>BSBM01002098.1:7105000-7705000 GCA_027924585.1 Larix kaempferi
GGGGCTATTTTCCCTCATCCATACCATGAAAATGAAGTGAGTATGAGCTTCTCCCTTGTAGGGAATTTGCTCGTACTAACATCCCATACCACCATCCAATACCATCCTACTGAGTTCCTAGAGGTGATGTTGTAATTTTATATGTAGGGCATTCCCAATAGCTTCTAAGATTATATGAAAACATTCTCACTAGATGTTGTTGTACATAATCAATTGCTACATCGAGCTTTAATAATCATGCACATCGAGTTTTAATATCTTGTTTGTTGTTCATTCTTGCAGGGGTGATATTTTTGTTTTTCCAAAAAACTCATTGAAAATGGGCAACAGACGCAATAATAATAGAAATTCTAGAAGGAAGGAGCTACACCCTGAAAAGGCCCATGAGATAAGAGAAAATGCCAAGTTGTACATGCAAAACCATAGAAATCAAAATGTCAGTTCCTTAGATCCATCAACAAGCAATGACGAAGTGGTTGAAGTCAATAAAATCTTGCCTGATGTCGAGTATGAAGGGATGGATGTTGAACAAGTTCTTAACTGACAACCTCTCTGAGAAGAGCACACACATGGCGAACACACTACCTTGCAGGACCAATTTGTGAATGAAGGGGCACAACAAACTGTTGACGAGACTCGTACTTCCTTGCCAACTCCCTTGCCTTGACTATCAACCGGACGACGAAGAACTCCCAGATGTATTCATGTGGATGAAAACTCATTTTCAGGACTTGAAGGTAAGATGCCCAAACGCACTATTGATTTCCATTGTAGCAAGATAATCAAATTTTTTTTGAATCCAAAACGGATGCAGCAAAATGTCAATTGTTTCTTGCTTTTTTAAAATCACATTGTCTAGCTCATGTTAGGAGAATTTTGGGCATAAAGGTAGTTAGAAGTTCAGAGGCCAACAATCATGTTGTTAGAAATCTACAATCTACATTTAATTTGAGTGGAAAAACTTCTCGTACAAAATATTTTAATGCGGCCCGTCGTGTCACTGTCAGAATCGATTGTAGATAAATCCACAAGGCAGCGTCGCCTACTATCACACACATGTAAAATATTTAAAGTAGGATAGAAAGACTCTTCAAAAGTATTCTTCCATTAGAGAAAAACTTGAGACCCCATGCCAAAAAGATTGTTGGGCCTTTGATGGTAGGTTACCTCGTTCAGACATGAAGCTCATTGATGCTATTAAAAAACTAGTGCAAAAGTTTTGGCATGATAACACTAGACCGTCATCGAATCAAAGAGATGTTTTAAAGTTGAGAAAAGGTGTTAGGGGGGGTGAACCCCATGTCAAGCACTTCCTTGACATGACACAAACAGAACTCTATGAGAGGTTCAAGAATGAGCACACACAATTGAACTTGGGCCAAAGGTCCTTTGAAAAATGCAAACCCTGGTATGTTAGAATTTGCATTGATCGCAATACATGTTGTTGTAGATACCATGTAGAATTTGAGTACTATTATGATATATATAGACATATATTTTGTGGTTTGCATACTAACATTGTGCAGGATTTCCCATCGTTACAACCACTGAATGCATCCATAGAATTTATACATAGCATAATGTGTCCAAGACCTGAAGGACAAAAATATTATAAAATATCATGTTTATATGGGACATGTTCTAGTTGTAGTGGAATTGCATTATTGAGCCGCTGCATCCACACAACTGCGGAGCACGAATTTGGGAGGATGTTAGTAGAAATGCAGAACTTCCAGTACATAACATATCAAGTAGATAGTTCGAAGGGAAGCGAAAAAATTGCATTCGTGAAGTCACAGGTAATCTAAGTTTGCATACTTTCATACTGTACGTGTTGAATTTGTACATATATATTTAGATTGAAAATGTCACGTTGTATTAATACCCTTGGTTTTGTGGCACCAGGTACAAATTTGCAATTTCATGAAGGAATTCTACCAAAATACCAAGCAGTATGTACAACATGTCCATGTAGCACGATGGCAGGATGAACAGTACAGACAGTGTAGGGACACCTTTCCCAATGGCACAATATTGTCAGTTGTGGACTTTGCTGAAAACTACACCCTACAGCCACAAAATGAGATTCAAAGTCAATACTACCATTCAAACCAAGTTAGCATAATGGTCCATATCACGTATAGGAACGCGCCAGAGAGCAGCAACAATATGAGGATAATATTGAAAGAGACCAACTTCTACATCAGTGACGATAGGTGCCACGACCTGCATTATGTGCAGCATTGCTTCAAAATTTTCTATGATCAACTGAAGGAGAGAGGTATACATATGGATCAGCATTGGATATGGTCAGATGGTTGTGTAGGCTAGTTCAAAAATGCACATGTTTTCTAGTGGTTGAGTATTTTGCACAAGACTTATGATGTGCTACATGTATGGAACTATTTTGAGACCGGTCATGGAAAGGGAGAGCATGACGGGGCAGGAGCATGTCTCAAAAATGCCCTACAAAGGGAGGAGATGAGATGCATGAGAGAGCCTCATATTCGGAATGTTGAATCCATAGTTCGATGGTGCAAAGCAAAAATGTCAGATCAAACCATGGAGCAACACATACCAATAGGTAGAGGACATGTTGTCAGAAATTTATGGAATGTAGTTGATATAGGTTGATCGCATTCTTATAGTTGTAGTACTGTGCAAGGCACTCATGGATTTCATTCGGTTCAAAGCTCAAACAACCCCTTATTTGAAATATGGACGCAAAAACTTGCTTGCTTTTATGGGTCTTGCAGCAATTGTGAATGGGATGAGTGCGAATCAATGGATTGGGTTGATGAATGGGATCATGTATCACTTACAGTGGACCCACGTGCAGTTGTTGAAACAATCCAGTTAGAGGAAGGCCAATCCTCTATTTTGAATGAATATGATCATATATCTGATCTTGTACATCTAGGTAAACATTTCTGCATGCATATCCCGGTTCCCTCCTTGTTTTTGCAATTATCCACGTTATCAAACCACTACTTATTGGAATATGACCTTAAAATGCAATTTTGCAGGACACATCTACGCAGTTGTCGCTCCGACAGATAGTGCAATTGGGACGAATTATTGGTTGGCATGATGCATCCAGAGGAAGCAAACCCTCCTCGCATCATTAACCGATAATGAAGGAATTACCTTTCTGACTGGCTCGATGGTTTTTCAAGGGGAATATCTTACAGTAGATGGAAAGGGACCAAAGAGCAATGGCCACACATACACGAATTATAGACCAAGTTCACAGGTGTATCACTTTACGCACCTCATCGTCGGTACAAACATCCAACTGCAAACAATGTCAACGAAGACATCAAACATGGTATGCTACTTACTACCTCATGTAGAGCATTAGAGGTTGTTCGAGACAATAAAAAATCAAGAGGATTTAGAAGGCCTAATTGATTGAGGTACATAGTGTAGCCATGTGATTATTTATTCATGCACAATTAATGTTATTCATGTTAGATAGTTTATTTGATATCGTTATCTTATATCATTTATTTGATGTATGAGTTATGATTAATTTATGATTTATAGCCATGTGATTGTTTATTCATACATGATTAATGTTATTCATGTTAGATAGGAATTTGATATCTTATATCTTATATTGTTTATTTGATGTATGAGTTATGATTAAGTTATGATTTATAGCCATGTGATTGTTTATTCATGCATGATTAACCCTAGAACCACTAATATAACCCTACAAACATAATCTAGCCCTAGAAATCCTAGAAAGCTAAACTAACCCTAAAACACTAATTTAACACTAGAAAACTAAGCTAGAATACTATCAACCTAATCTAGTCCTAGAAACCCAAAATAGCCCTAGAAACACTAATCTAACCCTCGGAAACTAATCTAGAACTTGGATGAATATGAGGATCATTTGGGAGCTATGATTCTTCTTCATTGGATTCTTGAGTTGGTTCTTCATTGCCTTCATCCACATAATAATGGATAATTTCATTGTTGTTCAAATATGTTGGCAACGAGGGCATGTTAAGGCTTTTTTCATTAGCATTAGTAACAATATTCATATTCATATTCATCATGGCTTGTGATAACCATTCATGCTAGGGTTTTTGGCTTTGCAATGTCATTTGTTCATTGAGGCTTCTTACCACTTGACAACCTTCAATCATATTCAATTCAATAGTGTCATTTTGAATCAGTTCGAGAGAATATGTATGTGGTTCATGTGATGCAACAACTTCCATATTGTCTTGAGCTACTTCATCATCTAATTGAGTAGCACTAACATGTTCATCATTGTCACCTAATGGTTGGAAATGTCCTTGAGTTAGGATTTTGACCTACCTCATCATCATCACCATATTCATCATCATTTTTATCTCTAGGTTCCTCGTCAACATCACCGTCATCATCATCATCTTCTCCATCGTCATCTTCATCACCATCACCATCATCATCAATGTCTTCATCAGCATCTTCATCATCATCACCATCATCATCATCATCATCAACATCTTCATCATCATCACCATCACCATCACCATCACCATCTTCACCATAATTTTCATCTCTAGGTTCCTCATCAACATCTCCATCATCATCATCTTCATCATCATCATCATCTTCATCATCATCATCATCACCATCACCATCACCATCATCCTCAACGTCTTAATCATCATCACCATCTTCATCATCATTGTCATCTCTAGGTTACTGATCAACATCTCCATCATCACATCTTCTTCGTCAACATCATCATCATCTTCATCACCATCACCATCATCATCAATGTCTTCATCATCATCACCATCACCATCACCATATTCACCATCATTTTCATCTCTAGGTTCCTCATCGACATCTCCATCATCATCATCTTCTTCATCATCACCATCACCATCATCATCAACATCTTCATCATCATCATCATCTTCTTCATCATCACCATCACCATCATCATCAACGTCTTCATCATCATCACCATCTTCATCATCCTTGTCATCTCTAGGCTCCTCATCAAAAACTCCATCATCATCATCTTCTTCGTCGTCATCATCATCATCTTCATCACCATCATCATCACCATCATCATCAACATCTTCATCATCATCACCATCATCATCATCATCACCATAAGTGCGCGGTGGATGATTTTGCAAATTTGACCCCCGTGTGCAAGAATTGCACACTCCCTTACTGAGCAAAACCCTAGTTTCCAAGATGGACCTACAAGATGACACCGGGGCCACGGGACTAGAGGAGAGGGGCACCCCTAGCATATCCCGGCGTCCTGAATCCAATAGAGTCGACGATTTGTCGATCGGAGCCACGGTCGTCATTCTATGGCTCGTTTCGTGTCGCATCCAAAAGGCCTTCAGGGACACCTGCTGGATACCTGCCGAGGGCATAGAACTCCAACTATACAACAAAACCAGGTTCTGAGGATTCTTGCAAGTGTGTCTCGGCAGGTTCCGGCTGGGAACGCTAGCCATAAGTGCCCGGTGGATGATTTTGAAAATTTGACCCCCTTGTGCAAGAATCGCACACTCCCTTACTGAGCAGAACCCTAGTTTCCAAGATGGACCTACAAGATGACATGGGGGCCACGGGACCATAGGAGAGGGGCACCCCTATCACTATCCCGGCGTCTTGAGTCCAACGGAGTCAATGGTTTGTCGATCGGAGCCACGGTCATCATTCTATGGCTCGTTTTATACATTTTTCTCCAATATAACCACCTTCCCTGCATATAGAATCAATATTATGTTTCTAAAATCCCTTCTCATTGTTAAAGGCTATCAAGGTCATCGGAGCGCTTACGCCAGCAACATCTTCAGTTGTAATGACAAATTCCAAAGAAGGTTCCACATGTGGTTCATAGTCATTGTCCTTCGCATTCTGCACCCAAAACAAAACACTAATGTTACCATGGAAACAAAGAAAACATATAATATTATAAAATGACTACTAAAATTGTAACTCAGTAATTACCTAAATCAACTCCATCAAAAAATGCACATCCCTAGTGTATAATTCAGCAGATAATTGCTTAACTACTTGATGTAAATCTTCTGTAAGTGGATTTTTTTTTCTCCAACACAGAACTTGTCTTTCCTGATCTTTTCAATATGTTCCTTGGGGGTCACCATAAATGTCACCAAACGCAATCCACAGTAAAATCATTTATCACCAAACACAGTTCACAGTAGAATCCTATTGGTAAAACCTGTTAACAAGTGCTTTATAGTAATTTAATAAACAATTTTATGGTATTTTAATAAGTGACGGCTGGTAGAATTTGAATCTTTTGAGTCGTTGCAACAAACAACTTTTAAGGTACGCTAAACTTGTGTTAATGATGCTTTTCTTTTAGGTAGAATTTGCAATTTTTGTATCTAAAAGTTTATTCAATAATGATTTAACATAGACAATTACAAATTTCCAAGCAAAGATATGTTTTAGTTAATTAATTTTCCTATTGTTCAAATTGTCATTTTTTTGTTGTCCAATGAATTTCAAAGAACGGTACTGAAATCTCAATTACATGGTAAAACAATGAATTTCAAAGAATAGTACTGAAATCTCGATTACATAGTAAAACAAACGTTGCCATTTCATGTGATAAATGAGATTTTATTTATCTTTGATTAATAGGGTGCTTTGATCTACGGGTAGAGTTTGGAGAAATGAAGAATATGAACAAGGCCTAATAATAAATTTGTTTAATTTTCAAATCAAACCAGAATTTGAATTGATGAAACCCTAAAGCTATTGGACATTTTCAAATTTCTACAGTCTACAATCTATGGTCTAGTAAATACTCTATTATTTGGCGTACATAGGTTTGTCAACCTCAACTCAATTGCCATGAATGGAATGATGAACAAGCAGTTATGATATGCATCAGATGGATTTTGTTCGAGAACAATCAAACCCACGACCTAGAGAAACAGCTTAGCTTTCTCCTCTATTGTTACAGTTGGCCTCAAATTCGTGAAAGGCCTAAGCTACTTTAGCACCCAAACCATGGCTCCGTTCATGAATCCGTCGATTCCAGTGGGTCCGGGACGCCGGGTTTCAGCTAGGGGACCCCCCACAGTGTGCCTCGAAGACCCAGAAGCAGTTCCAATGAGCCATCTTCGGAGCTAGGGTTTTTCTCAGTGAAGGCCTTTCAAATATTGCTCAAGGGGGCCATTTCTGGTCTGAAGGACCCCGGGCATGAGTGGCCACCATGGACAGGTCCCGTATGGCCATGTGGAACTGTGGGAGCCGACGAAATCTAAGTCCGCTCGTCGGTTTGGGTTCCGTGGCCCCGGAGCAAATCCTCAAGGTGTCCCTAAATGGCCCTAAGGTGCTCGACTAGAATGCCCGTAGCACCCAAACCGTGGCTCCATTCTGGAATCTGTCCATTCTAGTGGGTCCGAGACACCGGGCTTCAGCTAGTGGACCCCCCACAGCGTGCCTCGAAGACCCGGAAGTGGTGCTAATGAACCATCTTTGGAGCTAGGGTTTTGCTTAGTGAAGGCCTTTCGAATATTGCTCAAGGGGGCCATTTCTGGTCCGGAGGCCCTCGAGCGTATGGCCACCGTGGATAGGTCCCGTATGGCCATGTGGACCTATGGGAGCCAACAGAATCCAATTCCGCTCGCCGGTTTGGGTTCCGTGGCCCCGGAGCAAATCCTCAAGGTGTCCCTGGATAGCCTCGGAGTGCCCGACTAAAATGACCGTAGCACCCAAACCGTGTCTTCGTTCATGAATCCATTGATTTTGGTGGGTCCGGGGTGTTGGGTTTCATCTAGGGGACCCTCCACACCGTGTCTTGAAGACCCAAAAGTGGTGCCAATGAGCCATCTCTGGAGCTAGGGTTTTGCTCAGTGAAGGCCTTTCAAATATTGCTTAAGGGGTCCATTTCTAGTCCGAAGGCCCCTGAGTGTGCGTGGCCACTATGAACAAGTCCCATATGGCCATGTGGACCTATGGGAGCCAATGGAATCCAATTTTTCTCGCCAGTTTGGGTTCCTTGGCCCCCAAGAAAATCCTCAAGGTGTCCCTGAATGGCCCCAGGGTGCCCGACTAGAATGACCGTAGCACCCAAACTGTGGCTCCGATCGTGAATCCGTCGATTCTGGTGGGTCGGGGATGCCAGGTTTTAGCTAGGGGCCCCCCACAGCGTGCCTCGAAGACCCGAAAGCGGTTCCAATGAGCCATCTCCGGAGCTAGGGTTTTGCTCAGTGAAGGCCTTTCGAATATTGCTCAAGGGGGCCATTTCTAGTTCGGAGGCCCCTGGGAAGGCATGGCCACCTTGGACAGGTCTCGTATGGCCACATGGACCTATGAGAGCCTACAGAATCCAAGTTCACTCATCGGTTTGGGTTCTGTGGCCCCGCAGCAAATCCTCAAGGTGTCCCTGAATGGCCCTAGGGTGCCCGACTAGAATGACCATAGTACCCAAAATGTGGCTTTGAATTCGTTGATTTCGATGGGTCCGAGACGCCGGGTTTCAGCTAGGGTCCCCCCCATAGCATGCCTCAAAGACCCGGAAGTGGTGCCAATAAGCCATCTCTGGTGCTAGGGTTTTGCTTAGTCAAGGCCTTTTGAATATTTCCCAAGGAGTTCATTTCTTGTCCGGAGGCCCCCGAGCGTGCGTGGCCACCGTGGATAGGTCCCGTATGGCCATGCCTTCCTGGGGTCCCCCAGACCAGAAATGGCCCCCTTAATCAATATTCGAAAGGCCTTCACTGAGCAAAACCCTAGCTATGGAGATGACTCATTGGCACCGCTTCCGGGTCTTCAAGGCACACTGTGGGGGGTTCCCTTGTTGAAACCTGGAGTCCCGGACCCACTGGTATCAACGGATCCACGATTGGAGCCATGGTTTGGGTGCTACGATCATTCTAGTCGGGAACCCCGGGGCCATTCAAGGACACCTTAAGGATTTGCTCCAGGGCCATGGAACCCAAACTGACGAGCGGACTTGTATTATGTTGGCTTCCATAGGTCCATGTGGCCATACAGGACCTATCCACGGTGGCCACACATGCCTGGGGGCCTCCAAACCAAAAATGGCCCGCTTGAGCAATATTCGAAAGGCCTTCACTGAGCAAAACCCTAGATCCAGAGATGGCTCATTGGCACCACTTCTGGGTCTTCGAGGCACACTGTGTAGGATCCCCTATCTGAAACATGGCATCCCGCACCCACCGGAATCGGCGGATTCGCGATCGAAGCCATGGTTTGGGTGTTACGGTCATTCTAGTCGCGCACCCCCGGCGCCATTCAGAGACACCTTGAGGATTTGCTCCGAGGCCACAGAACCCAAACCGGCGACCAGACTTGGATTCTGTCGGCTCCCACAGGTCCACGTGGCCATACGGGACCTATCCACGGTGGCCACGCATGCCCAAGGGCCTCCGGACCAGAAATGGCCCCCTTGAGCAATATTCAAAAGGCCTTCACTAAGCAAAACCCTAGCTCCGTAGATGGCTCATTGGCACCGCTTCCAGGTCTTCTAGGCATGCTATGGGGGGTCCCCTAGCTGAAACCCAGCATCCCGGACCCACCAAAATCGACGGATTCCCGAATAGAGCCACGGTTTGGGTGCTAAAGTAGCTTAGGCCTTTCACGAATTTGAGGCCAACCGTAACAACAGAGGAGAAACCTAAGATGTTTCTTTAGGTCGTGGGTTTGATTGTTCTCAAACAAAATCCATTTTATGCATATCATAACTGCTTGTTCATCATTCCATTCATGGCAATTGAGTTGAGGTTGACAAACCTATGCATGCCAAAAAATAGAGTATCCATTAAACCATAGATTGTAGAATGTAGAAATTTGAAAATGTCCAGTAGCGTTAGGGTTTCATCAATACAAATTCTGGTTTGATTTGAAAATTAAACAAATTTATTATTGGGCCTTGTTCATATTCTTCACTTTTCCAAACTCTGCACGTAGACCAAACCACCCTATTAATCAAAGATAAAGAAAATCTCATTTATCCCATGAAATGGAAACGTTTGTTTTACCATGTAATCGAGATTTCAGTACCGTTCTTTGAAATTCATTGTTTTACCATGTAATCAAGATTTCAGTACCGTTCTTTGAAATTCATTGGACAACAAAAAAAATGACAATTTGACCAATAGGAAAATTAATTAACTAAAACATATCTTTGCTTGTAAAATTGTAATTGTCTATTTTAAATCATTATTGAATAAACTTTTAGATACAAAAATTGCAAATTCTACCTAAAAGAAAAGCATCATTAACACAAGTTTAGCGTACCTTAAAAGTTGTTTGTCGCAATGACTCAAAAGATGCAAATTCTACCCGCCATCACTTATTAAATTACCATAAAATTGTTTATTAAATTACTATAAAGCACGTGTTAACAGGTTTTACCAAAAAGATTCTACTGTGAATTGTGTTTGGTGATAAAGGATTTTACTGTGGATTGTGTTTGGTGACATTTATGGCGACCCCCAAGGAACATATTGAAAAGATCAGGAAAAACAAGTTCTTTGTTGGAGAAAAAGAAAATCCACTTACAGAATATTTACATCAAGGAGTTGAACAATTATCTACTGAATTATACACCAGGGATGTGCATTTTTTGATGGAGCTGATTCAGGTAATTACTGAGTTACAATTTTAGTAGTCATTTTATAATCTTATATGTTTTCTCTGTTTCCATGGTAAGATTAGTGTTTTGTTTTGGGTGCAGAAAGTGGAGGACAATGACTATGAACCACATGTGGAACCTTCATTGGAATTTTTCATTACAACTGAAGATGTCACTGGCATAGGCGCTCCGGCGACCTTGATAGCTTTAAACAATGATAGGGGATTTCAAAAACAGAATATTGATTCTATATGCAGGGAAAGTGATTATATTGGAGAAAAATGTATAAAACGAGCCATAGAATGACGACCGTGGCTTCGATCGACAAACCATCAACTCCATTGGATTCAAGATGCTGGGATAGTGCTAGGTGTGCCCCTCTCCTTCGGTACCATGGCCCCGGTGTCATCTTGTAGGTCCATCTTGGAAACTAGGGTTTTGCTTAGTAAGGAAGTGTGCAATTCTTGCACACGGGAGTCAAATTTGCAAAATCATCCATTGAACACTTATGGCTAGTGTTCCCAGTCGAAACCTACTGAGACACACTTGCAAGAATCCTCGGAACCTGGTTTTGTTGCACATATGGAGTTCTATGCCCTCGGCAGGTATCCAGCAGGTGTCCCTAAAGGCCTTTTGGATGCGACATGAAACGAGCCATAGAATGACGACCGTGGCTCCGATCGACAAACCGTCGACTCCATTGGATTCAAGACACCGGGAGAGGGCTATGGGTGCCCATCTCCTCCGGTCCCATGGCCCCAGTGTCATCTTGTACATCCATATTGGAAACAAGGGTTTTGCTTAGTAAGGGATTGTGCAATTCTTGCACACGTGGAACAAATTTGCAAAATCATCCATCGGGCAATTATGGCTAGCATTCCCAGCCAGAACCTGCCGAGACATAGTTGCAGGAATCCCCGAAACCTAGTTTTGTTGCACGGTTGGAGTTCCATGCCCCCGGAAGGTATCCAGCAGGTGTCCTTGAAGGCTTTTTGGATGCGAGATGGAATGAGCCATAGAATGACTACTGTGGCTCCGATCGAAAAACCGTTGAATCCGTTGGATTTAGGACACCGGGATAGTGCTAGGAGTGCCCCTCTCCTCCGGTCCCGTGGCCCAGGTGTCATCTTGTAGTTCCATCTTGGAAACTAGGGTTTTGCTGAGTAAGGGAGTGTGCAATTCTTGCACACGGGGGTCAAATTTGTAAAATCATCCACCAGGAACTTATGGCTAGTGTTCCTAGCCGGAACCTGCTGAGACACACTTGTAGGAATCCTTGGAACCCGGTTTTGTTGCACGGTTGGAATTCTATGCCCCCGGCAGGTATCGAGCAGGTGTCCTTGAAGGCCTTTTGGATGCGAGACAAAAAGAGCCATAGAATGACAACCATGGCTCCGATCAACAAACCGTCGACTCCGTTGGATTCAGGATGCTGGGATAGTGCTAGGGGTGCCCCTCTCCTCCAGTCTCGTGGCCCCGATGTCATCTTGTAGGTCCATCGTGGAAACTAGGTTTTGCTCAGTAAGGGAGTGCAATTCTTGCACACTGGGGTCAAATTTGAAAAATCATCCACTGGGCACTTATGGCTAGCATTCCCAGCTGGAACCTACCTAGACACACTTGCAGGACTCCCCGAAACCCAATTTTGTTGCACGGTTGGAGTTCTATGCCCCTGGCAGGTATCCAACAGGTGTCCTTGAAGGCCTTTTGGATGCGAGATGGAACGAGCCATAGAATGATGACCGTGCCTCCCATCTACAAACTATCGACTCCATTGGATTTGGGATGCTAGGATAGTGCTAGGCGTGCCCCTCTCCTCCGGTCCCGTGGCCCCGGTGTCATCTTGTAGGTCCATCTTGGAAACTAAGGTTTTGCTTAGTAAGGGAGTGTGCAATTCTTGCACACAGGGGTCAAATTTGAAAAATCATCCACTGGGCACTTATGGCTAGCATTCCTAGCCGAAACCTGCCTAGACACACTTGCAGGACTCCCCGGAACACGGTTTTGTTGCACGGTTGGAGTTCTATGCCCCCGGCAGGTATCCAGCAGGTGTCCCTGAAGGCCTTTTGGATGCGAACCCGAACGAGCCATAGAATGATGACTGTGGCTCCCATCGACAAACCATCGATTCCGTTGGATTCAGGACATCGAGATAGTGCTAGGGGTGCCCCTCTCCTCTAGTCCCATGGCCCCCGGTGTCATCTTGTACGTCCATTTTGGAAACTAGCGTTTTGAATATGGTGATGATGATGAAGACGTTGATGTTGATGATGATGATGATGGTGATGGTGATGGTGATGGTGATGGCGATGGTGATGATGACGACGAAGAAGATGATGATGATGGAGATGTTGATGAGGAACCTAGAAATGACAATGATGATGAATATGTTGATGATGATGATGATGGTGATGATGATGAAGACGTTGATGATGATGATGAAGATGATGATGATGGTGACGAAGAAGATGATGATGATGGATATGTTGATGAGGAAGCTAGAGATGACAATGATGATGAAGAGTTTGATGATGATGATGATGATGGTGGTGATGATGATGAAGACGTTGATGATGATGGTGATGGTGATAAAGATGATGATGACGATGATGGAGATGTTGATGAGGAACCTAGAGATGACAATGATGATGAAGATGGTGATGATGATGAAGACGTTGATGATGATGGTGATGGTGATGAAGATGATGATGATGATGATGGAAAATATGATGATGATGGAGATGTTGATGAGGATGATGGAGAAGATGAGGATGATGGAGATGTTGATGATGATGGAGAAGACGATGATGATGTTGATGTTGATGATGAAGATGATGATGATGATGATGGAGATATTGATGATGGCACATATTTGTAGCAATGTGTAGATAAAAGTTGATCAACATGAAATACTCATGCAAAGAGCATTGATCATGTGAATATTTGAATTATTGGCAATGGCATTTCGCATTGGAATTCCATTTCATCTCCTCCCTTCAAACTAATTTTTTTTTATGTTTTGAATTTTTGCATTGCCCTTGACATGAAGTTTTAGTGACAAAATAACCCTTCAGCAATGAAGTTAGACTTTAAAAAATATCATTTAATCATTTTTTTTATTAAAGAATAATTCGTGGAAGTTAATGTTTGACCACATGTAATGCAACAAAACAAAACTTTTAATTTGAACACGTTGCATTAATGGTGTAATTGAAATTGTGACATTCTATTCCACATTACTTGGCTTTAAAGACCAGATAAATATAGTATGCCCTTTATAGAGGCTATTCATTAAAAAACACATTGCTATTGAGACTATACTATGATGTTCTTCCCTTCCTTAGTCAAAAGAAGATTAATAAGGTTCTTTTTCCAAGGTATAGGATGTTTTGGATTTCTCAACTATTATTTCATGTATACCAAGCTACAACAAATCTTTCACGGAAGTGGATTTGTCTATGTGAATAGATAAGTGAAAAGCTTTTAGCAACAAGACCTATAAATTTTAACTTGGAATTGTTGGAAATGTACAAAGTGGGATTGAGAGGCTTGATGGTGATTGTAGTAGTGGGAATGGTACTGGTGAGAATGATGTCGTGATAGTGGAATTAAATATTAATATGGTGACCCTAGAGCTTGGATCCTAGCCTAGAAACACAAGATCCTATCCTAAAAACCCTAGTTGGTAGCGTAAACCCTAGTTTGTATTCTAATCACAATGAAACCCTATTATGTAGCCTAAGATCTAGCCCTAAATTATAATACATATAAAAATTAAATCATTTTCATTGTACATGTATATCCATGTGCATACATTTGAATCCAAATCACTATACACATATATGCATAGTATCTCATCTATATAGCAAGGGTCCATCATCAACTAGAAAACCATTGTACCTAGCACCAAATACCTAATTTAGAAACCTAATGGTTTGAAATTGGTTGTACCATGAAGATTTTTATATGGTGGATATGCACACCTATGACAACCTTCTCAATGGATGGAAAACCTAATATTATCATAACATTAGTAAAGCTTGGTCCAACATGTAGTAATGCTTGCATGTTCTAGTGTTGATGGCGCACTAATGGGTGCATGTAACTTGATGAGGGTGTATGTGTGACTCCATTGATGTAATGCAAGTCCTAAATGTCTTTAACAAGTGTCTGAGTGTCCAGTAGATGAATTAGGATGTCCTAATACCTCTTAATCCCTTCCAGATAGAATTCGAAAGCATTTGGGGTATTGGGGTAACAAGTTGGTGTGTTGAGGTGGATATAGTCTAACAAATACACCTCATAGTAGTCATTTATTTCAATGTCAACTATATGTGTTTAATTCAACGTGTCTACATAATATTAGATCGCTATCACATAATGATAAATTAAGGAAGTCCTAATTGTAAATGGTAGTGGATGTGATGGTCATCAAATCAAAGGTGGCTATATCCGTGAGTGAGAATTAATGAGCTAGCTATACATTGTGCTCAAGGTTGTCCTATTTGTATGATGACAATTGATTAAGAAATGATTCCATAACTTGGTTATTAATTTGTTGCATGATCTTAAGTAGACAAAATGGTCAATTAAATACTAGTGACGACATTTCATTATGTAGAGTATGGACATTTTGGATCTCATTATGTAGAGCTATTAAAAATCATGTTGGATCTCATTTTAACCTTTTGAAAACAATGGACATTTTCTATTTTTAAGTATTCTTTTGCTAGTACTCAAGTTCCTAATATATATCTTATGTGCCATGAGGTGTGATTTGTCCATCCATTTATTCTGTTTGTTTTTAGATTAATTATCACACATGATTTTGTTTCAATTAGCCTATGTTTATAATGTTTTCTTAACATAGATACATTACAAGCTTTTACATGTGGAAAGATAAACCAAGTTGAACTATGATATCCAACTTCTCTTCTAAGATCTAGGTAAACTTCAAGTTGATTCACATTATCAACTAATGCATGGACATCATTGTTACCAAAACTTAAGACCGCATGCCATGGACAGATAGAAGTAAAAACCAAATTTAGACAACATCACATCATGATACACACAACATGAGACAACAACATTAGACAATAAGATACTAATATAGACAACATCGATATAGATCACATAACTGAAAATCCATGTACATCAAGGAGACAAAACTCATCCAAACATATACAATTCCTAGCAAATAGTGGAACATGGTTCTCAATGTACATACAATGGCAACTCGTGCCCTATAGAAAATGTGACAACACATGCCGTAGATCCAAAATACATGGAAACTCATGCCGTATATACAAATCACATGGAAACTGGTGCACAAAAGTGACACATCATGGCTAATGTACATAACATGGTGTGTCAAGCATTGTGACCACCCTTGTCACTCCCAAGCACATCTCCAAAGTCGATCTTCCTACTCTTCGAGCTACCGGTGCCTCGGGTCTTACTCCATCTAGGAGTAGATCGTCTCTCCAGGCTCTGGATCAAATGATATAAGATACCATCATTTTCAAGCATTTGCAACATTTACCACATTTATAAAACAAATGTAGAATTCGAATCTTAAATAAATCACCTCTGATGTGAGTGGGAAACGTGAGGTAGGTGTCCTGGATCTGCGGAGCCTCTCAGCAATTCCATCCTACAACATTTACAACAATCATTTCATTGAAAAGTAATAATTGCTTAAATTAATTTTTGTTAATGCATCAAAATATTTTCATAAATTAGCTTGATACTCACCGTCAACACCTCCGACAATGGACATGGTTGGGCTTCTGGGCTAGTAGGTGGAGCAGATGGATGGACAACCAAATTCGATGCAGTTGGGGGGGGGGGGGCACAGATGTAGTGGCAGCCACTATAGGTGTAACCACTGGAGATACAGATGAGGATACTGGAAGAGTAGATGCCACAATAGTGGCGGGAAGTGGGGATGATATGGTGGGAGAGGACATGGTGGTATGGGGTGGAGGAGGACGTTGTGGATGATGAACACCTGCCGATTGTACGATAGAGGGTATCGAACAAAAAGGAATAGGGGGGATGTTGAGGGATGGTGCATAGGAGGGAAGTCATGCATGGAGGGAGGAGGATGGATGAAATTCAGGTTGTGGATGAAGAGGGGAAGGTGGAAGGAAGGGGGGGTGTGGACAAATGGGGGAGGATGGATAGACATGGGTGCGTGGATAAATTGGGGAGGATGTATATACGAGGGGCATGGATGAGTGGGGGAGGATGGATGGAGAGGGGAGTATGGTCGGGGAGGGGGGGCGAAATGGAAGGGAGGGGGTGGATGGAGGGAGGGGTCTAGATGGAAGCGAAGGGGGGGGACTCATGGGAGAGAGTGGAAACATAGGACTAAAATGGGGACTTGCAGCTGTTGGTGGCACCTACATATACATTTGTAATATCACAATTTAGTAAACAAATAATAAATTAAACCATAGTAAGTCGTAGCAATTCAAATTAAAAGTGTGCTTTTAACTACACATTGTAACTGTGTATATGGTGATCTGTCAATCCCTGGTGGGGATGGTTGATCATCATAGTCAGGGAACACCTATGGACACCAAAATGCATGCATGTTATGAACATGTTAAACAAGTCATTATTTAGGCAATCAATATATTCAAAAACATTGTACAAACTATCAACGTGTATGCCATAAATATAAATACTTAAGTAATATAAATGACATAAGTAAAAACAATATTGTGTGAGGTACAGAAAATATGTCCGTGTGAGGTGCCGCAATTTCAGTTGCAGTTGCCATTGCTGCATCCAGGTTGGGAGATCCTACGTTCTCCCATGTTGGTGTCTCAGCTCTGAATAACTGTACATTGAAATAATAGTTTAAGTCAAACAAAAATACTTTAAAAATACTTTACAAATTATCAAGTGATGATTGAAAACACATTAAAAAAATTGCTGACCTGATCCATATAACAGCCCTCGATCGGGCTAGGGAAAGTGTGCCCACAATGGGGACAAAGATGTGGCATTGTCCCCGTCGAACTGGAATGCCCAGCATGGCTACCACAGGTCACAAGTCTATCCTTGCCCTGTCGTGAAGGCCCTACACCTAGATCTCTATCAAGGTCAGCCGACCTCTCCACTGTAGTCGTTGCTACAAAGGAGGTGTGTCTGAGGAGTCCACGTGCAACATTCTTCATTGCCTCCTCGATCTGATCAAGATTGTGGGGTAACTGAGGTGGCTGGGGAGAGGGGTTGGGGTCACGCCTAGGAGCTGGTGGCCCTCTTAGTGGGTTCCTCCTAGCAGTAGGTCGATCTTGGGCAGAGCCATGCCCAACATCCTGGAACTCGGTTATGTCAAAATAGTTGACATGTAAATCGAGGCAAAACTCAGTCCACAGTTGCTGAAGGAAGTACTGTAGAACCTCCCTATTATTGCAGGGAGGTTTATCGTACACCATGAACCACCTATGCATCCAATTGTCCCTCCATGGTTTGTAATGACACCAATCCATGTAGACACGTGGCTTTCTAATGTTCGGTGGTTGGTTTGTTTTTGGATCAGTGAACATACTGTATAATTGGGCTTTTGTAATGTTCAAATCTTGTATTGCTTCCTTGGAAATGACCGTGGAGTAATACTCCCGCATCCTAGCTCTAAATTCAATCATGTCGATCAATTGGCGATGTGCATGGATGAGGGAGTCACTTGAGCTCTCAATTGACGTGGAAAGAGACAATCGAGATGGTTCCCCCGAGTTTCTTAGATCTCGAGTGTGCACTCTCATTTCATTTACATAATGGTTAAGGTCATCTTGTTCAAAATTTTGTTCGGCATTTGGGTTTTGTTCATGGTTTTCTCCGACATTGGGTCCAAGGTTTGGGTTTTCTTGTGTTCCACCGGACTCGAGGTTAACATCTTGTTCACTCATTGTCTCAGTTTACAATCTGCAATTGAAAATTGGTTCATTGTTTTAAAAATTCGGGAATTTATAACAATTAAATAAACAAAAAATTGACACAAAGAATGAATAAAATGAAAAAAAAACCCAATATTTACCTATCAATTGATGCATTGATGAGTTTGTGGGTGGATTTGGGGGGTTTTTGGAGTGCATTTGGCCTCCTTTGGTAGCTCAATTGACGCGCACGCGGGAGTGGAGGTCGCGCTCGGGTCCAAATAGTAGAATGGGGCATTCTACTCTATTTTTTTTTAACAGGAACAAGTGCACGCCAGACACGCGCACGCGCCTCGGTTCAGTACCGAACCTAGCGGCACATGCGCGCTGTCTCAGGTGCATACGCGTAGTTTTTTTTTTCGCTAGCGCGTCCCCGTTGCAACGGATTTGGGGACCATCTTTGTGTGCCCGCCCATAAGCTGAAAAAGTCCTTGTATGGTCTAAAACAAGCTCCAAGAGCTCGGTACATCAGAATTGATTCTTACCTCATCAACGATGGGTTCAATATAGGAGTAGAAATGAACCCACTATGTATGTCAAAACAAATCAGCAAGGTAACATTCTACTTGTATGTATTTTTGTTGATGATGTGATTTATACTGGAAATCTGATGCTAGAAGAATTTAAGACAATCATGAAAAAGGAGTTTGAAATTACTGATCTTGGTCTCATGAAGTATTTCCTTGTTCTGGAAGTTGACCAAAGTGAAAATGGCATCTTCATCTGTCAGCGTAAGTATGCTACAGACATTCTGCAGAGATTCAAAATGGATAAATGTAAACCAACAGAAACCCCCATTGCTACAGGAACCAAGTTAAGCAAGAATGATGAAGGACTAGAAGTAAATTCTACAATTTACAAAATATTGGTAGGCAGTTTAATGTATTTAACTGCAACTAAACCTGATTTGATGGATGTTGTAAGTTTGATCTCTAGATTTATGGAGTCTCCCAAAGACTCTCACTAGAATGTTGGCAAAAGAATTATGAGATATGTTGCAGGCACAATTGGTTATGGACTTTGGTACACTCATTAACCAAACAATACTCTTACAGGGTACACTTACAGTGATTTTGCAGGAAGTATTGATGATAGGAAAAGCACATGTATGGCTATGCTTTCCATTTTGGTACCAGTCTGATTTCATGGGCCTCTCAGAAACAACCCATTGTTAGTATGTCTTCTACAGAAACAGAATATGTCGCAGCAACTACAGTAGCATGCCACGCAATTTGGCTAAGAAGAATTTTGAAGGATATGGCACACACAGAAAAAGAATCAACAACTATTTATTGTGACAATATTTATGCCATACAATTCTCCAAACATAATGTGTTTCATAGAAAGAGTAAACACATTGACACTCATATCACGTTATATGTGAGTTAGTCAATAATGGAGAGATTACTTTATTTTTTTGTGGCTCTAAGGAGCAGTTGGCTGATATGTTTACCAAACCTTTGGGAACATCTACATTTGAGTTTTAGAGGAAGCACTTAGGAATTGATAGTGTTGAGAATACCATCCCATTTGAGATTAAGGGGGTGTGTTAAGAATTGTAATCTCAACCATTATGAGTTGGTTAATTAGTTGAGTTTGTTAGTTGACTAGGACACCTAGCTGTCCCATAGTATTTCTTGTTTCGTAGTATTGGACAGTAGTATTGATGTGATGTAATCCTATATAAGCTTGAGGTTAATAATTAGAAGGCAATGAATATGTCCATTTGTGTTCTATCTTCTATGTGCTTCAGTAAGTATGCCTTCTCCAAATTCAAATATTTCAAGGCATTGACTGAAAAGTAGTCAGGTAAATCGATCAGAGTACTCAGATAAGATGGTGGAGGTGAGTATGAATCACATGATTTTGCAGAGTTCAGTAAACAACATGGCATCCAGCACCAGTTCACTACCAGATACACTCCACGGCAGAATGGGGTTGCTGAACGGAAAAACCGGACCATCATGAACATGGCCCGAAGTATGTTGTCATACAAGAAGTTGTCAAACGATTATTGGGTTGAAGCTGTTGCATTTTCATTTTACTTACTGAACATATCTCCCACGGTAAGTGTTAGTATGTCTTTTGCAGAAGTAGAATATGTCGCAGCAAATACAGCAGCATGCCATGCAGTTTGGCTAAGAAGACTCTTGAAGGATATGGGTCACACAGAAAAAGAATCAACAACTATTTATTGTGACAATAGTTTTGCCATACAATTGTCCAAACATAATGTGTTTCATAGAAAGAGTAAACATATTGACACTCGCTATCACTTTATACGTGAGTTAGTCAATAATGGAGAGATTACTTTGATGTTTTGTGGCTCTAAGGAGCAATTGGCTGATATGTTTACCAAACCTTTGGGAACATCTGCATTTGAGTTTCAGAGGAAGCACTTAGGCATTGATAGTGCTTAGAATACCATCCCATTTGAGATTAAGGGGGTGTGTCAAAAATTGTAATCTCTACCATTATGAGTTGGTTAATTAGTTGAGTTTGTTAGTTGACTAGAACACCTACTAGTCCTATAGTATTTCATGTCCCATAATATTGAACAATAGTATTGATGTGATGTAATCCTATATAAGCTTGAGGTTAATAATTAGAAGGCAATGAATATGCCCATTTGTGTTCTATCTTCTATTTTCTTTTGTATTGTATATTTTAACAATTGGTGACAACAACACTGATTTCCACTACACTATTTTACAACAACGTCTTTTTCATTTAGATTGCCTTGCTACAAGGATTGACTTCAATAAGGAAAACCAGCGATCTGGTCTTCTTTGATTTGATCACGATCTGCTCTTTCCACAACCTGCCACAAGATTTTATATTCACTAGCCCAAGCGTGTCAGCTCACAGATATTGAGTTTTTTTTACTGGCAACGGTTATCAATTGGCAGTTAATAAAGCAATAGTGATGTGTCTCCTTGCGCAGCGACTTCCTCTCTTCCACAAGCAACAATTCCAATTCCATAGATCAATGATTCGGCAACGATTTTTCTCTTCTAGTGAAATAAAGAAACAAAAATCTCACTCTAATGGGTACCTCCTCCAAACAGTGGTGGATCCCTCAATCTATTTGCCCGACAGGTTGATTCTCGGTAGCGACTTCTGTGTCTACGAACACACGGCCTTTAAAGCATAACTCCCAATAGCGACAACGGCTCTCTTTCTTGGGTCTCCCTCACTCACACAACGCACAATCTCTTAGAGAAGACTCTCGCTCAAATTCACACCTAAAATGTCTACTCTCTCGTGATCCTGGGCATTCCCGTGAGCGCGTTAGGTCAAATTCACACCTAAAATGTCTACTCTCTCGTGATCCTGGGCATTCCCGTGAGCGCGTTAGGTCAAATTCACACCTAAAATGTCTACTCTCTCGTGATCCTGGGCATTCCCATGAGGGCGTTAGGTCCATCTCTGATACAAACTTAAAATGGGAGAGAGTAGACAGTGTAACACACAACACACTACTTTTATTATATGAATATTTACAAGACATTGTGACTCAATATATAAAGTTTATACATTGTTATCATTGTTATCGGATTTAACTTATTCCAAATACAATCAAGATAAATTGAGAAAATATCTCAACCACACAACAAAGAAAGATCTCACAAACCAATATCTCTACCAACCTCCTAAGGATAAGATCACACAACTCAGGTAAAGATTGACTCTGCTTCTCAATGCATTAGATAAGGATAAGATCACACAACTCAGGTAGAGATTGACTCTGCTTCTCAATGCATTAGATAAGTGGGAATTATATATTCCAACACTAATTATATTATATTATTACCTATGTAATAATATAATATAATTATATTATATTCTCAAATTTAGAATGGAAGAATTGGTTTTTTTATTTGTTTATGATATTTGAAATTGATATTTAAAATAAGAAAATATTTTTAAATTGATATTTAAAATAAGAAAATATTTTTAAATGTATGAAATGTATATTTGCATGTTATGATTATATAATTTTTTTTAATTTCATGTTTAAATTTAAGATACTTTATTTCTTAAATGAATAGCAACTATGTGGATGGATTCATGAGAATTAGTTATTAGTTGTCAAAGCTTGGTAAAGTTTGCAGCTCTCAAAAAATAATTTGATTTATGATTTTAATTTTATTTTAGAAACTTGATGGCATGCAAAGAGGTATTTGTTGTTTTCGATCAAGATTTTCAGTATCATTTTTGAGTTAATTTAAAAAAAAAAAAAAATCATATTGATTATTCAATGATTTTTAATTTAAATAAAATTTGTTAAACTAGGTTTTTTAAATAATTTTAAAATGAAAAAGTGTATTAGATTTTATAGTTAATTATTAAATTTTTGTATTATATGAATTTACAAAAATTATAAATACCCAATACTTATTTATTTATTAGCTATTAATAAGTTATATAATCATTAGTTATGCATCAACTAAGAGATTTATTATTTTTATATTCTTTTTTTATAATAGTTTATTTTGAATTTGGAACATTGCTATAAATACACTTGTCTCATCATCCTATAACTTAGGAAAAACTTAAGTACTAGTCCACTGCAAATTTTAAAATAAAAACATCTATCCATGTAATAATCAATAAACATTGATATAAAGAGATTCACACTAATTAATAAACATTGTTTTTCTTCATTTTTTATATATTTTTTTTATTTTTTAACTTCTCAAATTACTATAAGCAATGGATATTTAATAAATATGCTTAATTAGAAGGTCAACCATTCCTTAAATATCTTTTCTTCTTATTATAAAATCAAATCAAATTTTTAATGAGTTGGTCCACAATTCCTTTGATTCAAATTAAAAGTAAGATTTGTCAACAACTCCTAAATATTTTTATTTTAAAAATATGTTTTAAAGTATATGTTAGTTAATATCTTTTATCTATTTCTAATTATTTTTATTTAAAAAAATCAGATGGAAATGGCTTAGAGATGTCACAACTTTGTTAAATTATTGAAAGATTGAAGAAACTACCATTTTATAAAATATCAATACCATTAAAAACATTATTATTTTTATGTTTAGATAAAAAATGTGGTGAAGGAAGATTTAGAGGTTGAAAGAAAATTAAGATATTATAAAGAGATCATTAACTCTAATCTTGAGGATCAAAATTATCTTTTTATCGTAATGAGCTCAATTATCTTTCTATCTTAATTATCTTGCCAAGATTAGGACGAACTCTCATGAGCTTCAAGATTATTGTCTTGAAGATGAAAATTATATTTTCTTAAAATGCTCTTACACCTACATTAGATATTAGTTCCAAAATCTTTGCTCGGGCATTAATCTTTATAATTTTTTAGCTCCTCAAAACTATAACACGCTATAAACACCTCTCTTTAAGCTTTTTGAGCATAAAAATAATATTTTAAAATAAATCAAATAATTTCTAAATTATCTTTTATCTTAAAGTGTAGACCAAATAAAAACTATCACTATCTTCATTTATTTAGATGCATTTTTTTATAAATTATTATAATAATAAACATTCAATCAATTTGCATGATGAAAACAATTATGTCATTTAAAAATAAATTAAATAAAAATAATATAGTTGAATGTACTACAAAATATGAGCCATTTCCTCTTCGATTATATCATAAGAGTAAATGAAATAAAAGGAATACATCTCTTTGCATGGTGACTCGAGTCGAACTTGAGTCACAAACTCATCTATGAAGAACCACTTAATATTTTTATTATTAATTAATAGATATAATTTATTAATATAAATAAGATTTTCATTTGATTTAATTTATTAAAAAGATTAGAGACTATAAAAAATAAAGTCAAATCCAAAATTCCAAAAAAATATATTTTATAATACTCAAGATAAGGTGCTTCTTTAAAGTAACGTAAGGTATACTATGTTTATTTTTAAAAACAATATAAAAATAAAGTAAATGATAATATTAATATTTTATAAGTATGAATATAAGTATTTCTATATAGATATATAAAGATAAATTCAAATAAATATATTACAATATACATGAATATAAATATTATATAAGAATAAATTTATATGTAAATATAAAATGTTTTTTTAAAGGTGAAAAATTAGTTTATTTAGGATTTTTTTTTAAATTTAAAAATTAATAAAATTTAAAAATTAAAATTTATTTATTTATTTATTATTATTATTATTTAATATAAAAATAACTATATTTTTTATAATTTTAATATTTCAGAAAAATATGTTGGACAAACATAGGGATATTTGTACTCTACAACTAAATCTTAGCAATTTGTTGTTATGTTCTTCACCTACAACACTTACATGGATGTCTCTTTTTAACATGCAACTTCTACATGTCACTACATGCTTTTCATTTTCAAAGTTTTCCTTAATCTTTTTTTTCAAGTTCTATAGCATCTACGAGGCTCCCTTCTTCCTTTATTGTACATGATCTATTGCCTCCATGACAATCAACAATACTAAGATTGTCAACATGATCTATTGCCTCCATTGGCATGCTCTTAAAGAGCTCTTCTTTCTCATATTTTTCATGGCTAATATTTTCATGAGGTGTTCACCATGTTTAACAACATTATCATTGTTGGCTTCTTCTTCATTTCTTCATTTGCAGTGTCCTTAAGACTTCATTCTTTTGTTTTCACTATAGCATCATCACAATAAGTTTGGGATCGTGCTTTCCTTTGCAATTCTTCATCTTTTGTATTTATAGACTCAAGCAAGTTATTTGTTTGATCAATTACATCATTTTCATTTTTACAAACTCTCTCTTCATATTCTTTCAACTCTAGCAAACAATAGGGAAAATTTTAGGGGTGAAATTTTATAGCCCATGGGTTAACTTTTAAGGTTTTTTTTTCCAAAAAGATTCATCAATTTCCATTTTTTTATAAAATGATTGGCCCAAATTCCATGAGATTTTTTTTGCTCTAAACATCACCAAAATTGTTCAGAAACTATATAAAATCCTTACAATTTTGAATACTTTTACAAAAAATATCTCCAAACATTGTATAGTTTCAAATTTTTAAGATTAGTAAGATTCACCAAGATTCTGCACTTTAATAAAATTATGGATCTTTAAAATTTTCCTTGGCAAATAATGTGTAAATTACTTCTCATTTTCATCTTCAATTTTTGGCTTTGGCTACAACCCAAATGTTCAAGAAATTCATCCAAAAAATTCCTTTTGTAAATTCCACCTCATCTTCCATGAGGTTTTTATCAACCATAATCCTCATGTACTATTTACCTCTTTTATGAAATTTATTATATCATACAATTCTTCACAAACATTTTGAACTTCATCTTATGTGATTGGTCTTTTCCTCTTCGTCCTTATTTTTATAAGACCTTTGTAGCCTCCATTGTCTTAAAATTTAACTATACTTCATGATGATTATGTATTCATCATTGTTTCATAAAATCTTGTATTCTTGAGGAGATACCTCAATCCTTCACAATTATCTCATACAATAGTAAAGGAAATTATCTCATACAATAGTAAAGGCAGAGCCCATTGTTTACGTTTTTTGCCCATAAGAAGCAAGGATAGGTGCACCAGTAATGAAAGTAACTTACCCAGTCGACTAAGAAGTAGACCCACCAGTAGAGTCAGTAGCAACTAGAGCATCAATAACAAAGCCAGTTGAAATCATCTCTGATAGCTCTGTTAATCATACAGGTTCATTTTAACAAAGATTTATTTTCCCACCTTTTACTCTTCTTTTGCAGTCCATCTCTTCCTCTTTTTTATCTGCAAACTTCAAAATTTTCTTACCTTCGGGTTAGGATTTTTAAGGTTTATGCTCAACCTCTTTAAGATTGTTTTATTTACTTGCAGATGTACCAATGTGCTTCCTAGTGTCCTACAAAGGGTTCTCTCTTCTTTTCACCAATCTTTTCACAGACCTTTGTAATTCTCTTTCTATCAAGAGTTCACTTCAAATGCACAAGTGGTCAGCTATAGCTCAACCTACTTCTTTATTCAGAATTTTCCATCCACAAGGTTTTCTCCCTCTTGAGTCAACTTAGCAACTGCAAGATTTGCTGCTACAAAGAGTTACTTGCTCTCTTTTTCAACCTCAACCTTCTTCTAAGGAAACACACCACAACTCACTCAAGACTATGAACACAACATGCTCAATAAAACTATAGGTTCAACCACCAACCGGCTATTAACCATTCACTATCAACTAAGTCTATTAATCACACAACCAAGGTTTCAACCTTCTATTCAAACAAGAGATTTTAAACACCACGCCAAAATGAAAACATAAGAAAGTACATCCTTTATTTAAGAGAAGTAGAGAAGTGGCTCAACAAGCCATTCATTAAACTGCAGAAATTACATGGAACTCAGGTACCCTTCACCCTCAGTAAAACAAAACTCTTTCCGGCTGGTCTATGTCTCAATGAGACTTACAAATTTCTTACATGAATAAAACCTAAAAACATTTCCTTTTGGCTGAGCTTCTGGTCGTCTCAATTTTTCTTTTCACTGTTTGCCTAGGGCTACATCCCTGATTATCCACACATGCTTTCTCTTTCCTCTTTCTCTCCAGCTACGCCCTATCTGTACGGTATTGACCCGCCTTTCTCTCCTTTTTTCCTCGAGCTATGGCCTTCAACGAAACCACGCAGCCATTTCACCTCAACTTATGGACGCAGCCCTTTTTTCTTCTACGTGGTTCGTTCATCACAACCTCCCTCTTTTATCTTCATGCAATTCTCCTCTCAATCCAGCCTCCTCCTTTCTCCGGACAAGACCAATATTACTTTCACGACCTTGGCCTACTCTCCTAATCGTGGGCTTGGATAGACGGGTTTCCACGCAACCAATGAATTCACTCAAGTGGACAACTCGCGGCTCCAGCATCCACACTCGTTCCAAAATTCAAGGCTCCTACCTTCACACACCATGACCCAAAAATGGTGTAGGGTTATATAAACATGAGCCGGCACAATTCAAATAAACTAGTGGCCGCGGAGAATGGATCCCTTGATTTGTAGGTAGGAGGAGGAATCTAATGGAGGAATGAGCGAGCTGTCTATAGCCAAGCCGCTCTGATACCAACTGAACTGGCGAACGAGGGATGAGCGAGCTGTCTATAGCCAAGCCGCTCTGATACCAACTGAACTGGTGAACGAGAGTAAGGAAATACTGCGTAGGTGGAGAGTAAGGATGTTCTGTGTTCAATTTTTTTTTCCTAAAGAAAAAATAGTAACTTGATATTTTAAGAATAAAATCAAAGTTGCGTCCAGAGTTTTCGAAATATGTCGAGAGCCAAAAACTAAAACCATCAACCAGATTAAAAAAGCCGGAGGTCCGGAGAACAAAGGTCTACAGCCAGATACAATCCAGAAACCTAAATCATAATCCAAAACAAAAAAATGCAGAACCAAGCTTCAAAAAGCACCACGTGAGCCTTTATCAACAATCGCATCATCCAAGAGTTCTTCATAATGATATGCATGAAGGAGTTCCGGAGACGCGCCACGTCTTTGAGCCAAGGATCCAACAGAGACACGTTGATGGAATGAAGACCATTAAACCAGTTTGTAACCAGTTTGTAACCGCCAGGGATGAAGGGGAACAGAGCACACAGGAAACAGAGTAAATCCGAGAGTTATGCAGTGCTACAGCACTTGTAACAGAACCACACACAGAAAATCAGAACTCCATCGCATACCGGATTTCATTAATATCAAAACAGTAATACAAAAATGAATACCCGGCGGGGCAGGTGGTTCACATTCCCCAACAGATATTACGTGTCCAGCATCATAAATTAAACATCAAATTACAATAAATATGGAGGTTTGCTACATATAGCGATGGGTAGTTGCAATTAATGCCAACAAACTCCCCCTTAACTGCAACTTTCAGCAAAAACAAAAATTGGATATCTTATTGACAGAATTATAACATAACAAGCTACATCTACAGTCATACACATATTGCATTAACAATGCCAAGATTCTCTCTATGAAATTCAAAAAGATCTTTCGCCAGAGGCTTAGTAAATATATCAGCTAGTTGTTCCTTTGATCTGCAAAATTCCAAGTTAATTTCTTTGTTGTTAACCAGTTCTCTGATGAAGTGGTATCGGGTATCTATGTGTTTGCTCCTTTTGTGAAATACTTGGTTTTTCAACAACGCAATTGCAGAATTATTGTCACAAAAGATCACTGTTGGGTCCTCCTGTTCATGCAACAATTCAGACAAACCTTTCCACATCCACACTGCTTGACAAGCTGCTGATGTGGCTGCTACATACTCCGCTTCAGCTGATGAAATGGTCACTATAGGTTGCTTTTTTGATGCCCACGAAACTGCACCTGAACCAAAATTAAATACATAACCTGTTGTTCTCTTCCTGTCATCAATACTGCTTGCAAAGTCACTATCTGTGTAACCTGTTAACTTGAAATCTGAACCTGCTGAATACAAAATTCCATAGTTCATTGTTCCTGAAACATATCTTAAGATTCTTTTTGCTACTTGCCAATGAGAACTTCTTGGAGATTCCATAAACCTAGAAATTAAGCTCACTGCGAACATGATATCTGGCCTAGTTGCTGTCAGATACATTAAGCTCCCAACTAATTTCTTAAATTGTGTTGAATCCACAAAAGGTTCATTGTCATCTTTACTTAATTTAGTTTCTGTTGCTATTGGTGTTGAGACTGGTTTACAATTCAGCATTCGAAATCTTTTTAACACATCTTCAGCATACTTAGATTGACATATGAAGATCCCTCTTTCAGATTGATCAACTTGAATTCCGAGAAAGTACTTCATCATTCCCAAATCTGTCATTTCAAATTCTGTTTTGATTGTTGTTTTAAAAGCTTCTATAGACAGATTTCCTGTGAAGATTAAGTCATCAACATATACGCATACAATCATGATTTTACCCTGCTGATTTAATTTTGTGTACAATGTAGGTTCACTAGCACATCTATTGAATCCATTACTCAGCAAGTATGAGTCTAATCTATTGTACCACACTCTAGATGCTTGCTTCAGCCCATATAAAGCCTTTTTCAGCCTATAAACTTTATTTTCACAACCTGTTATTTCATACCCAGTTGGTTGTTTTACATAAACCTCCTCCTCTAAACGTCCATTCAAAAATGCAGATTTTACATCCATCTGATACACATTCTAATCATTCTGTGCTGCTATGGCTAAGACAAGTCTAACTGTGTCTAGTCTCGCCACCGGTGCAAAGGTCTCATTATAATCTATGCCGGGTTGTTGACTAAAACCTTGTGCTACAAGCCTAGCCTTATGTTTTTCAACCTTTCCATCAGCATTCAGTTTTGTTTTATAAATCCATTTTACACCTATGCAGTCTTTTCCATCAGGTAAATCTACTAACTCCCAAGTTTCATTTTTCTCTATAGCATCTATTTCATCATCCATAGCCTTTATCCATGCAACATCTTTAATTGCTTCTTCAAAACTAACTGGTTGATAAGCCAATAATGCAAAATTTGAGTTCAAATCCAGTTCTTCTTCATGTTGTTCATAGATTTCTCTTAGACTTCTAGATTTTTGTCCTCTAATCCTAGATCTCAAGTCTGCTAGAGTAGGATCAGATTCATCACTTACTTGTGAGCTTGATGTATGCTTCCCTCCAAGTCTTGATTGGTCTTCTTGCATAGAATTTCTTGGTGTTCTTGTTTGAGGTGAATCAAGATCTATTCTGTTCCTTCTTGGTGTGCTGGATCCTGGTACATGTGCTGGTACATATGAATGTGGAATTTGTTGTCCATCTTGCACATTTTCTTCATCATCTTCAACATGAGGTAAATCTGCTCCATGTGTAACTATTTCATCAACGCTTCCATCCCATGATTCTTCCTCCTTAAATTCTACATCCCTGCTTACAATCAGCTTCTTGGTAATAGGATTATAAATTTTATATGCTTTAGAATGCTCACTATACCCAATGAAGATACATTTTTCACTTCGATCATCCAGCTTCCTTCTAATTTCTTTAGGTACATGGGAGTAAGCCACACACCCAAAAATCCTAAGATGTGATACATTGCAGCACTTGCCAGTCCAAGCCTCTTCAGGTACTTTATTCCTCACACTTTTTGTAGGACTTCTATTCAAGATGTAGACTGAACATGCAACTGCTTCTGCCCAATACTCATTTGATAAATGCTTGGCCTTCAACATGCTTCTTGCCATGTTCATAATTGTCCTATTTTTTCTTTCTACCACACCATTCTGCTGTGGTGTATACCGAGCTGTAAACTGCCTCTTAATTCCACAATTTCTGCAAAATTCCATGAATTCATTCAATTTATATTCGCCTCCTCTATTAGACCTCAACACTTTGATCAACTTTCCGCTTTGTTTTTCAACCAAGGTTTTAAAATTCTTAAACACTTCAAAAGTTTCTGATTTTTGTTTAACAAAATATACCCATGTTTTTCGGCTGTAATCATCAATAAAGGTCAAAAAGTATAAGTTTCCAGCCAATGAAGGATCCTGCATTGGTCCACACAAATCTATATGAACTATCTCAAGAGGTTCTTTTGCTTGATACGAAGTGCCTACATGGAAAGATTCTCTATGATGTTTTGCTAAAATACAACTCTCACATGAGCTTGCTGGTTGTTCAATCGGTGGCAGCCCTCTAACCATTTGATTTTTCTGTAGTAAGTTTAATCCTCCAAAATACAAATGACCATACCTCAAGTGCCAAAGCCAAGACTGATCCAAACTTTGAACTTTATAAGCATTCACACAATTTTGAATTTCACTCTTTAATGTAAGTGGAAACATTCTATTTTTGGTCATTTTAACCTTTGCAATCAACCCTTTTCTAGGATTCTTGTCAAGAATTGTGCAAGTGTCATGGTTGAAAATTACCTTATAGCCTTTCTCCATTAGTTGTCCAATGCTAATCAAATTGCATTTCAGACCAGGCACAAAATACACATCATTAATATGTCTTCTATCTCCATTTTTTGCAAATACATTAACAATACCTCTACCATTGACTGAAACTTTATTATCATCTCCAAACTTTACTTCAGACTGTACCGAATTGTCCATTTCGGTGAACACTTCCTTGTTGCCAGACATGTGATTACTACAGCCACTGTCTAGAAACCATACATCATTTGGATTCTCTTGTGCAACATTGCAGGTAATAAGAACTGAATCAACTTTATTTTCTGATTTTTCAACCAAATTTGCAGACTGTTTTCTGGCATCTGCTTCCTTCTTTCTACATTCCCTAGCATAATGCCCAAATTTCTTACAATAAAAACACTGAATTTTGGATTTATCAATTCTTTGATTCTGCTGTTGATAAAGGTTATTACTTGCGGTTCTAAAATTTCTTGAATGTGTGTTTTGGACATATCTACCAGTCCTATTTATGTTTGATTCTTTTTCCCTTTGGAATTGAACTCTACCCCTGCCTCTATAGGATGACCTTCCTCTTCCTCTACCAACTGTTAGCTATGTCTTGAAAGCAGTATCAAGAGAGAAATTTGGGTTTCTGTTTACTCTAGACTCATGGGATAGCAGGGATCCCATCAACTCATCAATTGAGAGCTGAGTCAAATCCTTTGACTCCTCAATTGCCACAACGACTACATCAAATTTGCTGGGCAGACTTCTTAATACTTTTTCCACCACCTTTTGGTCAGAAATCTGTTCACCATGGGTTCTCATCTGATTTACAATCGTCATTAAATGATTATGGAATTGATCTACGGTCTGTGTTTCATTCATTTGCAGATTTTCAAAATTTTTCCTAAGGGTTTGTAGTTTAGCAACCTTCACCTTACTTAAACCCTGATAGACTGTGTCTAATATGTCCCAAGCATCTTTAGATCTGCTTACAGATGCTATTCTAGGAAAAATTGAGTCATCCATAGCTTGCTGGATGAGAGAAAGTGCCTTAGCATCTTTCTTCTTGTTGTTTTTAAGCAAGTCTTTCTGTGCTTGTGTTAAAGCCAAATAGGCTGCCTCATCAGGGGGCTCTAAGTACCCATTCTGAACTAAATCCCAAAGATCTTGTGAACAAAGAAGAGTTTTCATTTTAATGGACCAAAAGTCATAGTTCTTACCTGTTAAAGATGGAATTTGAGGCTGTCCTCCGAAGCTGCTCGACGCCATGGCCCAAATTTTCTGAAATTTCTCCTTTTGCAGCTGTAGACAGGGTGCTCTGTTTCACTATTACTTCACGGCTTCCTTTCTGGTTGCTGATGGCTGGCAGTTTCAAGCCTGCACGGCTCCTTCTGCTATCCTTTCCAATTCCATTATGTCATGGAGTGATCCCATTTACCCGAGGAGTAAAATCAAATTTTCCCAGATAGCTAGTATCCTGGGTTGCAGACGAGTGCCTCCAACGTGACAGTAGAACCTTGTAGAAGTATTTTTATCATTCTCCTCCAAACAACCATAGAGAGACGAAGCATCATCCCTGTCAAAGCAGACCAGACCAGTGCACTCAGGTTCTGAGCGAGCCTAATTCTAAACCAGATCCAATGCTTGTAAACTCATAACATGTCCATTCAAAAACTACGTCAGTAGGTCGCAATTTACAGACCCGAGCACCTCACAGCTTGGAAGGCCACACCTTACATTCTTCTACCCATATAGATACCTTTTTTTACAGTCACCCAAACGCCATGAAAACCCTAGAAGAGCCGAGCAAGTGTGCAGGTTTCAAAGTTTCAAACCCTGGGAACCCGGAGTGCCTGTCGGCCTCCCTTCAGCTCAACCCAGGATGGCCTTAGAATCTAATACATGAGCACTGTATGCTTCTGTCGGCGGTTGCTTCACTCAACGCGTCGTGCTTACTGGCTATGGCACGTAACGCCCTTAGTTATTATGGGTGTCGAAGGATTGGCGGATCCTTGCCCTGTAATCCGTTTTCCCTTCTCTCCTTCGCTTGAATTCGACTTAAAACCAGAAGTTTTCGGAGAAGAGTGGAATCACCAGTTCGCTATCGGTCAGAAGAGCCGCGCACTCTCTATGGATTTTCGTATGAATTGGCCCCGATACAAGAGGGAACTGAACCAATTTTTAAACACACCTATGAGGCAGAAGTGTTGATAGGGATTCCGGTAGCGCTTGCTATCGTTGCTTCTGCAGGCGCTGGCTCTGTGGGCATTAACCTTGGTCGCGTAGCACACAATCTTCCCTTCACGGCACGGAGTGACTCAGCTCAGCGTGGTCAATCCCTCCTCGACTCTGACCAATTCATCCGCTCTGAAATCTTGAATTTCAACAGCATCTAAAGCAGCTTTGCCTCTTCTCGGCTCTGCTGGCTAAACCTTAGCTGCCTTATCGTGCCCCTGGAAAACGTATAGCTGCTCTGATACCACAATGAAGGGGGAACAGAGCACACAGGAAACAGAGTAAATCCGAGAGTTATGCAGTGCTACAGCACTTGTAACAGAACCACACACAGAAAATCAGAACTCCATCGCATACCGGATTTCATTAATATCAAAACAGTAATACAAAAATGAATACCCGGCGGGGCAGGTGGTTCACATTCCCCAACAGATATTACGTGTCCAGCATCATAAATTAAACATCAAATTACAATAAATATGGAGGTTCGCTACATATAGCGGTGGGTAGTTGCAATTAATGCCAACAAGGGAGTCGCCGAAGATGGAAAGGTCAAAAAAAACCCGCATGACAGCGAACCAAACGAGACAGCGGAGAGCAAGCAGCTCGGCTTTTAAGCAGTTGCGCAACTAAAAGATATTGGGCAGTTTCACAAAAGTAAATAGTCTTTCATGTGAACTCTTACCAAACCGGAAACTTAAAACTTGTGGGCTATATGTTAGGACAAGATCCTAAATTTGTGCGCCTTGATCAGAGTGACATGAAATAGAAAAAGCTACCAGAAGGTAAATTTTTGACTAAAATTTACTTAAGAATTTGACTTCTGAATGATTTATATAGCAGCTTAGCTTAAATATGGTGAGAGGTGAACACCATATCCTGATAGATTGATTGATATTTTAAAGTGACAATATGACTTACCCTGTACAAACTAGATACACAATAGCTCATAATTAATATTTTTAACAAAAAATTATTAAACTCATGACAAAAACCTTTCTAATAGTGGAAGGCACACCTTGTAACTATGAGGAACCTTTTGAATAGTGGATGTGTAATTATTCCATGTTCATTATGAAGTTGATATGTGTTCTCTATAAAAAATATATATATATCTATTATAAAAGAGAACATGTTTCAAATTAGATTTAAAACTTTTAAAAAAACACATATATATATATAATAACACAAATTTAAAAAATTAAAACCATAAACATTGCATTATAAAATTAATATGAAGAATGTAAATGTTGAGGAAGAATTTAAGCTTGATAAATTTGATCCCTTTAAAATTTGATAAATCCCATTTTAAAATGAATTTATATTTGATTATTCTAACAAATTCTCATTCTATATCATTAATATAAGTTTACTCTATATAATATATATAAACACATATGAGTGCAATAAACAAAATCATATCAACTATTAAAAATGGAAAATGTGAAGTAAATTTATTTGAGATCATTTTGGATTATTTTTATCATGCCACAATATATATAAAATATCATAAGTTAAACTTATTTTAATTTAAAAATTTTAATTTTTTTACTCTTTTGATGTTTAATAAAGTTATTATTAAAATGAATTTAAGTTGATTATTCTATAAAAATAAAATCAATGTTCATCATAAAACAAATCTACATATACATTATATAAAACATATTAAAAATTCATTTTTATTAAGAATCTTTTAAATGTTTTTTGGCTTTTTCTTATATACATAATAAAAATGTTACTCAAAACTAAATTATAAATTATTTTTGAAAACATCAACATATCATAAAATTGCAACACAAATAAGACAGATCCAATCTATGAAGATCTAAGCATAGCAGCATAATTCAGCAGTATTGAGACTTCGTGTACCAAAATTCAGAACAAATTCAATTTGTCTAATATTGGTTGTACATGTAATAGAATAAGGATTCTTACTAGTAGATAATTAAATTTTGAAAATCAATTTAAAAAAAAAAACTTTAATACCATTCAATTGTATAATTTCTTAATAAAATAACTATTAATAACTAGTTGTCCTCTCTCACACTTCCATATACGAAGTTGTTAAGATTTTATATTTTATTTTTTAAATATATGTTAAATTTTAGTATATAAATGTCTATCTCACACTTCCACATTCCAAATTGAGATTTTATATTTTTGTTTTTTAAATATATATATTAAATTGTAATATATAAATATTTATGTATATTTTTTAGTATTTAATTAAAAATATATATATAACCAAGCTACTTCCATATTTTAGTAGTAGATTTTTTTAGTATCTAAATTATAGTAAACATAATTTAATACGAATTCTATCCCTACTATCTAAAAATGTGAAGCCATTGATACTTATATTTTGACTTCTTTGGTAATACCTATTCCTGATAGGTTTCAGAACTTTGTTTTTACTTTCACTATCATTACATGGTGTGTTTAATTACAGGTTACTATGCCTTTCTTTTTTCATAATCAAGAAGAAACCTGTATCTATACAGCGAAATTAAAGCTACTGTAGATCATTAGAGCTAATTGAATAGCAATAAACCTGGACCAAAGTCATCCTAAATGTTGAACGGAACAGACCTCCCTGGTTTCCATTGTCCTACAGATTTGGCTGTAGTGGCCGAATTACCTGATCATCATTATTATCATTGATGGAGCTATTAATTTATAAGTAGAGCAATTTTTCCATTCTTAATCCCAATCCTTTTCTCCCGTTATCAAATGTTGGATGTGATGGGGAACAAGTAGATGCTATGCGAGCATCTGGATATTCCTTCCTTGTGATTGTGACTTTGTTTTATCGTTTTTGGATTGAGTGTTTGGCGCTATCTTTTCATGTCGACCGAACGATAAACTAATATTGATTGAAAATTCAAAACACTTCATCACTTAAATAATGATATAGAAAAAAAGATTATCAGATATGGATATATATTTATGATGATTAATACCATTGTCAAATGATAGAATGATGATAAATAATGATGTAGAAAAAAAGATTATCAGATATGGATATATATTTATGATGAATAATACCATTGTCAAATGATAGAATGATGATAGTTAGTAGGTTATCATCATTAGCTTCGTGAAAAGGAGCATACACACTTCCACTAACGTTTTAAGAGATTAAGTTCCCAGATTCTATGACGTTCTTCCACGACAACGAGATTCCATGGGTACATACTTCTAGTGTTATGATCAACAAGCATGTGAATTAAAAAGTTTTCATTTTTTTTAATTTTAATTACGTTACATTTTTATTAGCTATATTGAATTAATATTAATTTATCACATAATTAAATAAATAAAACACCCGTAGGGGTGTAGTTCAACTGGCTATTTGCTTGATATGAAGGAAATGTTATAAATGGAGGTCAAGAGTTCAAATCACCTTGGCTTACCTGTGCCCCATGCTTGTGGGCTGTGTGGGTGCACCTAGGGGTATAGTGGTAGCGGACGGGATTGGATCCCTGAACCCCATGTCACGCAAGTACCAGCCCCTTCCCAGTTGCTGATTCCCCTAGTTACAAAAATAAATTAAAGAGCAGTAAAACCTAAAATTTAAAGACCACTAAAAACTAGTTTATTGCTTCCGAGATGGGATGAAACCAAGGTGGTGGCAGCAAAATGAATGCGATGTGATTGGTAGGGACCCGTGGGGAATCAATGCAGTGGAGCCTTCATTGTCTCTCCCACACATAGATTTGCCCTCCTCTCAGTGCACGCTTCTTGTTTTGCCAGGTTTGACATGTAGAATAGCTCCATTTCCTTTTGTGGAATTTTAGAATGTCATTTCCTTTTGTGGAATTTTAGAATGTCATATTATAGCTCCTTACAGTATGTTTGCAAATCTTTAGGATATCTCTGACTGTTTAAATGCTCTTTATGTATCTCAACAAAGATAGTCTTTAGAAGTTTTTGTGTAGTCTGCACGTGTGTAGGGCCTGCAAGAGGCTCTTTTGTTAAGAGTTGTAATCTCAATTGTCCTAAGTTGGTTAGTTAATTGAGTCAATGGTCCTAAGTTAGTTGAGTTAGTTGTTGACTACGTCATTAGTCAACCCATGGTATACACTGGCCCATAGCATTAACCAGTGGTTTTGGTGTTATGAGAAACTATATATGTGTGTGCTTAATAATGAGAAGGCAATCAATATTTTCTTTGTGTTTATGCTCTTTATGTTCTGTGTATTGCAAACTTTATCATGGTTTCAGAGCGTATGGCCTGATTCATACATGTTGTTTTGGGGTAAGCCTTTCACATAGTGGAAAGCACACACGTGTAGATCAGTTCTGATCATGGTATCAGAGCTGATGGCCTGATCCTTTGATTTTGCTTTTTGGGTAAGCTTTTTCAAAAGTTGGAGAGCACACACACACGGATGGAAGTTGCAGCACGGGACAGAGACGGAATACTCGAGCCACAACAAAAAAAAAATTAGCGAAAAAAAAAAAAATCGACGGAAAAAACCCCTGATATGTGTGCTTAATAATGAGAAGTAAATCAGTATGCCCTTTGTGTTTATTTCTCCTTTTTACATCTCAAGGGATTTGATCTCTTTATCCATATTAACTCTCGATCTATCATGCACCAAGAGAGATCAAATCCTTAAGTTGATAACCTTTGAGTGCAAAAATTTGAGGAAAGGCTTACACCTCAACGGATTTGATCCATATAAATCATGATATATCTAGAGTTAAGATGGATATAAGCTAGTTTCTACAAATTGAAAATCACTCGCAAATACTCTTCAACACTAAATAGCTTATAACATTCTTTGGCATATCTCAAATAGCTAAGTAATATATATTCATTGTTCATAATTATTTTTATTAAAACTGATGATGATGATGACGACGACGATAGTTAACATCCACTGAGACCAACTTTGGTCTATTGGACCTTAAGAAACTACTTTGTTTGTTGTAACAAAATATTCCTATATGCAAATAACTTAGAAAGGAACGTACCAAGATCACCATAGTTTTGACAACTTAGAATATTAGAAGGTTAGTATTATAATAAATATTGGAGAATTGTGATATGATATGGTTGTACTCATGGAACTCTAGGAGGAAGTGATTTTCATCTTCAACTCTCTTGGTCTCGCAAAAATGGCAAACCCTATCCTCCCATGGCATTTTAGGAATTGTCCAGCGCTTGGTTTCACTATGAAGCTCATGAGAGTTTGTTCTTATTTTGGATATGTTAGTTTGAATTTTCTTCAAGCTATTTAAAATAGAGAGATACTTTTGGTCTTCTAGATTAGGTTTAATAACCTCCTTGTAATAACTTAGCTTTCTTTTAGACTCTAAATCATTTTCGCCCCACAATTTCTCTTTAAACTTAGATGTAATAGTGTTTTTAATGTTATCAATATTTTGCAAAGTTGCATTTTTCGTTTGTCCCGCAATGATTTAACCAAGCCATGTTATCTTTATGCCAACCTTTCTTGAGCCGCAGGTGGTCCTGACTGGAATTTAAGGCAATTTTAGGGAGTCTCTAGTCTCCCATGTCATTTATCTTACACTTGTACATCAAGTACCTTGTCATAGTGATGCTCTCTATGGGGGGAAGGCATGATTCTATAAGAAGAATGGGTTAAGGCATATTTATTTTAATTCTAAGGTTATATTTTATAAAAGGCTTCTGGATTTGCTCTATCTTTCTCCAAGATTATCTAGAGATGCTACATACCCAAACTTCACCGTCATACAAGATAACAAGAGTGCCAAGAGTTTCAAAGATGAACTTATTTTTATTTGACATCACAAGGTGAGTTGATTTACAGTTATTCTAAAGACAAAAATAATATTTCCACCCTCCATTAATCATTTTCTAAATGTTATAGTTCCAGTTGAGCTTGTGATGAATATCAATTCCAAGATACTTATAGGGAAGAAACTTCCTCCAACTTGTTATTTTTATATATAAAGTTATCATAAATGATATTCTTGGACTTGATGATCATTAATAGTAGTGTTATTGCTCATAAAAATTTTGTAATTTTATAAATAAATAAAAATAAATTAAAAATTACAACATAACATGAGCAATAACACTACTATTTATAACTAAATTTAACACCAAAATTTTCATTAAAATAATTTATTTTTTTATTCTTTAATTTTTTTTTGCTATTATTCACATTATAACTATGATAGTAAAATAATATATACTAATATTAAAAATTTAAAACTACAATAAAATAATATATTCAATTTTTGTTGTCCACAGGGGTGTAGTTCAATTGGTGATTCGCTTGATATGAAGGAAATGTTGTAAATGGAGGTCACGAGTTCAAATCACCCCGGCTTACCCGTGCCTCATGCTTGCGGGTTGTGTGGGTGCACCTAAAGGTATAGTGGTAGCGGACAGGATTGGATCCCTGAACCTCATGTCACGCGAGTACCAGCCCCTTCCCAGTTGTCGATTCCCCTAGTTACAATATATATATATATATATATTCAATTCTTGTAAATGACATGATGCTCTTGTTAAGTCCCTATGTAATGAGTGTAATTCTAACCATACCTCGATTCTTTGGAATAGCAAGTGTTGACATATTTCCCGGTGCCATTAAAATATATATATATATATCAACAACATTTTAATAACTATATAAACATAAAATTTATCAATATAAATAACATCCAATAAAACATATATATTTACATTAATGATCAATTAATATATCAAACAACATTTTAATGACTATATAAACATCAATTTAGCAATGTTAATAACATCAAATAAAACATATATCTTTACATATTTTTGAACATATATGTTTACATATTTTTAAAATCCCTATGAGCATCAATATAAATATAAATGTCAGTAACAGTATCCTAAATTTAACATCTTTATCATATATAAAATGATTACACGTGCATTTTTAAGAGATGGGTATGCATTAAAACTCCAAATGGGTTGAATTTCGAGTAAAATATGCATACACATTTGCAAATAACAAGAAGACACGGTAAGAAATGCATATGTGTTTAATAATGTGTATACTCTTTTTTTGTTTTTTAAGATATGCATTCTCTTAGACTACTTGGTCAATGTTGGAGACAGAAATAAACACAAAGATTATGCAGAATGAGCTACGCTTCTTCAATCTTTCTTGATAAACAGAAGATCAACTAATGCAATTACAAACCAAGTCTGAATGTGTATTTAAACACTTATGGAAAACCTAAAAAATATAGCCTAGCTTTTGCATGTTGTTGCATGCTTTATTAACTAAAAAAAAAACTAAAGCTAATAGAAGTAATTACTATTTCTAACACTCTCTCTTAATTATGACTGCTGACTACTGCAGCTTTTACAATGCCTAAATTATATCTATGAGTCTCAAAAATATATTTTGTTAATGGCTTTGTGAATATGTTAGCCAATTGATCAATTGATTTACAATGCTCGACATGAACTTCACCATTATTCACAAGTTCTCTTATGAAGTGATATCTGGTATCAATGTGCTTGCTTTTCTAGTGAAAAACATGGTTCTTGGATAGAGCGCTTTTTGAATTGTTGTCACAATAGATTGTTGTTGGTCCTTCTTGTTTCTGTTGAAGGCCTTCTAAAACTCTGCGTAACCAAATTGCTTGACATGATGCTGATGTTGTTGCTACATACTCTAATTCTACTGATGAAAGTGTCACAATGGGCTGATGCTTGGATGCCGATGAAATCATCCCTGATCCAAGATGAAAAACATGAAGTGAAGTGCTCTTCCTGTCGTCCGCACTTCCTGCAAAATCACTGTCAGTGAAACCTGTCAAAACATCATACTCAGTTCTTGAGTATAAAAATTCCATTGCTTGAAGTACCTGCAACATATCGTGGGATCATTTTTCCAACTTGCCAATGCGAGTCTTTGGGAGACTCCATGAACCTTGAAATCAAGCTAACAACAAACAAAATATCTGATCTCATAGCTGTGAGATACATGAGACTTCCTACAAGTCTCTTAAACAATGTTGGATCTACTTTGGGACTGTAATCTTCTTTGCTCAACTTTGTACCTGGTGCCACTGGTGTAGGTGTCGGTTTGCAATTAATCATTATGAATCGCTTAAGTACTTCATTAGCATATTTAATTTGAGAGATAAATATACATTTTTCTGATTGTTCTACCTCTAAGCCAAGAAAGAACTTCATTAATCCAAGGTCTGACACCTCATACTCTTTCTTCATAGCTGCCTTGAACTCATCTACTGACAGGTCACCTGTAAAAATCATATCATCAACATATAAACAAACTATCAAAATCTATCGTTGTTGATTTACCTTTGTGTAAAGTGTTGGTTCATTGTTGCTTCTGTTAAAACCATTTTTTACCAGATAAGAATCAATTCTGCTATACCAAGCTCTTGGAGCTTGCTTGATCCCAAAGAGAGCTTTCTTCAACTTGTAAAATTTCTCTTTGTGTTCTTTGATTTCATACCCGTGTGGCTGCTCCACATAAATTTCTTCTTCAAGAATGCCGACTTGACATCCATATGATACACTTTCCATCTGTTCTAGGCTGTTAATGATAGGACTGCTCTTACTGTGTCCAATATTGCCACTGGTGCAAATTTTTCTCCAAAATCAATTCCTGGCTGCTGCGAGAAACCTTTTGCTACTAACATTTCCATGTACCTATCAATCTCACCTTTTTCATTAAGTTTAGTCTTATAGACCCACTTCACACCAATAGGTTTCTTAGTTTTGGGCATGTCAACTAGATCCCATGTACCATTTCTCTCAATGGAATCTATCTCTTCGTCCATACCTTTTACCCAATGCTCTTCTTTTACTGCCTCTTCATAAAACACAGGTTGACTAGCAATAAAATAAAAATTAGTATTTGCATCTAAATCATCATAAATATCTTCTAGTCTTTCTATTACTGTGATCATATTCATTACCTGATTGCGGACTAGAAGTATATTGATCTATTGATCTTGATGATTCACCTCGAACTGAGTTTCTAGGTGTCCTTGCTGGAGTATTTGCTACTGGTGAAGATGCTACTGAACCCTGTTGTACAATCAGTTCTTCCTCTTCATCATCTTCTGGTTGGGGTATTGCAGCTCCCACAACCTTGTCTACGGTTCCATTCCATGACTCTTCCTCCTTGAACAACACATCTCTGCTGAGGATAAACTTTTTTGTAATAGGGTTATACAGTTTGTAGGCTTTAGATTCTTCACCGTATCCAAGAAAGATACATTTCTCACTCCTGTCATCAAGCTTTTTTCTTAGTTGTTTAGGAACATGAGCATAAGCACCGCAACCAAATATTATGAAATGAGAAATATTACAACTCATACATGTCCATGCTTCCTCTGGTACTCTGTTATTCACAATTTTGGTGGGAGATCTATTCATCACATGAATAGCACAAGCCACTACATCTCCCCAAAATTCATGGGACAAGTTTCTTCCTTTCAGCATGCTCCTTGCCATATTCATGATAGTTATGTTCTTGCATTCTACAACACCGTTCTGCTGCGGTGTATATCTTGTAGTGAATTGCCTCTTCATTCCATGATATTTGCAGTAATCATGAAATTCCTTTGATTCATCCCCCTCCATATGATCTCAACACTTTGAGTTGATGACCACTCTATTTTTCAACCAGGGCCTTAAATTCCTTGAACTTGCCAAAAGTTTCAGACTTTTGATAAATGAAATACACCCATGTTTTTTCTATTGAAAGCATCAATAAATGTAAGAAAATAATAGCTTCCACCAATTGACTGAGTCTACATTGGACCACACAAATCATTATGAATAAGTTCTATAAGTGCATGTGCCCTTCAAGACATACCTTTAGGAAAGCTATCCTTGTGCTACTTTGCAACGATGCAACACTCACAACTGTTTGTTGGCTCCTTCATAGGGGGTAATCCTTTTACCATCCCTTTCTGCTGCAACAACTTGAGACCACCAAAATGAAGATGTCCATATCTTAAATGCCATAACCAATAATCATCCATGCATGTGGATTTTTGAGCAAAATATCTTACCTTGTTGCTGCAATTCATGACTAGTGGATACATCATGTTCCTAGTCACTTGTACTTTGATGATCAACTGTCTATTTGGGGGTTTTTCATAGATTTCACAGTCTAATCCATCAAAGACAAGTCTGTATTTCTTTTCAGTAAGTTTCCCAATGCTAAGCAGATTATGCTTCAAACCTGGAGCTTAATATACATATGTGATTGTCTTTTCGCGTCTTTGGAATATAATAAGCGTGCGAAAATTTCCAATTTTTTTTTTTATTTCGTATATTTTCCAAATATTTTCGCGCCTTCATGCATGAGAGGGGCACGAAAATTTCTGCAATTTTTTTTTTTGCAAATTTCTTCGAAGCTACAGATTCTCTTGCACTCTCACGATCTTCTTCCTTGCTCTGATCGATCAATCTTCTTCCAAACTCTGATACCAAACTAAAGGTTGGAGACAGAAATAAACACGATTATGCAGAATGAGCTACGGCTCTTCAATCTTTATTGATAAACAAAAGATCAACTAATGCAATTACAAACCAAGTCTGAATGTGTATTTAAACACTTATGGAAAACCTAAAAAATCTAACCTAGTTTTTACCTGTTGTTGCATGCTTTATTAAGTAAAGCTAAAGCTAACATAAGTCATTACTATTTCTAGCACTTGGAATGTAGATGTATAAAACCAACTATTAAGATCCATTATTTTTAATTGTTTTTATTATCTCGTCATAAATATAAATTATATCAATTTAAATTTATCTTAGTTTTAAAAAAAATCTTAGATTCTTTTAATGTTTAATAAATTTATAATTAAAATAAATAAATAAAATATTGTTTGAAAACATTAACATGTGATAAAATTAAAAATAAAATAGATCTATATACATATTTTATATAAAACATATCAAAACAAATCGCCCGGGCGATTTGAGTGCCACTTATCCCAGGCCCTCCGAGTTTACTGTTCTGTATACAATTTACAACTTTATTGGCCAATATAAAGTATTATTTCACCTTTTTAAAACTAAAAGATATTGGGCACTTTCACAAAAGTAAATACTCTTTCATGTGAACTTTTGCCAAACCAGAAACTTAGAACTTGTGCTTGATATGTTAGGACAAGATCCTAAATTTGTGGGTTATTTGCAACTTTTACTTTTCAGTTAAACTTTAACAAAAGGATTTTCCATTCTTTATAAAAGAGAATATTCTGGTTCCAGAAAATTTGTAAGACATGAAATTTATTTTTGCCGAAAAAAACAAAGTATGTGTTTAAATATATATTACCACCAAAATAATAGCTATAGCTGTAAAGATTTGCATAGAGCTTGTGCTGCCTTTTCAATGTTAAATATAAAGACCCATAATTGGTTTTTCTCCGAAGCTACATCTATCTAAGAACTTGACTTATGAACTACTTATGCAGTTGCTTAAATATGGTAAGAAATGAACACCATATCCTGACAAATTGACTGACATTTCGAGGTGATAATATGACTGACCCGGTTCAAACTAGATATACAATAGCTCATAATTAATATTTCCAACAGAAAACGGGAGAACCAAAATGCAAATACTTTTTATATTATATGAGATTTTCAGCCATCCGAAGTGATTTCGGGGAGCGAAACTCATGCTGAAAAATTGGACAACATTTTGGTCTCAAATTTAACAGTGACAAAAACCTTTCGAATGGTGGATGGCACACCTTATAACTACTAGGAACCTTTCCAACGGTGGATGACATATGGAGGTTAACAGTGAAAACAACTTTCTAATGCTGGATTACAAACTTTCTAATGCTGGATTACAAACCTTATAAATACGGAGGAACCTTTCAAATGGTGGATGACATACAGACGTTGGGGTTAGTAATTGTCTCCAAGAAGCCAACTGTGTAACTACTCCATGTTCATTAGGAAGCTGATTTTATCCCAGTAGGATATGTCTAACTACTACTCTATGTTTATTATGAAGTTGATAAAAACATTATAAAAAAGAACCTATCTTAAATTAGATTTAAAAAAATTAAAATCATAAACATTGCATTATATAATTGAGTATAAATATTGAGGAAGGATTTACCGAGCCCTCTAAAGCTTGATAAATCCCCTTTTAAAATGGATCTATATTGATTATTCACAAATTCCCATTCTATATCATTAATATAAGTCTACTCAATATAATATATATAAACACATATCAATGTAATAAACAAAATCATATCAATTATTAAAAATTGAAAATGTGAAGTAAATTTATTTGAGATCATTTTGGATTATTTTTATCATGCCACAATATATATAAAATATTATAACTTAAACTTATTTTAATTTGAAATTTTTAATTATTTTTGGACTCTTTTGATGTTATTAAAATGAATTTAAGTTAATTATTCTATAAAGAGAAAATCAATGTTTATCTTAAAATTGCATTATAAAACAAATCTACATGCACATTATATCAAACATATCAAAAATTCATTTTAATTAGGAATCTTTTAAATGTTGGTGACTTCTTTTTATACATAGTAAAAATGTTACTTAAAACTGAAAACATCAACATACCATAAAATTGCAACACTAATAATACATTTAAGCATAGTAAGCATAGTAGAGCCCTATTAGAACTAAATTCAGAACAAATTCAATTACTAATAGATAATTAAATTTTGAAAACCAATTTTAAAAATAAATTTTAATACCATTCAATTGTATACTTTCTTAATAAATTAACTATTAATAACTAGTTGGGGTCTCTCACACTTCCATATCCTAGATTGTTGAGATTTATATTTTATTTTTTAAATATATATTAAATTTTAGTATATAAATTTCAATCTCACACTTCCACATCCCAAGTTGAGATTTTATAATTTTTTTTAAATATATATATGTTAAATTGTAATATATAAATGTCTATGTATATTTTTAAGTATTTGATTAAAAGAATTATATATAAGCAAGCTACCTTCATATTTATTAGTACTAGATTTTTTCAGTATTTATTTTTTCCGTATCTAATTATATCCAATCCTATCTATACTCAAATTATGCTACTATGAATCTAAGTACTGTACGAATTCTGTCACTACTATCTCAAAATGTAAAGCCATTGGTACTTATATTTTAGCTTCTTTGATCATACCTATTCCTGGTAGGTTTCCAAACTTTGTTTCTACTTTCCCTATCAATGCAGGGTGTGTTTAATTACAAGTCACTCTGACTTTTTTTTTTCAGAATCAAGAAACTGTATATATACAACGAAATTAAAGCTAATTGAATAGCAATAAACCTGGACCAAAGTCATCCCAAATGTTGAACGGAACAGACCTCCCTGTTTTCCATTGTCCTACAGATTTGGCTGTAGTTGAATTACCTGATCATTATTAAATGGCGCCTTATCCTTTTTAAATCAACAGATGTCTGAATCAATTAATTATAGCGCCTTATCTTTACCGCAGGTCCACTTGATGGAGCTATTAATTTATAAGTAGAATAATTTTTCCATTCTTAATCTTGAAGGTCGAACTGGTATCCCAATAATTTTCTCCCGTTAATCAAATATTGGATGTGATGGGAAACAAGTAGATGCCATGGGAGCCTCTGGATATTCCTTCCTTGTGATTGTGACATTGTTTTATCGTTTTTGGATTGGGTGTGGCGCTATTTTTTCATTTCGACCAAATGATAAACTAATATTGGTTGAAAATTCAAAACATTTCATCACTTAAATAATGATGTAGAAAAAAAGATTATCAGATCTGGATATAATATATTTATGATAAATACCCATTGTGAAATGATAGAATGATGATAGTTGGTACGTTATCATGATTAGCTTCTTGAAAAGGAGCATTGACCACTTGAATAGCATACACACTTTCACTAACGTTTTAAGAGATTAAGTTCCCAGATTCTGTGATGTTCTTCCACCACAATAAGATTCTATGGGTACATACTTCCGTGATCAATATCCAGCTTGCTGGCGGTAGCAGGCCGATTTAGTGTTATGATTAACAAACATGTGAATTGAAAAGCTTTAATTTTTTTAATTTTAGTTATGTTACATTTTTATCAGATATATTGAATTAATATTAATTTATCAAATAATTAAATAAATTAAACAAAATTTAAAGAGTAGTAAAAACTAGTTTATTGCTTCCCAGATTGGATGACACCACGGCGATGGCAGCAAAATGAATGTGATGTGATTGGCAGGGACCCTTGGGGAATATTGGAGCCTTCTTATGTGATTTCGCAAAAAAAATAAACCAAAAATTACAACATGACATTAATAATAACATGTTATATATATGATTTATAATTAAATTTAACACCAAAACTTTCTTAAAACTAGCATAGATTTATATTAACTCTAGATCTATCATGCATCTAGAGGGATCAAATCCTTAAAGTGAAAACCTTCGAGTGCAAAGATTTGAGGAAATGTTTGCATCTCAAGGGATTTGATTTCTTTACCCATATTAACTCTTGATCTATCATGCACCAAGAGAGAACAAATCCTTAAGTTGCAAACCTTTGAGTGCAAAAATTTGAGGAATGGTTTACACCTAAGGGATTTGATCCATATAAATCATGATATATCTAGAGTTCAGGTGGATATAAGCTGGTATTCTACAAATTGAAAATCACTTGCAAATACTCTTCAACACTAAATAGCTTATAACATTCTTTGACATATCTCAAATAGCTAAGTAATATATATTCATTGCTCATAATTATTTTTATTAAAACTGATGATGATGATGATGACGATAGTTAATGTCCATTGAGACCAACTTTGGTATATTGGACCTTAAGAAACTACTTTGTTTGTTGTGACAAAATATTCATATACACAAATAACTTAGAAAGGAGCGTACCAAGATCACCATAGTTTTGACAACTTAGAATATTAGAAGGTTAGTATTATAATACATATTGGGGAATTGTGATATGATGTGGTTGTACGCATGGCACTCTAAGAGGAAGTGATTTTCATCTTCAACTCTCTTGGTCTCACAAAAATGGAAAACCCTATCCTCCCATGGCATTTTAGGAATTGTCCAGCGCCTAGTTTCACTACGAAGCTCATGAGAGTTTGTTCTTATTTTGGTTATGTTAGTTTAAATTTTATTCAAGCTATTTAAAATAGAGAGATACTTTTGGTCTTCTAGATTAGGGTTAATAACCTCCTTGTAGTATCTTAACTTTCTTTTAGACTCTAAATCATTTTCGCCCCACAATTTCTCTTTAAACTTAGATGTAATAGTCTTTTTTATGTTATCGATATTTTGGAAAAATGCATTTTTTCGTTTATCCCGCAATGGTTTAACCAAGCCATGTTATCTTTATGCCAACCTTTCTTGAGCCGCAGGTGGTCCTAACTGGAATTTAAGGCAATTTTAGGGAGTCTCTAGTCTCCCATGTCATTTATCTTACACTTGTACATCAAGTACCTTGTCATAGTGATGCTCTCTATGGGGGGAAGGCATGATTCTATAAGAAGAATAGGTTAAGGCGTATTTCTTTTAATTCTAAGGTTATATTTTATAAAACGCTTCTGGATTTGCTCGATCTTTCTCCATTTATTCTTTAATGTTATTATTTAAGAAGTCATATATTTTACTCTTATAATCAAATATGTTTAATTCTTAAAATAGTAGGTGAATGCAAAAAAACTATGTTTATTATGTTTTATTATGTTTAATTTTTTTAGTTGTGTAGATCAATGGAAAATATTTCAATTATGGGATTAAACATTGGAATCTCTTTAAGATGGTAATTAAAACTATGTATATTGTCTGATTATAATTATTTGTTTCTTTTAGTGTTGCAAAAGAATCTATATTGGGCATGTAGGATTGCCAAACCAGATATTCCCTTATATAAGTGTTGAAAGACATATATGAAGTGGTTATATAAACCTATGCCAAACATATGTCAAAATTATATTGTCTATGTACACACAACTTTTAATTTTAACACATAGTCATACCAGTGTCCCTTTGATGGAATATTGTTTCCGAAATGATGACAGTGGTAAAGTCTACCCACAAACACTTCCTTAGAGTTGCTCATGCATATAGAGGTTTGTCCATCACATGTGGGAGTTGGCCCATATCACCGACACGAATTATTGAATGGTTGTTGAATGAGCAATTAGTTTGTTATGGAAAACACTAACGCAAGCGACTGTCAATTTGCACAAATAATGTAGGTCATATGAAGCTGATCTCATCAATGAAAATGTATTGACTATGTTTCATCTCTTCTTGGAACACTAATAGGGCCTGTCCCTATAAATGATTGATGTCCTTTATAGGAATCCAGAGCATTGCATGTATGTTAAACGCTACAACTCCAGTAGGGGCGAGGAGTAGTAGTGGGCTAATGTTTACAGTTTTTCAATATGAGTGTAACTCATAAGATATGATCCATACACCACCATACATTGGGATGCATATAATATTCAATATAAATCTCTTATGACCTTACAAACCTTCAATACTTGAGAAAAGTACGATGCAACCAAAGTATCCCAGTCCATATTGATTCGGAAATAAAAACATTGACGCCCTCTTATTGGGTTGTTGATAGAACAACACATCACAATTTCAAAAGGCTCCAATTTCTTCATGATTGTTAAAGCATGCTCTAGTTGTTGCCAAACATTTTATGGTAGAAAATTTAAGAATTAGTAAGATTTGTCAATATTTCTACACTTTGAAAAAAATATGGATCCTTAAAATTTTCCTTGTTTGGTATGTGTCAAACCCTTCTCAACCATCAACACACATAAAACAATGTAATCCAATTTCTTAAAATCTTGTCACCATCAAACACACCATAAACAATGTACATCCATTTTCTTAAAATCTTATCACACTTGACCCCTCATATGTAACAAGAGCCCATACCTCATCACATTTACACTTGCTTTCATGTAACCAATTCCTAATTTACAATACACCATTAACCCCACACCAACACTCAATCTACATGGTGACAACTTCCCATAATTACACAACCACTCTACCCCATAATTACACAACCACTCTAGCATGAGATCATTAGTCTACACTAATAATATCTTGCAATCATGAAAGGTCACCTAATATCTTGCAATCTTGAAAGGTCACCTAGCTAACTTATTAGGCGTTCAAAGTTAACCAAACTTACACTAATGCTTAACATTAACCAAGTCAAAGCACACAACACACCCTCACTGCTTCATTTAATACATTAAATTTATGCTATAATGACTTTTATCACTTAAAAAATACTTATATATATATATATATATATATAAACAACGCATAAATACATATTTCAATGCAATGCACAATCTTATCTTTCTTTTTTCACAAAATAAACGAGTGCTACCATCTTGCGATGTCCCTGCTGTTTGATGGGAATGCTTGTTTGGTTTACAAGCTATGATATAATGCCACATAAAGTGCTCAAGTTTTTAATAAACTAATTTCAAGGTTTTTTTGGAGTGCTTAGTGCAAGATGTATTCTAACAGTGACAAACTGATAGAGCTAGGTATTAACGTGGCCATTGTTGAATGCAATCCTAAAAATCTTGGGTTCTCCATGCAATGTTCCATCAACTGAGTATACATGTTCTACATGATATTAAGATGTAAACCCAAGTTCACAAACAGTAATTACTAATGATAATAAGGACATAATTAACACTTCGAATCTATGATGTTTACATAATTCATTGTCTTGAAATTTGAAGTTTGAAAATTTAAAACATGACTATATCATGGTCGAAATTTGAAGTTTGAAAATTTAAATCATGACTATATAATGGTCAAGATTGTAGTCTTTATTAATTTTTTTATGAATATATTTATATCAGAATTTAAATTGAATTTAAATACAAATATATAACTATAATCTATACAATATAAAATCATATAGTTACATAAAAAGATTGACAAGAAGTATTTAAAAATAGAAATTGTGACAGCTACAACTGCTAGTATTAAAAAACTACATCTTGCTACAGCGTGGCATACACTCACATAAATATTACCAAAATTATATTTAAAAACATTCGAATATGTTTAACTCTGAAGCCATCACATTAAGCCTATATGTCAGCTAAAATCAACCACATATTATGCATAAGTTGCAGACATATCTACAGGTACTCATTTTTATTTATTTATTTCAAAGTACGAATATCAAGATGCATCCCTCATCAAAATCAGTGAGCACAAGTGTATTTGCTTATCTAAAATTCCATATTTACCCCAGGGTTCCTGATAAAAACATCCATCAAAATAGAAGTAGTTCAAGCATCAAATCTCGTTAAGATAGAGGTTCAAATATGTAGTCTTCCCAACAATATTGAAAGTAAAGGATCAAACACAAGTGTGTTGCCAACCATTATAAAATCTGTAAAAGAAATCAAACATAACCATTAAAAATGCTCTCGATGCTGCTGTCTACTTGTGGATAGTCTTTTAGCATGTCTGTGAAGAAGCATTATGTTGGTTTTCAATGTATTCAAACAAATTCCCATCATAAATTCCTCTCATTGTCTCTTTTCCAGAAAACCTTCCTTATTCTTAGCCAATTTGTACCGGAAGCTCCATTCGGCCTTGGGTGCAATTCTGCAATTGCAATCTCAACAATGGAATTAAATTTTTGAATCAATCTCTATTTTTCTTTAATACAATCTTAATTTAAAATGTTCCCTTTTATCTGATACTTAATAAATCTTGAATAAAAAAGTATCCATATGGTGAATTTCTCAAGAAAAAAAATTGAATTTATATTTAACATTATACCTTCCAAAGATGTAAATAGTTCTAATGGCATATCCAAAGCAAATGAAACTCGATTTCCAGTGCACGACTAAAAAAATCAATGGCATCTACAGGGTCATAAGCTTTCAATGCATCACAAGCCTTTTGAAACAGGATATCGACACCCTCCAAGTTATTAGGCTACTGTAAGGACTCTTGCTTAGCAGTTGCAGCTTCTCTATTACTGGCAGCGCTGCAATTCATGAGAAAACCCTCAACATGGGAATCTTCACTTGGATTATTGCATTTTCTATAGCTTGTCCATATGGTCGCTTCAAATTTGTATACAACTGTTGTGCCCAAGTTGAACAACATGACAACACACGTTTATTAATATTAAAAAATTAATAAAAACATTACACATCTTCACCCACTAAGGATGGGTGGCTTAAGTGGATGATGCATGTCCTGATTACCTATAATAAAATAATCATATCAATAATATTATTATTTAATATACCTTATTGTGAATACCCAACAACATACAACATATAAGACACCTGTTGTAGTAGTGTAAACGCTTAGTGGTCGCATGCATGTATTGCAAATGTAGAAATGATGTGCTTGTTTTAGAATGGAACTACCCTAGTAACCGGCATGTAAACTCCAATTTCTCCAGCAAGAACGGCCCTTGCACTGTGGAAAAACATGAAGGAACCCAGGTGATACTCATGGTCTAGAAGCCAACATCTTACTACCTGCTATTTCTAATCTAATTTGATTGAAAGCTCCTCTAGTTCTCAATGTTCCACAGTTGGTCACTGATAATTAAAATGCATGATGGGACATTGAATGAATAATCGTGTCATTGATGGTGTCTGGATGTGAGGCATAGATCTTGTGTGCCCTCTTGTTAAGTATCGGCCAATTTCACCTACAACAAGTCCGCAAAGCAACTTCTGGCCATGTCTCAGCATTTGGATTTCAACTCCATGGATTGTTGAAGAAGACAGTCGTCTGGTGGAATCTATTGACACCTATAAAGAAGATTCTGGGCTCTCTAACTAGAACAGTAATTATCCAGCACTCTTTTTCAATTACAATTCTCATTTATAGGAGTCCTTGGTACTTCATAAGCCATTGTTTCAATTGCAAAGAAAAAAAAAGCAGGTTTCGGACCCATCCATTAGCATATTCATTTAAGCACACATGGAGCATGGAGTATAGGCAATCAAAACTCAATTCGAAAACATGAAAGCTTAATAAAGAGCATTATTGTTGTATAATTAGCTACCTCAGATCAATATCCAAATCTCTGCACAAATGTTCTAAACCCAAACGGACATTATTTATTGTCGTCCCATGAGGGAGCCAGCGCAACCCACGATTAGAATGAGGAAAAATCTGTTATGTTAGCACAAATTGTTTGTTACTGGGTTTGGATGTTGCACTGCTTGTTCCCAATAGCAATGGAGGTCCACGATCAGGTCTCTTTAGACATTCCAATCCAAGCTTGGGAGAGACTCTGCTACATTTTCTGCTATGCACTCTCACAAGACCCTCTCCATCTGCTAAGGTAACCATTAGTAAAATGCATTTTTTCAAGTTTCATGCAAGCTTAAGAGGTTAATTTTACTTTCATTCTTCTTAGAAGAGTGAATTAAAGGAAACGGTCTCTTTATATCTGTTTATTCTATCAATTTTTCTTTATACCTGCCAGCTAATAAAATTTATAAAAGCTCGCAACACTTTTCTTTATCAGAGCCAAAAAAAAATCCATATAGTACGAATAGTTGAAACCGCGTTAAATCCTGGAAGATCTCTTTTGATTTTATCTTGTGATGATTGCCATGATTATTAGCTAATTACAAAAGGATTGCATACCTTGTTTTCAATTTTCTGTAGGATTTTGTTGGAGTGTGTCCTATTCGATTCAGCATAGTCTTCGGATTTCTGTAAAGGAAGATTTATCTTTATTCTCCGTCGGTAGGCAATTAAAGCCATTCATCTCAGATTTTACTGTTACAGGGTAATTTTGGATTCATTGCCATTACTAAGGTTGTCCGAAAATATCTGAGAATTGGATTTGAGAGCTCGGTGAGCTTATTGGTGTTGAGGACGGAAACCCTCGACTGCATTCTATTGCTCTGGCTGAGAATTGGATTTTGCTCTGGATGCACTCTAATTAGGTTTGCGTTTTCTATTGTTTGTTTACAGACTTGGACAAGCGAAGGACAACACTTACGATGCAATCGAGAAGGCAAAGGAAGGCCTTCAACAGCAATTTGGCAATGTAAAAGAAAAGGTAGGCCAAACCACCGAGCAGGCCAAAGAGAAACCCAAGGAGAAAACCAGTGCTACTCAGCAGAAGGCGGCAGAAACGGGGTAGGCTATTTCGGATAAATCCAGGGAAGCGAAAGAAGCCGTCAAAGAAACAGCATGGCGAGCCACCGATCGAAGCAAGCGATCCCTAGAAGAGGCTCAAGAGCAGGCGAGGGAAAAATCCTGTGCGATGGCAGAAAAGGTAGGCGAGACGAAAGAATCTGTTAAGAAAAAAATGGCCGAGGCATCCCAATGAGCCAAGGAGTCTTGGGAGGAGGCTCATGGTAATCAAACCCTAGAACAGGTCCATCAGAGGTGAGGGAAAAAGCCCGCGAAATGGTAGAAAAGGCAGGCGAGACGAAAGAGTCCGTTGAGCAGAAAATGGCCACGACGAAACCATCCACGTGGCAGCATTCCATTCGCTCTATGAGCGAGGAATCTAGCCGACGTGGATGGCTATGCTTATCGTTGGTGAAACGCCTACGGCGTAAAAATAAAGTAAATGGTAATATTAATATTTTATAAGTATGAATATAAGTATATATATATATATATATATATATATATATAAAGATAAATTTAAATAAATATATTACAATTATGATATAATAATTTATTTATATATGAATATAAATATTAAATAAGAATAAATATATATACATAAATATAAAGCTTTTTTAAAGGTGGAAAATTAGTTTATTTAGATTTTTTTCTAAATTTAAAAATTAATAAAATTTATTTATTTATTATTAATTGGTATAAAATTAATAAAAATTAATTTATTATAAATTTCAGCAACAGTATCCTGAATTTAACATCTTTATCATATATAAAATGATTACATGTGCATTTTTAAGAGACGGGTATGCATTAACTTCAAATGGGTTGAATTTCGAGTAAAATATGCATACACATTTGCAAATAACAACAAGACATTGTAAGAAATGCATGTGTGTTTAATAATGTGTATACTCTTTTTTGGTTTTTTAAGAGATGTATTCTCTTAGACTACTTGGTGAAGGTTGGAGTCAAAAATAAACACAAAGATTATGCAAAATGAGCTATAGCTCGTCAATATTTATTGATAAATAGAAGATCAACTAATGCAATTACAAACCAAGTCTGGATGTGTATTTAAACACTTATGGAAAACCTAAAAAATCTAACCTAGATTTTGCATGTTGTTGCATGCTTTATTAACTAAAGAAAAAGCTAAAGCTAACAGAAGTAATTACTATTTCTAACACTCCCTCTTAATTACGATTGCTGACTACTACAGCGTTTACAATGCCTAAATTATCTCTATGAGTCTCAAAAATATATTTTGTCAATGGATTTGTGAATATGTCAACCAATTGATCAATCGATGTACAATGCTCAACATGAAATTCACCATTGTTCACAAGTTCTCTTACGAAGTTATATCTGGTATCAATGTGCTTGATTTTCTAGTGAAAAAAATGGTTCTTGGATAGAGCGATTGCTTAATTGTTGTCACAATAGATTGTTGTTGGTCCTTCTTGTTTATGTTGAAGACCTTCTAAAACTATGCATAACCAGACTGCTTGACATGATGCTGATGTTGTTGCTACATACTCTGATTTTGCTGATGAAAGTGTCACAATGGGCTACTTCTTGGATGCCCATGAAATCACCCCTGATCCAAGATGAAAAACATGAACTGAAGTGCTCTTCCTGTCGTCCACACTTCCTGCAAAATCACTGTCAGTGAAACCTGTCAAAACATCATACTCAGTGCTTGAGTATAAAATTCCATAGCTTGAAGTCCCTGCAACATATCGTGGGATCATTTTTCCAACTTGCCAATGCGAGTCTATGGGAGACTCCATGAACCTAGAAATCAAGCTGACAACAAACAAAATATCTGGTCTCATAGCTGTGAGATACATGAGACTTCCTACAAGTCTCTTAAACAATGTTGGATCTACTTTGGGACTGTCATTTTCTTTGCTCAACTTTGTACTTGGTGCCACTGGTGTAGGTGTCGGTTTGCAATTAAGCATTATGAATCGCTTAAGTACTTCATTAGCATATTTAATTTGAGAGATAAATATACCTTTTTTATGACTGTTCTACCTCTAAGACAAGAAATAACTTCATTAATCCAAGGTTTTTCATCTCGAAATATTTCTTCATAGCTACCTTGAACTCATCTACTGACAGGTCACCTGTAAAAATCATATCATCAACATATAAACAAACTATCAAAATCTATCCTTGTTGATTTACCTTTGTGTAAAGTGTTGGTTCGTTGTTGCTTTTGCTAAAACCATTTTTGACCAAATAAGAATCAATTCTGCTATACCAAGCTCTTGGAGCTTGCTTGAGCCCATAAAGAGCTTTCTTCAACTTGTAAACTTTCTCTTCATGTTCTTTGATTTCATACCTGTGTGGCTGCTCCACATAAATTTCTTCTTCAAGAATTCCATTCAAGAATTTCGACTTGTCATCCATCTGATACACTTTCCATCTATTCTAGGATGATATTGCTAGGACTGCTCTTACTGTGTCCAACCTTGCCACTGGTGCAAAATTTTCTCCAAAATCAATTCCTGGTTGCTGCAAGAAACCTTTTGCTACTAACCTTTCCTTGTACCTATCAATCTCACCTTTTTCATTAAGTTTGGTCTTATAGACCCACTTCACACCAATAGGTTTCTTATTTTTTGGCAGGTCAACTAGATCCCATGTACCATTTCTCTCAATGGAATCTATCTCTTCGTCCATACCTTTTACCCAATTCTCTTCTTTTACTACCTCTACATGAAACACGGGTTGACTAGCAATAAAAGAAAAATTGGTATTTGCATCCAAATCATCATAAATATCTTCTAGTCTTCTAGTCTTTCTATTACTATGATCATATTCATTACCTTATTGCGGACTAGAATTATATCGATCTATTTATCTTGATGCTTCACCTCAAACTGAGTTTCTAGGTGTTCTTGCTAGAGTATTTGTTATTGGGCCTATTGTCCAATCAACTCTTCTTATTCATCATCTTCTGGTTGGGGTATTGCAGCTCCCACAACCTTGTCTATGGTTCCATTCCATGACTATACCTCCTTGAACAACACATCTCTACTGAGGATGACCTTTTTGGTAATAGGGTTATACATTTTGTAGGATTTAGATTCTTCATTGTATCCAAAAAAAGGTACATTTCTCACTCCTGTCATCTAGATTTTTTCTTACCTATTTAGGAACATGAGCATAAGCAACGCAACCAAATATTCTAAAATGAGAAATATTACAACTCATAACTGTCCATGCTTCCTTTGGTACTATGTTCTTCATAATTTTGGTGGGAGATCTATTCACCACATGAACAGCACAAGCCACTGCATCTCCCCAAAATTCATGGGACAAGTTTCTTCCTTTCAGCATGCTCCTTGCCATATTCATGATGGTTCTGTTCTTTCATTCTGCAACACCGTTCTGCTTAGGTGTATATCTTGTAGTGAATTGCCTCTTGATTCCATGATATTTGTAGTAATCATGAAATTCGTTTGAGTCATACTCTCCCCCTCCATCTGATCTCAACACTTTGAGTTGATGACCACCCTGTTTTTCAACCAGAGCCTTAAATTCCTTGAACTTGCCAAAAGTTTCAGACTTCTAACGAAGGAAATACACCCATGTTTTTCTACAAAAATCATCAATAAATGTAAGAAAATAATAGCTTCCACCAATTGACTGAGTCTGCAATGGACCACACAGATCAGTATGAATAAGTTCTAGAGGTGCATGTGCCCTTCGAGACATACATATAGGAAAGCTATCCATGTGCTGCTTTGCAATGATGCAACACTCACAACTGCTTGTTGGCTCCTTCATAGGGGATAATCCTTTTACCATCCCTTTCTGTTGCAACAACTTGAGACCATCAAAGTGAAGATGTCCATATCTGAAATTCCATAACCAATAATCATCCATGGATGTGGCTTTTTGAGCAAAATATCTTACCTTGCTGCTGCAATTCATGACTAGTGGATACATCATGTTCCTAGTCACTTGTACTTTGATGATCAACTGTCTATTTGGGGGTTTGTCATAGATTTCACAGTCTAATCCATCAAAGACAACTCTGTATTTATTTTCAGTAAATTTCCCAATGCTAAGCAGATTATGCTTCAATCCTGTAGCATAATATACATCTGTGATTGTCTTTTGTTGGCCTCGTTTGGTAAGAATGTTGACCACTCCTTTGCCAAGAACTAGAACTACCTCATATGTGTCGACTTTCACCTCTGTCTTCTCTGATCCATCTAAGTCTGCAATTAGACCTCTATCACCTATCATATGGTTACTGCAGCCACTATTTAAAAGCCAAAGTCCCTTTGGGCTTTCGTGTGCAGCATGACATGTAAGAAATAACATATCTTCTTTATCCTCAGAGGTATTAGTCACATTAGCACTCTATTTTTCCTGATCGGACTTTTTCTTTCTACATTCATGAGCATAATGGCCAAATTTATTGCAATAATAACACTTAACATTAGATTTATCTAACCGTTTTTTGTCATAGTTCCCTCCTTGATGGTTATGATCGTGATCTTGATCTTCCTTTCCATTACTTCGGCCACCTCTGCCTCTTCCTCTTGATCCTCCTATGCCTCTGCCTCTTCCTCTACCTTTTGAGAATGAGACTTGTGCTTTGAAAGCATTCTCCATAGAGGACTCTTCATTCCTATTGATTCTGGATTCATATGATAGTAGCGATTCGGTCAACTCGTCTATAGAGAGAGTACTCAAATCCTTTGCTTCTTCAATTGTTGCAACTTTCGGATCAAATTTTTTGGGTAGAGATCTCAGAACCCTTTCAACCACCCTTTGATCTTCAATCTTTTCACCATAGGTATTCATCTGATTAACAATCCCCATGACTTGGGTCATGAAAGAATCTACTGAGTCTGATTCTTTCATCTTCAGATATTCAAAATCTCTTCTTAGGTTTTGGAGTTTAGTTGTTTGTACCTTACTGGCACCCTAATAACTGGTCGCCAAAGTTTTCCATGCTTCTTTGGCATGCAATGAATTCAATATCTTTGGAAATACGTTGTTATCTAAAGCATTCATTATGTGATGCAGTGCCTTTGCATCCTTCTTTCTGTGAATTCACATAATATCATTGTCTCTGTTTGAAAGGGCTTGATAAGCTACGTCATCTGTTGGTTCGGAATAGCCATTCACGACATATTCCCATACATCTTCCGATCTAAGATAAACCGACATCCTCGTGGTCCAGACATCATAGTCATTTTTCCCCATAAGAGGAGCAATATGAGATTGGTTGTTGCTACTAGAAGCCATAGACGCTACAGGGTCTTTCACTGGCTTTTTTCAAAAAAAATCTCCTTCCTTTTTTTTTAATAATGTCTCCTCTTCACTTCCTTAAAAAAAATCTCTTCTTCTCTTTTAAATTCCACCCTTTTCACAACTTTTTTTTTGGAAAATTTTTTATAATAAAAAATCTTACTTGAAGTAACTCGTAAAAAAATAACTCGTGAAAGTAAAAAACACTCCCATCAAATAATTTCCGCGCCTCTAAAAATTTCGCGGGTCTTCTTAAGCTTGAAGCACGAAAATGTGGAGAAATTTAAGTGCTTTGGAATATAGTAAGGCCGCGAAAATTTTCAAATTTTTTTTATTTCGTAAGTTTGCCAAATATTTTCGTGCCTTCATGCATGAGAGAGGCGCAAAAATTTCTGCAAAACTTTTTTTTGCAAATTTCTTCGAAGCTACGGCTTCTCTTGCACTCTCATGATCTTCTTCCTTGCTCCGATCGATCAATCTTCTTCCAAGCTCTGATACCAAACTGAAGGTTGGAGACAGAAATAAACACATAGATTATGCAGAATGAGCTACGGCTATTCAATCTTTATTGACAAACAGAAGATCAACTAATGCAATTACAAACCAAGTCTGAATGTGTATTTAAACACTTATGGAAAACCTAAAAAATCTAACCTAGCTTTTACATGTTTTTGCATGCTTTATTAACTAAAGCAAAAGCTAAAACTAACATAAGTAATTACTATTTCTAATACTTGGAATGTAGCTGTATAAAACCAATTATTAAGATTCATTATTTTTAATTGTTTTTATCATCCCATCATAAATATAAACTATATCAATTTAAATTTACCTTGGTTTTAAAAAAAATCTTAAATTCTTTTAATGTTTAATAAATTTATAATTAAAGTAAATAAATAAAATATTGTTTAAAAACATTACTTTTAAAAAAAAACTTAGATTCTTTTAATGTTTAATAAATTTATAATTAAAGTAAATAAATAAAATATTGTTTAAAAACATTAACCTGTGATAAAATTAAAAATAAAATAGATCTATATATCAAACATATCAATCTAAATTCATCTTAATTCTTTTAATTGTTTTTAGACTTCATGATAGTTAATAAATCAGTAATTAAAATGATTCTGGCTGAGTATATTGAAAACCTCAACCAACCATAACATTGCAACAGGAATAATACAAATTTAATCTATGAAAGTCTAAGTAAACATAATTTAATACAAATCGTGTCACTGCTATCTTGAAATATTTTAGCTTTTTTGGTCATACTTATTTTTCAATGTGATTCATGACCCTAGAGTTCACTACTTCTACGAATCCAAGCCAAGGGGGCCTATCCGAAGGAGCCTCACCTATGTCAGCATTACTTCGATACCTAACCTCGAAGAACCTAGAAAATTCAACCCCCGACCTCGAACTTGTGCTTCTTGGTCCCGGAAGATCCAACCAACTAAATTACCCCTCAAAGCTTTCTTTGATCATACATATTCCTGATACGTTGCATATCTTTGTTTTTACTTTCACTATCATACCATAATGTACCATAATGTGTACGCCACAATGACTTGCTAGCTAAGGCAAACGGTTCATCCATGAAGAACATTCACTCCCGATGGAGACAACCGAACAAGAGAGCTCCATGTTTTCCATTGTCCAAAGATTTCGCTGTAATGGAATTACCTGATCATTATTATATGGTGCCTTATCCTTTTTAAATCATCCAATATGTCTGAATCAATTCATTATAGTGCCTTATCTCTTTTCAAAGGTCCACTTGATTTAGCTATTCATTTACAAGTAGAATAATGTTTCCATTCTGTCTTAAAGGTCGAAATGCTATCTCAATAATTTTCTCCCATTATCATTATCAAATGGTGGATTTGATCTGTGGGCAACAAGTAGATGCCATATTAGTCTATGGATAATCCTTCCTTGTGTTTGTGATTTGTTTGGCACAATTTCGAATTCGAATAATTTCATGTTGACCAATGATAACTGGTTGAAAATTTAAAACATTTCATCAATTATGTTTGTATATATACACACCACTATCAAATGATATGATGATGATTGTTGGTAGATTATCATGATGAGCTTTTTGAAAAGTAGCATTGACCACTTGATCCTGTATTGGTTATAGCATACACAAGTCCACAAGAGATTTTGTGACACAATAGATTTTGTGACATTCTTATAGTACAATAAGATTATTACGAGGGTATATTCTTATAGTGTTATTATTACAGGAATTTCAATAAGTTGGTTGATTTTTTTCTTTTTCTTTTTCTTTCTTTTTTTTTATTTGTCAAAAAGGATAATTTAAAGACATTCTTTATTTCAAATTTGAGGAGTTTATCAAAGGAGTTGAACGATCCCTTAAAGTTTATTAGTTGAATCTTTTTTACAGTTTTTTGATTTACAGTTTTTTTTGTTCCACAATTATGAGGTACATTGTTTTTGAAAGTTTATGATTAGGGAGCTTAAATTGATGTTTAGTGCTAGGAGGTAGTTAGTCTCCTTTTGTATAGGTTTTGTCTAATTTTCTTCTTTTGTATATCTATAAAGATGGATCTCTAGAGATTTCATTTTTTTCATGGTGGAAGAACTATATTTTTAATTGCTATTATAACTTTGATTTAATCTCGAATATCAAATTATACACTTTTTTCGTCTAATTAATATATATATGTGTAAATTAAAAAATTTAATTTATTTTAAATTTTAGTTATGTTATATATTAGACTAACATAATTAAATAAATATAACAAAGTTTAAAGAGTATTAGAAATTAGTTTATTGATTAAAAAATAGCTAATTGACCTTAGATTTTTATTAAAATTATATTAAAAAGGCTATAAACTCATTTTTTAATAATTAATTAAACACATTACAAACAAATTATATGAAAATATTAAGGAATTGTTTATTTATTTGTAAATGACATTTCTAATAAATGTGTTGGTGTATAAACTAGTGTGCTTAGTATACTTTACCTATAAAAAGTTATTAAACTATCTAATCAAGTCTTGTTGATCCCATGTTTGAACCACCTCTTATCTTATTTATCTATAAATCTATGTCATTCATAGTATTACAGCCACATTCTTAACCTAGATAGCATGTCTTCTAACATAGTTTTTAAGGTCTAGATTTCATCATATGTTACACAATCAAGTGATTTAGAATAATATTTTCCCTTTAACCATTTCCTCTCAAGTAAAAATAATTAAAACTAAAAATAATGCATACTTTGAATAAAAAAATTATAAAATGATATTAAAAATAACATATTATATATAATATGGTTTACATTTAAATTTATTAAAATCAACATAGATATATATTAACTCTCAATTTATCATGCACCCAAACGGATCAAATCCTTAAGGTGCAAACCTTTGAGTGCAAAGAATTGAGGAAAGATTTGCACTTCAAGGGATTGGATCTCTCTATCCATATTAACTTTGGATCTATCATGCACCGAGAGGAACCAAATCTTTAAGGTGTAAACATTTGAGTGGAAATATTTGAGGAAAGGTTTGCACCTCAAAGGATTGTATCCCTCTCAACTCATGATAGATCTTGAATTAAGATGGGTTTACAATAGTATTATGCAAATTGAAAATACTCTTCAAGAGAAAATAACATATAACATTTGAGAGATTGTTAGCATATATCAAATAGCTAAACAATATTTATTTAGTGTTCATAATTATTTTTATTAAAACTATATATGTATGTGAATTGGAATGTACATTGTATTTTTTAAAGTTAATGTTTTCTTTTTTTTAACAAGTGTCTAAAAATAATTAGACATGTTCTCCATAGAAAACATCTTTGACACAATAGCTTATTTTTAATTCTTTTGCAGTTTTTCACTTCTTGATTATAATTTTATTGATAAAGTGAATACCTAAATAATATTAATGTGTGCTTTCAAAAAAACAAAAATTACAACATGACAATAAAATAACACTATTATATATAATACTATTTACAACTAAATTTTTCATCTAAATTTTTCATCAAATTTTTCATTAAAATAATTTAGTTTCTCATTTCTTTTTTTTTCAATTTTTTATGTCTTGATTATAACTATGATCATAAAAAAAAATCCATCCTTTCTGACACACCATTTTCTTGTGGTGTTCTTGGGACTGTCTTCTCTCTATGAATCCCATGGTATGAACAGTAACTATCAAACTCTTTGCCACATTATTCACCTCCATTATCATATATGAGACACTTCAACCCTTTTCCTGTCTCATTCTCAACCAAAGCTTTCCATTTCTTAAAAGTAGAAAACACATCATATTTATGTCTAATGCAATAAACCCAATTTTTTCTAGTTGCTTTCTCAATAAAAGTAACATAATAACGAGAGCCACCAATATATTGTACTTGAGTCGGTCCCCATACATATATATACACAAGCTCTAACTTTTCACTCTTCTTCTGTTTCCCAAAACTGAGAAATCTGACTCTCTTTTGTTTTCCATAAACACAATTCTCACATAATTCCAAACTTACCTACTATAGATCTAGCAGCAACTTCCTTGAGTGGAGAATATGCATCCCCTTCTCACTCATGTGGCTAAGCCTATGATGCCACAATGTTGTATTTGTTCCTGTGGAAGCTAAAGAGATAGAACAATCAGTATTATGAGGACATAAATACAATGTACCTATCATGTGTGATAATCTACAGGGAGATCTCACTAGTCTCACTAATGAATTGCATAGAAGAAAGAAGAATCAATAATCACTCATGAACACAAAAAATGGAGAATAGCGGTATAATCATACATCAGTTGTAAGCTGGCACTCTGAATAACTGAATACAATACAATAATTGTCAAGACAATTCGAAAAAGCTAAAGGTCATTCGAATTATCCTCGGAGTGTAGCTTGGATAACATTAGAGACATCATCCAAATCAGTGGCAGTAGTCACAAATAGTCAAAAGTCAGTCAAATGAACCTAACTGAGTCTAACTGAGCCATGTGAGCACAAATCAGGGGATGGAGACTCCAAGGAGGGCGCAGGAGGGTGTCAGAAGGTTAAGTGGCACTCCAGAATAGACAACTGGGAGCTAAGGTAGTTAAACTGAGCAATAAATGCACCAACTGGTTAATAAATGCCCTAGAACTGATTGTTAAACTCTTGGTAGGTGAGATAAGGCACATATGTCAGCCAGGTGAGGAAAACAAGGTGCATCAGGTAGGTAGGAAGGCTACTGGGGGCTGAAGACAGGCTCTAGGGAGCTGAAAATAGGCTCTAGGTGCTGGGGAGACCACCATACTGATGATTGGATGCATGCATGATGACTGGATGCATGCATGATGACTGGAAGCATGCAGAATGCATGCATGCATGCAAATATAAAAAATGATGATGATAATATTCCAACACCCCCCCACAAGCTATACTATGAGGTAGTAATTGAAAACTGAAAAGTAGGGCCCTGGTGACTGAGACCAAAGGTCACCCCGTACAACAATCTAAATAATAAATGAGGAAAGAGGGAAAACCCAGTGGGAAGAAATCCCTCCCTCAAAAATAGACTGAAGGATGCTAATGTAGCATGGCATCACTCACCCCAGAAGGAGGCAAGTGACCCTCTTTACCAAAGAATGATCGATCGGAAAGAAATGGATCAGTAATGTGAGAAGGATGAAACCTTCCATTCTGAAAATCAAATCTGGTTCTCCTTTGATCAAGTGGATCTCCCACAATATCTCCAGCAGATCTAAGAGTAGTGGCTGCCCATATCAGAAGAGGAGGATCATCAGGTGAAATATCATCAAGTTCTTGTGGATCTGGATCTTCCATTCGCTCATATTCACTATCAATTGCTAGATCTTCAAGTTCTTGTGGATCTGGATCTAGCATTCGCTCTTCATCATCTTCACTGTTATACTCCGATTCTGAACTGTCATGTGATGAAGTTTCGCTCTCTTGGAGCTCATCAAGCAATGGAGGTGTGGTAGGCAAGCTATCATGCTCAATAGGATGAGCATCATGAATAGGTCATTCCTCAAACTGTACAATCCTCTCAAGAAATGTAGACATAGTAGTAGGATTAAGAAGCTTGTAGGTCTTTGCACTCAATGCATATCCCACCAGCATACACTCTCTGCTTTGTGGATATAGAGCTCTCCTTTTCTCATTTGGAATCCTTGCCCATGCTCTAGATCCAAACACTCTAAGCTGGGATAGATCAGGTTTGTAGCCCAGCCATGCTTCGAGAGTCATATTTTTCAGTCCTTTATGAGGGACTCTATTTTGAAGGTAAGAAGCACAGTTGATGGCTTCTACCCAAAGACTAGGGTGCAACCCTTTCGACTTGAGCATGCAAGTTGCCATCTCCTTCAATGTTTTGTTCTTCCTTTCTGCAACACCATTATGTTGTGGTGTGTAGGGAACAGTATGCTACATCTCAATGCCTTCATCATCACAAAAATATTGAAAATCACCTTTGACATACTCACCCCCATTGTCAGTGTGAATGGCCTTTATCTTTCTATTTGAAAACTTTTCTGCAAAGACTTGAAAAACTTAAAGTATCCAAATACTTCAGATTTTAACTTGAGAAAGTATACCCATGTAAATCTTGAATAATCATCAATAAAAGTAAGAATATACCTTGCCTTGTTCAAAGATAGTTCTGGAAATGGCCCTACAACATCACTATGGATCATATCTAGGGGTTGAGAAGCTCGCATTGCCTTTCCTTTCTCAAACCTCTTCTCGGGATGTTTTCCCATCAAGCAACCCTTACAGTTTCCCTTGGAAAACTTGACTTTGGGAAGTCCTTCAACCATCTCTTGTGTATGCATGTATTGCAGATACTTGTATTGAGATGCCCAAATATTTCATGCCACAATCTACTCTCTTCATTTGCATGAGTGTGAAGAGCAGATTGCTTGGAGAGAGGAAGAAAATGAGAGAACTCATACAGTTTCGAATTGTGATTTGCAACTCCTTTCGCAATGATATTTCCTGAAACCATGTCTTGTATTTCGACCTCATTAGGAGAGAAGATCACCCTCTTGGGCTCCCCAGTATGGGTCATCTGATATACTTAAAGTAGATTTGCAGTGAGAGTGGGGACATAGAGCACATCTGATAAGTACCCATGATCAAGTTTGATTCTTACTATCCCTTCATAAGAGAACTCAGAATCATTGCCCAACATGATGGATGGTCCAACAGTAAATTTGAAACCAGTGAAGAGATCCTTCAAGGAATACATGTGTCTTGATGCTCCAGAATCTATGATGAAGGAGGATGGTGTTAATACACTTGCCATGAGGGCATGGAATCTCTCTTTGTCCTCAAATCCAGATGGTTCACTCTCTTTCTTTCTAGCACACGCAGATACTGGAAGATTATTTTTTTCAAGAAGTGAAGCCGTGAGATCTATGGTATTCTTCATGCATGAACTCTCAGGATGATATCCTCTATTGCAGTATGTGCATTTGGATTTCTTCATCTGAGATGTCTTGTCCTTCTTAGGATTTGAAACTCCATCTTACTGTTTTGGAGCCTCCTTCTGCTTTTGGTCATTCAAACTCTTTTCATAAAAATTTTATTTCCCTTTACCATTCACTCTTCTCATCTCAATGGCTGCAAGAGTTGAATCCAACTTCGTTTTTATCACTCCCATGTGCACTAGCTTCTCCTCCTCAAGTGTGAGGGATTGGATGAAGTCTTCAAGCGAAGGGAACTTCCATTTTGGAATGGACAACTTTGTTGACTGGAAGGTCGAAACAAACACTGAATAATCAGGGCCTAGCTTCAACAGAATGACAAGGATGAGTTATTTTTCTTCCTTCTCAATCCCATACCTCTTCAATTGTGAAATCATGTTCTTGAACTTATTGAAAAACTCAGTGATAGTTTCAAAACTGCTTGGGCTCAAGGAGATGAGCTCATTTTCTAACTTATGACCCTTCAAGTCATCCTTCTGACCAAGAAGAGATTCGAGCTTGTCCCAAACCTCCTTTGGAATCTTCAGATCAGTAACATGAAAGTGTAGGTCTTCAGAAATGCTAAGTAGCAGCAGTCCTACTACTTCATCAAGCGTGTCTAAGTACTTGGATTTCTCTACTTCACCAGCGGACTCAACTGCAGAGCCATTCACCACTCTAGAAAGGCTCTTTGACTTCAAGAAGATGTCCATCTTTTCCTTCCATTCGAAGTAGTTGAATGAATTCAACTTGAGATCCATGATATTGCAAAATTCGAAGTTGACGAGAGGATAGTCCTGCAAAACAAATGAGAATTATGAAATAGAGATTTGTTGCAATTCGAATTGAACATTGCCTTAGGACACTAAGTACATGTGACTAAGTCCTTCACACCTGGATAGACCTCACTGGATTGCTCCAGTTAATTCAAGGAAATAGCACCAGGATTTGCTGTGGAAACTCATAGGCTTCTAGTGCTCAATGAAAGACAGCTTCTCAAAGAATTACTACAACTACTACTGCTGCAATTCGAATGGTTGTTGCCAACTCTGATACCATGTGATAATATGCAGGGAGATCTCATAGATACAACATATCTCACTAGTCTCACTAATGAATTGCAGAGAAGAAAGAAGAATCAATAATCACTCATGAACACAGAAAATGGAGAATAGTAGTATAATCATACATCAGTTGTCAGTTGGCACTCTGAATAACTGAATACAATACAATAACTATCAAGAGAATTCGAATAAGCCAAAGGTCATTCGAATTATCCTCGGTGTGTAGCTTGGATAACATTAGAGACATCATCCAAATCAGTGGCAGTAGTCACAAATAGTCAAAAGTCAGTCAAATGAGTCTAACTGAGCCATGTGAACACAAATCAGGGGATGGAGAATCCAAGGAGGGCGCATGAGGCTGTCAGAAGGTCAAGTGGCACTCCAGAATAGACAAATGGGAGCTACAGGCAGTTAAACTGAGCAATAAATGCTCTAATTGACTGTTAAACTCCCGGTAGGTGAGATAAGGCACATATGTCAGCCAAGTGAGGAAAACAAATCACATCTGGTAGGTAGGAGGGATATTGGGGGCTGAAGACAAGCTCTAGGGAGCTGAAAATAGGCTCTAGGTGTTGGGGAGACCACCATACTGCTGACTAGATGCATGCAGATGCATGCATGATGACTGGATGCATGCATGTAGAATGCATGCATGCAAATATAAAAAATTATGGTGATAATATTCCAACAACATGTCTCATTTTTCTATCACCATCGATCCTTTAGTGATCTTCCACCACGTTTCTCCAAACGTAGATAAGCACCCACCATCTCCCAACTTCCCTGTTGAGATCAGATTTCTTTTCATAGCATGAATATGTCTTATATATTTCAACAGCCATTCACCTCCATTCTTTAACTTTATCTGTACCTTACCGATTCCAACAATTTTACATGGTTCATCATCACCCAATAAAACATGTCCAAAATCACCTGGAACATAATCATGAAAGAATTTCCTATGGGGTGTAGCATGACATGAAGCCCATGAATCTACTACCTAGTAATCACTAGTATTATCTAATGCAAGAATCAAAGCATCATGTAACACATCACCTCCTACATTTGCTTCCTGATTAGTCTCTTGCTATCCATCTCCTTTCTTCTTTAGAGATCTGCAGTATTTATTCAGATGTCCTTTCTTTACACAATTCCAGCACTCTATCTTTCCCAGTATGGACTTGTATCTTCCCTTTCTGTACTTGCTGCAATTACCTGGGATATTTCCTCTCGCCCTTTGTCCTCCCCTACTCTCCATGGTCAATGCATTAACTGATGTCTCACTTGTGATTTTCCTTCGCATTTCCTCGCTAAGAATAACACCAACAACATCATCAAATTTCAAAGTGTGTGAACCAGAGACAAAGTTACTTACAGCCATGACCAAGATGTTCCATCTTTTTGGTAATGAGCACAAGATTAGAAGAGCCCTAACCTCATCTTCAAATTTCACTTTTACAGAACTTAACTGATTTGTAATCGTATTAAATTCATTTAAATGATCAGCAACAGATCCACCTTCTGACATATTCATATTAAATAAACGCTTCATTATAAATAACTTGTTGGAAGCCAAGGGTTTTTCATACAATTTACCCAATGCACTCATCATACCCCCCATTGTCTTTTCTTTTGAGATATCGAAAGCCACCGACAAATCCAGGCATAGCTGTATTGTTCCCAGTTCCTTTCTGTCAAGAACCTCCCATTCTTCGTCCTTCATAGTCATCGGTTGTTTTGCTTTTCCTCCCAATGTTAGTAATAGATCCTTTTGATACAGATATTCCTCCATTTGCATATTCCATAAATGATAGTTTTGGCTGTTAAATTTCTCGACCTTAAACTTTCCTTCGTCCGCCATTGCTCCCACTCGAACCAAGAACCCTTCTTTCCTACGAGTTTATTTTCCAAATAGACCTTTGGCTCTGATACCAATTGTTAGAAAAACAGGATCGCAAAGCAATAACAATAAACAAGATACAAATATAAAACACATAAACACAATACAAGAGAGACACCAATATACGTGGTTCACCCAATCTGGGCTACGTCTATGGATAAATTGCCAGTCATTTTATTAATCTATCCAACAAATGAAGGGAGCACATCCGCTACAATTTCCTCTTCACTCTCTCACGGTCTCTCTTACAAAATCATAGAGATATTTACAATACGAATATACATAGACGTATTACAATTCCTTCCTTTTAAAGAGCGATTACCATGGGAAAATACCACGGGCTACTCAATACCATGGGCCCGTAAATCACCCATTATTGACCAAGTCATGACTATAAAATTACAACATTTTGCAAGGCCTTCTTTTTCGAAATTTTCGCTGCGGGGGCATTGCCCCCCCTAGACCCAACATGATGACTATATTGGGGGGGAATCCCCCCCAAAACCCCCTATCAAGGGCTAAGATCCAAACATGGTTGAAACACGACCTCTGAATAAGGAAGATTAGGCTCCACAACCAACAAAATAGCCTTCATTAACACTTCTAAGATGAGACGTCATTGGTTGCTCATAGATGATACTACTATGACAACATATTTCTTGATATTGATCTTAATGGAGAATATAATTTTTCAAAAACAACATGACTAGAAGTGTTAACACCCAAAAAGTGCTCACTAGCTCATTTTCCTATTCACATGACCCATTTGTCCACTTTTCCACCATCTGAGCCTCTGAAACCAACAAAAGGTCACCAAAAGACCTTAGTACACCCCTTTTTCCATTAAAAAAGATTATTTTTCCAAGAAAATCATAAAAAACCCTCAAAAGGGGTCCAAATTCCCAAAAATATTAAAAAGGGAATTAAAATATTATTTTTATTCAAAAAAGGAAAAAGGAGGGAAAAGTACCTAAACCATGTTGGTCAATACCATTTGGTTTCCATAAAACCACAAATGGTATTTCCCACCACCAAAACCTATAAAAAGGTGGTAGGGGCTCCTCATTTCACATCCTTCCATTATCTCATCCTTATGCTGCTGAAATCTCCCCTGAGCACTTTTAGCCATTGAAGCAACCTTGGAGAAAGAGACCTATTGGAGTTTGGAGCTACTCATCTTGAGAGTTGCTCAACATCAACCTTCACCATTGAAGGTAATATCGCAAGCACTTGCTTGCCCCCCACTTTTCAATACAAAAAATTATTTCTTATGTTTCTTGTTCTTGATTTTGAAATGTTTACATTATTTGCTTAAATTCTTGTTTAGATCCATGAAAAGTATTGTTTATTTAGTTTATTGTTTTTATTTCTATTGAAACTGCTGCTACTAGTTAGCAGGTGCCCATAGCACTAAGCCTGGTTGCAAAACCGGGCCAACAGCTTTTGGCGACTCCGCTTTGGTTTGAACTTTAGATCTCTAGTTTTGCCCTTAAATCTTAGTTTCTATGAGTTTTTAACCTTTAGATCCATAGATCTACCATCTTAGACAGCAGATCCATTGCTGTTCTAAGATTTGGCCCCATAAACAGCCCGAAATTTTCAATTTTCGGGTTCGTTTCTCGATTTCCGTGCACGGCTTCCGCCTCGCGGCTTTTTGCCAGACAGTCGCGCGGTCCATCGCGACTTTTCTGCGTTTTTTTCGCGCGGTCCATCACGGCCTTTTTCCAGACAGTCGCGCGGTCCATCGCGACTTTTCTGTGTTTTTCCACGCTGCACACCGCGGCTTCGCGGCCTATTTCCGCGCTGCCCATCGCGACTGTGCGCCCAAAACCCGCGCGGTCCATCGCGACTGTGCGTCCAAAACTCGCGCGGTCCATCGCGACTGTTCGGCCAAAACCCGCGCGGTCCATCGCGACTGCTCGGCCAAAACCCGCGCGGCCCATCACGGCTGTTCGTCCAAAACCCGCGCGGCTGAATTTTTCATTCGGCCATCCCGATTTTGAAAAATATTTTTTACTGTATTTTCTGCCCATAGCACATTTTTTACAGTATTAAATTCTGCATATTTTACAGCTTTGAAAAAAATTTTACTATTTAAAAGTGCATACCTAGAAATCTTTTTAAAAATTTTCAAGAAAGTGAAAGAAAGACTCATTTTGCATTTTCATCTAGATTCAAATTTTTTCTTGTTTACTTCTTTAGAATCTTTCCCTTAGCAATTTTTCTTGAAACGAAGAAATCCATTTATTTCTTTTAAAAAGGAGTTTATTATTTGCTTTCATAAATCCAAGAAATCCTTTATTTTTTGAGTTATTTTTTTTGAAAAGCATATTAATTCCTTTTAGTGAAAAAAGTCTTAAATATTTGCTTTGTATTTTCGAAAAGTCATTTATTTATTGAAAATTTCCCTTAAAGCATTTAATTTTTTCAAGTTCAGTTTACAACACCTCACGTGCACTCACACGATCACTTAATTGAACTAAGACTTAAAACGTACCCTAATTTGAACACACTCTTAACCCCACTTGGGGAACACTAAAAGAATTCTTGTAGCTAGGTAGTATTGGGGGGATAGGTGTTCCAATAACACCCCTCAGTTCATACATCTGAGACATAGAAGTTGTCCAATTAGGGAGCTAAAATCTCTTAGTACTTTTTGGCGCGGTCACAACCGGTTTGTGGGAAGGCCTCTCCCCTAGGAGGGTTGAAGTCGCGAGGATGGTTCCGGAAGCCTGAGTGGGATACCGAAACCCATTCAGTAACCGAAGGGCTACCATTCGCAGTTCTCGGGATATCCCTGTATTGGGATATTGCGATCAAAGGACCAAACGACAGATTTACCTTTTCTCGACGCGTCATGAACGGAGTATCCTAGTAGCCTGTCTTTTAGGATTGATTACCCGGTGTCCCTCCCGGTAGGGGGATATCTAGCCGTTGTCTCTACATTCATATTGTCTGACTTGGATTTCATCACCTTGCAGAGGATATCGTCTGTTTGAGTCACAATACTTTTAGATTAGGTGTTTGCATGATCTTTACCACCTTTTGAGTCTAGTTACACCTATTTTTTCTAGGAGCCGCTTACATGTTGGTATTCTGACCGGTTGTTGCATTCCTCCACTTATTGTAGCACAGCTGCTAGGATAAGTGCATTTTTTTTTTTTTGAGGATTGATTTTTTGGCCTGTGAGCCTTATTTTTTCACTCCCCTTATTGCACCCTTGGTTGCATTAGGGTTTTGAATCTTTTACATATATATCACCACCTGATACTTAAAACAATTTTTTACATAAAAAACATATTCTCACCATTGAGAATTCTAGACGTTCTCGTCGTCTACGGGGCGAACTCCCAGAGTTTAGTCCACTTGGCTCTCCACGTCATGGACGCAGAGCATTATCCCTTGATTCGACACATCGTCAATCCATTAGACGGTCATCCGATTCTGACATACCCCACTTCACCTTTGATTTGGAGGTAGAATCCGAAAACCCCACCGAGTTACCACCAACCACAATTATGTCTGGAACACCAGTTGATCCACTATATACATTAACCATAGGTCAGACATCCGCAGACCCTTCTGCGGTAGTACCATCAACGGCAACAGCCACCCCCTTGGGTATGCCCAATATGGGTAACACTCCACATTCAGGAATGCCTAGCACAGGACCACCACCTGTCATGGGCATGCCCAACATGGGGGTCATACCCCCTTCGGTTTCCACAAACCCTATCCCAGGAATCCCTAGTGCGATTCCTAACCCAAGTGTAACTCATGTTGCACTTGGCAGTGCTATACCAGGAATCCCTAGTGCGATTCCTAACCCAAGTGTAACCCAAGTTGCACTTGGGAGCGCTAACCCATATCAGGCCACACCTTTTGGAGGGCACATACCCTCCATACCTAGCATACCTATAGGCGCTACTGGACCCCTACACCATACCACAATGGCTAGGCAGGTCCCGGTTCCGGTCACCACATCCGCTAGTCTACCATACATGGCAAGTCTCAACCTGCCAGATTTAGCTAGGCTCACAAATGACCCCATCAGGCATGATCCTGCTTGGCCCCATATGCCCACTAAGCTTCCCTCTGACATCCCTAAGTTTGAGGGTAAAGCCGGAGAAGACCCCCAAAATCACATCATGTCTTTCCATCTATGGTGTTCCTCCAACTCCATAGTGGATGACTCAATCCGCCTACGGCTTTTACAACGCACCTTCACTGGCTCCGCAGCCAAATGGTATATCGAGCAACCCCATGGGACGCATTCCACATTTACCTCCCTTGCCTCGACCTTTCTACAATTCTTCCAGCTACCTGTCCGCTACGATGCGGGCGTCGAGATCCTACTGTCTTGCAGACAGAACACGGCCACGCATATCACTGACCATATTCATGATTGGCGTCGGCGCCGAAGCCTATGCAAGATCAAATTAGACGACCGAATCTTTTTAGACTGGTTCCTTAAATCCCTCCTTCCTCTCATTGCGAAGGATGTAGCATCTGAAAGACCCCAGTCTGAGGAGGAGGCCATCCTTAAGGCCCAACAGTTTGATCTTATCTATGCCCAGTCAGGTTACCTATATACGATCATACCTGACGCCCCACGAGGTGACTCTGCACGCGGTGACACACCGGGGGCATCACATGCCGCTGATGGCATTATTGGCCAAATTACACCGCAAGCAAAACCTTTCAGTATGGTGAGCACCATGCCCGCCCCAGACCTTTCTAGGGCTACATCTAGTTCCAGGGCGACAACTTCTTATGCTCCAACAAACCAGACCCATCACGTTCATGGACCCTCTTGTCCACAACATTGTTATGGCCAAGCGCCATCAGCATATGTACCCCCTACATACTATGCTCAACCTACGGTACAAAACCCCATGCAGTTCCAACAACAGCCCATGCATTACCCACAACCGGTTGCACCGGCTAACCTCGCACATCCACCAGCTCAGGGGTACCAACAACCCCAGCAGGCAACTGGACCACCTCCAGCTCCACCTGCATACTATCCACCGCAACCTGCTCCCGCACCTGCGGCTCCTCAGAATCCCCCCAATGCTCAAGGGCATGTTTACGCACAACAACATCAGCCCCAATACCAAAATAACCAACGCAACCAGGGCGGGCAACCCAACCGCGGAAGAGGACGCAACCGTGGAAACAATCAAAACCGTAACCAAGCTCCACAACCTACCCATCCTCCGCAAAATAATAACGCGGCGCCTGCTCATCAGAATCCTGATCGACCACCTAAGCAAGCCAAAAATGCTAATTTACGAACAAACCATCCTTGTTCCATTTGCGGTGTCTATGGCCACTATACCCACGCTTGCCCACATCTCGAACGAGCTCGACAACTATGGACAAATGACGCCCATCGTCAAGGGCAGGCGGCTCCTCAGCCACCACCCAACCCCCCACCACCTCCATAACAACCTTTGGTACTACAAAACCCTTTTCCAACACAAGGAGTGGTGAACACTCAGCCGTTAGCCCCCCCACAGGGCAACGTGCAACCACAACAAATTACCTACGCAGCTCCTGACCAACCCATGTTTGATTCAGGCACCCACCACTTATTGATGATGTCCACTGCCGACGTCAATATCCAAACCCGTCGAAACCAATACGGACCGACTACTGAAGCCCCCCCCACTGAAAAGGATACTAATGCTCATCCCACTGATCAGACATTGCGTATACCTCAGGTTCCACTCGACGGCGCTTCTAAAGCACCTCGCTTTCCCCTACGCCGAATCAACAACAACCCCAATGCACGGGCTGCGTCCAATTACAACATTGTAGATGACTTAGCTCAATCTCCCGCAGCCATGTCTGCGTTAGAAGTCTTAAAAACCTGTCCTACTCAGCGCAAGACTTTACTTTCCGCCATTGGGGCGATTGACCCAAATGATTCGAACTTGATGACCTTTGATTTAGACCAATCTGAACCACGGCTGCCTTCTACCATAGCAGTCCAAGTTTCCGTTTCTATTCGGAATCTTGTCATCCATCGATGTATCATCGACGAGGGTGCCTCCACATGCATCATGTCCACTTTTGTTTGGCAGAAGTTTGGATCCCCTGCTCTCCAGCAATCCACCACTGCCTTGCGGGCCTACGACGGCCGGTCAGCTCAACCTCAAGGTTTATTACCCAAGGTACCCGTCCAATTTGGTGGGAAAACTGTGCTCATCGACATAGAGGTCATTAACGCCCAGCTCGACTATAACCTTTTACTTGGCCGCAGTTACATGTACGCCATGAAAGCGGTCGCCTCCTCCGTTTTCCACACCATGATGTTCCCCCACGAGGGACGCGTGGTCAAAATTGACCAACTCACCTACTATGATCCCAACGCCCCTGCAGCACCCGAGAATGTTCTTCCCATGATTGAACAACCCGCTTCTAGTGCAGTTACCTCCTTTGTGTCTTCTGTGGCACCCGGACTTTATTCGGATACACCAATGACCTCTACATTCCAGGCCATTCCACCACCGTCACCGGAGACCCAAGTCGCAAACCTCTGTACTCTTTCGCAGAATACGCAAACGTCCGGTGGTCCACCACCATTGATCCCCAGTCACATTGGTGTTACACCCATCCACACCATCCCCTTCCTATTTCCTCCTTCGGGTGTAGTAAGCGCCCCGGTTATGGCTACCCTTAGCCTACCCGGGCTAACATTGGGATTACCCGTGTGGTATATTCCGCCTCCCGTTCGACCACCGACACCTGACGTCATCGTCCAACCGGTACAACCTATTGTTACCACAAATCAGCCTCCTCCTGGTGTCGCAATCCCTTCGTCGTCAACGACACCTCCTCCTAACCTCAATATCCCTTCGTCGTCAATGAAACCTCCTCCTGGTCTCACGATTGCTTCGACGTCAAAGGACCCCCCTCTTCTTGCTAAGCCCACTGGGGGCAGAGGTCCACAACCATACACTGCTATACCACCTCCTAAGGCAGTCAAACCCCCACCGGTGTTTCGAGCTCCCCCCAAATGTTCATTATGCGATGAAATTGGCCATCCAACTCACCAATGCCCACATTTACCGGCACTCCAAGAGCATATGAATATGTTGGACGATGACATCGGCATCCCAGTAGTCAGATTAGAGCCACCTCTACAGCCTCGCGACAAATCACTGCGCACTAACCATCCTTGTGCTATATGCAGTGTTTACGGCCACTACTCTCACCATTGCCCTGATCTACCTGACTATAGAGCAGCGTTGTACGAGTTAAACAATGCCGACTTAGAGATATCTCCTCCCCTCATCGAGGAGATCCACCCCCCACCATCATCCTCGTCAGAAGAAGTCAATACGATATATATGATTTCAACAACCTTCAAACCAGAACCCCTTGATTTATGGTCTGACTACTTCAATACTGATGAGCAGATTTTGGAGACACTCACTGCACCCGACTACCCTTGGGATGATATGCATCATCGCTCGTACTTCCTCCCGGAAGCATCTACCTCCACCGCATCCAACCAGCTATCAGTCGAGTCGAAAGACTTCATACCCGCTAAGGTCGATTGGTTAAAGGACCCCATCCCAGCACCGGATGCCTTTGAAGAAGGGAACATGTCAAACATTTCCCCCACTATACAGATAGACATTTCCACAACACCAGGGAAACCTGAGCTCATCTCGCTAGGCGCATCTTGCACTCAAGCAGAAACTCAGGCGTACAAAAAGCTCTTTCAAGAGTTCCGTGATATCTTCACCTGGTCCTATACAGAGATGCCTGGTCTCGACCCCGCCATTATTGAACACCACATCGATACATGGCCGGAAGTACCCCCTGTTCGTCAGAAACAGCGACCTATTCACCCTGCCAAGCTCCCAGCTGTTAAGGCTGAAGTCGAGAAACTTCGAAAAGCAGGGTTCATCTACCCTATTCCGTACACAACGTGGGTGTCGAACCCCGTTCCTGTCAACAAAAAGCAAGGCACCCTTAGAGTATGCACTGATTTCCGCGATCTAAACCACGCTCGTCCAAAAGACAACTTCCCCACGCCATTCATTGACCAACTCATTGATGAGTGTGCGGGCCATGAGGTCCTATCCTTCATGGACGGGTTTTCCGGATATAACCAGATTCACATCCGCAAGGAGGATCAGTACAAGACTGCCTTTACCACCCCATGGGGCACCTTTGCCTATCGCGTCATGCCATTTGGCCTTAAAAATGCTGGTGCCACTTTCCAGCGAGCCATGACCTATTGCTTTCACGACTTGGTCCATATCCTGCGAGTCTATCTTGACGACCTCACAGCGCGTTCCCGAAAACGATCAGACCACCTTAACGACCTCCGGCAAGTTTTCCTGCGTTGTCGCAAATATAAAATCCGCTTGAACCCACACAAGTGTGTCTTTTGCGTCCCAGCGGGCCGGTTGTTGGGTTTCATTGTTTCCCAAGATGGAATCACTGTCGATCCCCTGAAAGTCAAAGCCATCTTAGAACTTCCCCCTCCTCGCACGCTTCGACAGCTTCAGAGCTTGCAAGGACGGTCCAATTTTCTTAGGCGCTTCGTCCCTGATTATGCCACCAAAGTCCACGGGTTATTACGCTTACTTCGTACCCACATACCCTTTGTTTGGGACGAGCAAGCAGACACGGCATTCGAAGCCCTCAAGAAAGCTCTCACACAAGCCCCCTTGATATCCCCACCGGATTTCTCCCAAGACTTCACCCTTTACGTCTCGGCATCTGAACATGCTGTGTCCGGAGTTTTGGTACAAGAAGATGCTTCCCACAAAGAGCATGTGATTTATTACGTCAGCCAGACCTTATCTGGCCCACCTCTACGTTACCCATACGAGGAAAGATTAGCACTAGCTGTAGTCTTTTCTGTACAAAAACTGCGACACTATATTTTGCTTAGTCATACCACGGTTGTCGCCGACTCCAACCCCATGGTCTACCTCCTCACCCGGCGACTCCTTCAGGGTCGTGTCACTAAATGGGTCATTATCCTCCAGGAATATGACCTTACTTTCAAAACTCCCAAAAGCACCAAAGCCCTCGCGCTTGCTCACCTCATTACAGATCTCCCATCCTCTTCAACATCACCCGTCATCCAAACGGACCTGATTGACGAGCAGATCTTCGTCATTTCGTCTGACGACCCTTGGTACGGAGACATTTTGACTTACCTTCGTACGCAAAAATTCCGACCACACATCGATCGTGATGGACGCCGTCGCATACGACACCACGCCCCCCGATACCTACTTATTGGGGATGTACTTTATCGACGCGGCGTTGATACTATCTTACGCCGCTGCCTATCCCATAGTGAGGCAGAACAAGTCCTCAATGATTGTCATAGCGGTGCCTGTGGAGGCCATTTCTCCGGCATGGCTACCGCCCAGAAAATCATTCGCGCCGGTTATTTTTGGCCATCATTGTTTACTGATTGCATCACCGCAGTCAAGCATTGCCAGAACTGCCAGCTGTTTGCCCCCAAAGCAAGAACTCCCCCTGCCCCCCTTCATCCAGTCATCACTGTTGGACCATTCTGCAAATGGGCCATAGACTTCCTCGACTGCAATCCCCCGTCAGCCGGCGGTCACAAACACATCATTGTGGCCGTAGATTATTTCACCAAATGGGCAGAAGCCATGCCAACCTATAATTGCAAAGCCGACACTGCGGCACGGTTTTTCTTCAACCATGTTATCGCTCGTTTCGGAGTACCACAACAGCTAGTTTCTGACCACGGCTCTCACTTCGAAGATGTCGTCTGGAAGGAATTATCAACCATGTTGAAGTTTGAACACCGTTTCTCTTCCGCTTACTACCCCCAAGGAAACGGCCAAGTCGAGGCGATCAATAAAATCTTGAAGACCATTCTCCAACGTACTGTAGACAATCACAAATCCAATTGGCATCACATGCTTTTCCCGGCACTCTGGGCCTACCGCACATCAACCAAAACCGCCACCGGTTTTACCCCTTTCCATTTAGTTCATGGTGTCGAATCTGTCCTCCCTATTGAGTGCCAGATCCCTGCTCTAACCATCGCCGTTGAGCTCCTACCGGATACTTCCCCGATCGAGCAACGTTTACTGCTCCTAGAGCAGGCCGATGAAGATCGGCGCACCGCCATTCAAAACATGGAAGCTGCTAAACAACGATCGAAACTAAGTTACGACAAACGCGTCCACCCAAGAACCTTTTCGGAGGGAGACCTTGTCCTCGCTTACGATCAAGCTCATGATAAAACCGGAAAGGGAAAGTTCGTGTCTATGTGGCAAGGCCCCTACGTCATACACACCTGCCTCGGGCAGGGGGCATACATTCTGACCGATTCAGAAGGCAACACCTTACGCAACCCACGCAACGGGTTGTACCTTAAAAGATTTTACCCATAGAAAATCTCATGGACACCATCGTCCATTTTAGTATAGGCATACATTTTTTCACAAAAAATTTTCAAAAAACCTAAATATTTGTTTTCTCTGCATGACCACAGATGGAGCCTCTTCCACTCTGCCATGTCGGTTTCGCTGATGGTGCAAGCCGTTGGTCTCCCAATCTCGCCTCCGCAGCTTGGGTAATATACTCCCCTTCACATGAGTTAATTCACATTGATGGAGTATGTTTAGGTGCCGCCACCAATAATCAAGCTGAATACGATGCCGTGACCGGTCTCCTGGCCGCTGTTCTCCAGATGAGCATACGTCACCTCAACGTTTTCTTGGACTCACAGCTCCTAGTTTCCCAGCTCAACAATGATTACCAGGTACGCGATCCGTGTCTTTTCAGAAAATTCCTACGCACTAAACAAATGGTTAGACAGTTTGAATCCATTACATTCACACATGTCCCAAGACACCTCAATAGTGTAGCAGACCATATGGCCAACAGTGTCCTCGACTGGCACACCAATCACATCATGTCATATCCATAAACAAAAATGCATCCATGTGCAAAACATGTGCCTCCACGGGCATATACAAAAAACCAATGTTGCATCCACGTGCATAACATGCGCCTCCACGGGCATAAAACAAACAAACCAAAATAATGCATCCATGTGCATAACATGTGCCTCCACGGGCATATATAAATCTACAAACACACTGCATCCACGTGCATAACATGTGCCTCCATGGGCATATACAAAAGACAAATGTGCATCCACGTGCATACACGACAATATATCCAAAATATATATCCACATATATATACAAATCGAATAGTCAACATGTCATAAGTGCCCCCAGCACTCAATATACAAAAAAGACATCTGTCATACAAAAAATGCTTCCCCATATGCTCATGAGCATTTGGGGGCAAGTACAATGTCGTCTACTCATCTGGATCCTCAGGATCCTCGGGCTCCTCCTCCGGCTCCTCCTCCGACTCCACCTCCGCCGGCCCAGCCGGGTCAAGACGACCCCGAACTCGCCGCTCTGCTGGCCCTGCTGGATCATCCCTCAAACGTATCCTCCCCTGAGCCGGCCCTGCCGGAGCATCTACTCCACCACCCCCGTGCCTCGCCGCAAGCACCGCTGTCCTCAACAGGAGCGACTGCCACTCAGGTGGCGCACCAAGACATCCCTGCAAAACATCCCGATCCAGATCCCTCCAACCATCCTCAGGGAACCTAGCTAGGATCCGGGCAAAGGTACGTCGGACACCATCTATGGCGTCACCATCAGGGCCAACCCCTCGCCCACGAGCTGCATATCCTCCACCACGCGGAGGACGTACAGGTACTGGGGGACGAGCGACCACCATCGCCCGCCCCTGCCGAGCCACATAGTCAGGTGGTGGCACTGGACCCACATCTGCACAAAGCAAGTAAACCATTAGACACTATATAACAGAATCATCATAAACCAAACAACATATGATACAACATCAAATAAAACACAAAACATACCGTCCAAGCCCCAGGCCTGTCCTGGGGCACGAGGCATCTCCGCGTCACCTCTGTAATCCATGCCGGCGTAGGGATAGTCCTCGATCACCAGAGGCATCTGCTCCCACTGCTGATAAAAGTCCTCTGTGAAGTAGCCACGGATACCACCGCCAGCACGGGGCATCATCTGCCCCCACCTCATCATACGAGGCTCGCTCGGAAGACCAGCACGAACGGGTACATGTGGCCGCAAGGTCGGCACCCGCTCGAAGAAAAAACAACATAAAAAAGAGGCGTAACAAAACTCGCCTCCCTCTCTCACGGCCTTGTCCAGATCTCTCCGGACACCGGCCAAGAACATCTGCGCCCAAGCGTAGTAAGTACCCCGTAGAACGGAGTCCACCATCATCGTCTGCCCCCCAGACATACGATGTGGGGCAGCAGCACCCAAAACCCTCAGAACACAGGCACCAACAGCCCGCATATCCCACTCACGTAGGAACTTCAGACTAATAGAGCTGTTTACCAAAACAGCGTCATCCACACAGAAGGTCTGTAAGAGGTCCTCCATATCCACACCCGGAGGCAACCTCGGAGAAATATCACCCACCTCACCCAAGCGAGGCAAACCGGTCAAAAAATATACATCAGTGAGAGTAATCTCCAACCTCTCACCACCAATAATGAAGGCACCCTCTGCCGGCACCCACCACTGCACGAGCTTGTTCAGGAGTCTCCTCACTGAACGGATCGGAGGTATCTGAGCGAACTTCAAGAGTCCGCTCATGGCTAGGGTCTGTCTCACCCCTCCATCATTCTCGATCCTCAACATGATCTCGGCATCAATCTCTCTCTCCCGCCACACGGACTGAGCTCTCCGCAACATCCTGCCAAGAAAACACAGGAAATTTTTAGCCCCAGCATAAAATCTTTAGAAAAATCCCATCGCGGCTTTTACACAAAAAGCCGCGATGCCCATCGCGGCTTTTCCACAAAAAGCCGCGATGACCATCGCGGGATCCATGCAAAAAACCCGCGATGACCATCGCGAGTTTTGTCCAGACAGTCGCGATGAACATCGCGACTATCACCCATGAACACGCGATGAACATCGCAGGTTCCGACCTCACAGTCGCGATGAACATCGCGACTGTGAGCCTGAAACCCGCGCGGTTCATCGCGGGTTCAGCCCCGAAACCCGCGCGGTTCCACGTTGGAGAGTCAACGTGGAGTTTCGCGGCCTTCGGGGGCCCACCGCCAAACAAAAAAGACATAATTGACTAGGCTAAGGCGAATAGAATTACCTGCAACTCGCTAAATCGAAAACCAACGGTGAAACCTCCCGGAAATCAAGAAAAAGCTCTGACAGCTCTATCAAACTCGCACGTAACAATGACAAGTCATATTGGGCCCCACATCCTATTTATAGAAATTCCACAAATTTCAAACAACCATTGCGGTGTCATACGAAGTCCATTTCTCAAACCGTTGGTACCGTTGGGATCAGCACAGCGAGAACTTCATAGAGGTTCCTTCCGTTTCCCGTTTTCACGGGGTCCATTTTTTGACGATTTTTTAGCCTCCCTCGTGGCCTCGGTTTGCGTGCCACAGCGGCCGTTCTCCGTTTTAGACGTGCCTTATATAGCCAAATTCAGTTTTCCGCGCTCGTGATGATGCTTGAGATCATTTCTCGCTCTCACCTTTAGATTTTTCGGGCATTTTTTCCATGCCCCCTCGTCGCCTCGGTTTGCGTGCCACATCGGCCGTTCTCCATTTTAGACGTATCTTATATCGCCGGATTCAGTTTTCCGCGCTCGTGATGATGCTTGAGACCATTCCTCGCTCTCACCCTTAGATTTTTCGGGCATTTTTTCCACGCCCCCTCGTCGCCTCGGTTTGCGTGCCACATCGGCCGTTCTCCGTTTTCGATGCGTCTTATATCGCCGGATTCAGTTTTCCGCGCTCGCGACGATGCTAGAGACCATTTCTCACTCTCACCTTTAGATTTTTCGGGCATTTTTTCCACGCCCCCCTCGTCACCTCGGTTTGCGTGCCACATCGGCCGTTCTCTGTTTTCGACAATCCTTATGTCACCGGATCCAGTTTTCCGCACAGATGACGATGCTTGAGACCTTTTCTCGCCCTCATCAATCCATTTTTTGTTCGGTATAATTTTATCCCTTTTTCGGGCCGAGCAACCCCTTTTACGAAAAAGGCACTTAGGGAGTTTCTGTTAAGCTCTTTTCTGACTCCTAAAACAATGAAAAGATCGCCGAGCAATCTTGCTCCCTTTCATGCTCGATAAACGTATCTGAAAGGGCGTCTACCTGGTATAAGTTTACCCCTTTTCCGGACCTCGTAGACTAATTACGAAAAAGGTATACTCTAGTCACATCGGCTAGAAGAGTTCTCCATCCGCATCATTTTATCCTTTTTCGGGCCGTGGAGACTAAACTTACGAAAAAGAAACACCAACAGAGTCCACTTACCGTTTTCAGACTCTCTAAACATGAAAGCAACCATGAGCATGAGTCGTCCTGGGCTCACAAAATTCACAGGACCATACCATTTCAAGCACACTGTTATCCCTTCTTGGAGCTCATTAAAACTACGAAGAAGGAATCAATGGTGCCTCTTGGCGCCACGACAGATCATATCTACTCACATAGCAGCTTCCCCATTTTGGTCGCCTTTGTTCAGAGTATTCTGCAGTATGTCACCCTGAAACTCCCTCGACAGCTACCATCAGCTTGTCCTCCCCCCCCCAGAGTCAATATATACCATTCAGTCAAAGCAATGATCCCTGCACCTACTAGTCAGTTCCCTACGCTGCCAGGTCAACCATGTCATCATGCTCTGAACAACCGGTCTCTTCTCTCCTAAAACCCCAGAAAAAGACAAATGAAATATGATGTCTATCGGCCATACGATGAGCTCCTGCCCTCACACATCAGGGGGCAATCTGTTAACACCCAAAAAGTGCTCACTAGCTCATTTTCCTATTCACATGACCCATTTGTCCACTTTTCCACCATCTGAGCCTCTGAAACCAACAAAAGGTCACCAAAAGACCTTAGTACACCCCTTTTTCCATTAAAAAAGATTATTTTTCCAAGAAAATCATAAAAAACCCTCAAAAAGGGTCCAAATTCCCAAAAATATTAAAAAGGGAATTAAAATATTATTTTTATTCAAAAAAGGAAAAAGGAGGGAAAAGTACCTAAACCATGTTGGTCAATACCATTTGGTTTCCATAAAACCACAAATGGTATTTCCCACCACCAAAACCTATAAAAAGGTGGTAGGGGCTCCTCATTTCACATCCTTCCATTATCTCATCCTTATGCTGCTGAAATCTCCCCTGAGCACTTTTAGCCATTGAAGCAACCTTGGAGAAAGAGACCTATTGGAGTTTGGAGCTACTCATCTTGGGAGTTGCTCAACATCAACCTTCACCATTGAAGGTAATATCGCAAGCACTTGCTTGCCCCCCACTTTTCAATACAAAAAATTATTTCTTATGTTTCTTGTTCTTGATTTTGAAATGTTTACATTATTTGCTTAGATTCTTGTTTAGATCCATGAAAAGTATTGTTTATTTAGTTTATTGTTTTTATTTCTATTGAAACTGCTGCTACTAGTTAGCAGGTGCCCATAGCACTAAGCCTGGTTGCAAAACCGGGCCAACAAGAAGCATTCTTGTTTTTAATTGCATTGTGAGGTGCTAGTATTTATTTTTCTCCTACTTTGCTAGGACAAATTTTGGCACTTTTCAAGATGTCAAGTCTAGCATTCATGCCCAAGATGTCATCTACGCTTTGAATAGTTGTAGAAAGGAACATATTTCTTATTTGGGGTGCCTTATATTTCTTGTGGCAACTTGGACTCATATTTTTAGTGTGCAACTTGTTGATAAGTATATTCTTTTGTGCATCATATTTTTCGATGATCATCTTTCCTTGAGTTGAATTAGCATGTGTAGCATTGTTATACTTCCTCTAGTTATTAAGTTATCCTCCTTTAACTTAGCTTTTTGATAGGTGTATTCAATAATGCATGTGTTAAACATCTCAAGTTCTTTTTGAATTGGGATTATTAATGCACCAATGAACTTGGTCACTAGTTTAAATTTTTCATAAATCCCTGTAAGTCGAATGGTGTAGTGATTAAACCCATGGATATAGGTATCTAACATCTAGTTGGCTTTATGTGGCAAGTATTTGCATTGTTGTTTTTTTTCAATCCAATAAGTGACGGGATACAAAATGTTTGTTTGGTTGAGATTCTTAATTCATCCTATGTTGAGGCATTATGGCATCAAGGGTCATCTATGTTGATATAAATTCTCCACCATAGGAAAGTTTCTATGTGCATGCATAGATTTATGAAGGTATATTTGTATGTATTCATGAATTACGATACTTCATAAAATCAATCTATCTACCTCAATGAATCATTATGTCACAAGGCATTAAATTAGCCATCACTGGGGAAATCTTCTCCTTTGTTTCTACTTTGAGAGGGTAACCAATATTCAATGATGAACTTTCACCTCCAACACTACTTGAATTGGAGGAGGGGTTCTAGTATATAATACCCTGTAATGCAACATTAGAAGATCCTAAGTTTTGTAGAAAAGATGTAGTATCCAAGGCATCCATCCATGGACATGACCTTCGAGTTGGATACTTTGGATTCACACATTTCAATGCAATTGTGTGATTTGGCCTCTATTTATTCTTTATTCAAGTGGGATTATTGACCATAAATTGTGTAGAAAGACCACAACTACATGCAAAAACAAAATCTGCATTTAATTAAAACATTACACCTACAACAACATATTATATAGATATATATATATATGAACTTATTATTACAAGAAAATCTAAACCAAATCAAATAAATAAAACAAAATAACAAGTTGAATCTCCATTGTTTATGAATATGTATGTACAACAATGATAAAAATAATATGAATCTTTAAAACTCTCTCATATATCTACCCACTAACTATAACTACCACTCAAGCACATTACAACTAGAAAGAAGAGCATTAATAACAAAGGAATGAGTAATGGAATATGAAGTTTTTACATTTTTTTGTGAAGCACTAATAGAAAAACTTGAAAGGGGAAATAAAGTCCATTTATTTGTTTATATGTATTGATTTGTGTCACCTAGGGAGTTGACAGGAGGACAATGGAGTTGATTGAATGAGTCAAGCTATGTTATGGTGGAAACGAATAATTCTAGACCGAATAAGAAAAGAAATGTAGGTAATAACCAAACAAAAAATGACCGAAAGCAATAAACAATACCAATCACATGAAAATGAAAGTCTAGAATTGATAATGGAGAAACCCTAAGGGTGAAAATTTTGGTTGTATTGAGCAGTCAATATTTGTAGGGTGTCAGACTCCTAAGTCTGTAATCCAAACCCTGTATCAAGTTGCACTAAGTCGAAATAATTGTTTACATGAAAGGAGGTCGAATGAAGGAACTGCAAGGAACCAATCAAGCCTTCTCTTTCAGAACACATATTAGTGCAATCAAGAACAAGGAACCCCTTTCATATTCGAGCGGGCTTACATGCATTTATGCAAATCTGAGGGATGCTTGGGTGCCTACCAATCGTGCTTCAGTTACAAAGAATCAATTACAACTTGATTGAGAAGACCAATTGTTTTATTTCCATCTGTCACCTAGAAGGAGATGAAGAGACATCATTGCCACATCGATGGCATCTTCTCAGTGCCTTCCAACTATTCAGAATGTTGGTTGACATGTGTTTGAGTCATCAAATGTCACAGGGCATGTATGATGATAGAATATTGCATAAGATTGCGTGAGCCAATTGAATCAAAGGATCGATTGATCTGTAGACTCAATCGAGTTATTGGTTCGACTGAGATCCGACTAAGGAGTCGAATGGGACTAGGTAGTATTCAATGGTGTCACTCGATTCCTGGAATGGATCAAACCTTCCCCCTTAAGTGGAAATGGTCCCCACTGTCTTCGTAAGAAAATGAGAAAACTTGTGCTCCAATTCGGTGAGAGGATACCATTTTCCTTGAGCTAAGAGTTGTCCTTCTTTGGCCACCTGAAACAAAGTAATCATATGTGTCTTTTTGTGGCGTTCTTTCTATCTGACAATGGTATCAAAGGCAAGGGTACCTTGAACATCTGGATGGATGTCTTTTGGATCTGTCGATGTAAACCAATATGTTCTAATTTTGGTGGAAAATGCGGTCGAAGCAAGTCTACATTGAATACTGGATGCAAACCTAGATATGGTGGAATGTTGAGCTTAAAATCATTTTCCTCAATTTTCTCAAGAATGGTGTAAGGACCATATCATAAAGGCTTCAACTTCTTATGCGTGCCACTAAATATTTCTTTCTTGAGATGAAACCAAACCTAATCCCCAATTTTGAATGAATGAGGAATATGATGCTTGACATCTCAGGCCTGATTCGATGGTAGACATTTGCATCAATAATGTCTTCCAAGATTTTCATTCAAACGCATCATGCCAAGCTGAATTGGTAATCCAACCATTTCCCTATAGGACATTGTTTGTTTTGTTTTCCCTTATCTTTCTTGGGAGGCTTCTTACCATGATCATGTTTCTATGAAGTAGTCTTAAAAAATTGTTTTGACTTGTCTAATTCAACAATCAATTGAGGTTTCTTGTCGAAATTTTGACCTATAAATTTGGTCAAGAAATGTCATTTCGCTTCATTTTTTGTTTCAAGCTTGATAGCGTAATGGAATGCTTCTACGAGTGTTCATAGTGATTCCATCTCTATTTGGATATAAGGATCTAATCCACTGATATAATTCAAAAAAAAAAACATTTTTTCCTCCCTAACACCAAGTTGAGCCATTAGTCGATGGAATTCATCAATATAACTTTGTACAGCCTAGTTATATTTCCATTGTCTTAATTGTTTCCATTTATTATACTATTGTTCTATGTACTTGGGTGGATAAAATTATGTCTTAACATGTTCAACAAATTTTGCCTATGTGTCAATGGGGTGACCTTCTTCCTCCCTCTTAGTCAAAAGATTTTCCATCGGCAATGAATAGAAATTGGCATCTTCATAGATGCAGTGGTGAATTTCTCATCCTCATAAAGTTGATTCACAAAGAAATGCAACCCTAATTGTTGTATCCAATTGTCTACACATTCTACATCAATATTTCCTTCCAAATTTGGTATGTCCAAGTTCATTTCTACCTTGAAGGGGCAAACCCAGACAAAGGTAGATCTCGTGGGGTTGCTAATCGAAGTTGATCCCAATGAATTGGTAAGTCGAGCAAGGATCTCATTCAAATGCCCATACATTTCAGTTCTTTGTCAAGCAAGTGCTTGCTCTACAAGTTGTTCAATTTCACTACGAGGAGTTCTATTATCTATTTCACCTACGACCTTCGGTCTAGTATTTTGAGTAGATAAATACTTGGATGTCAAAGGTAAAGGAAATTTAAATAGTTGTGTCTTAGAACGTGTCTGAACAAGCATAAGTTTTCTAACTATACAAGTAGTGTTTAAGCAAGGGTAGAGCAAACTAGAGTGCTCTAATACCAATGATCTGTTCCTGGGAGTCGACAGAAGGACAACAAAGTCGACTAAATGAGTCAAGCTCTATTATGGATGAAGCAAATAATGCTAAACTTAATAAGAAAACCAATGTAGGTAATAACCGAACATAAAATGATTGAAAGAAATAGACAATATCAATCACATGAAAATGCAAGTCAGGAATTGATAATGGAGAAACCCCATGGGTGAAAATTCTGGTTGTATTGGGCAATCATTTATAAGGCTTCGATCTCCTAAGTCTGTAAGCCAAACCTTATATCAAGGTGTAGTGAGTCGAAAGACTTGTTTACATGAATGGAGTTCAAATGAAGGAACCGCAAGGAACCAATCAATCCTTCTCCTTTAGAACCCGTCTTAGTGCAATCAAGAACAGGGAACCCCTTTCATATTTGGGCTTGCATGCATATATACAAATCTTAGGGATGCTTGGGTGTCTAACCTATGGCCCTCAATATAAATTGATAGTTATTTAAAGGAAGGCAGGGCAGCGAAAGGGTCAGAAGTTGCATCCAAAAACCTAAAACGAATCACTGAGACTAACTTCCAAAGAGGGAAGACCCATCGTGTTTCAGTTGCAAAGAAGTATTTACAACTTGATTGAGAAGATCAATTGTTTTATTTCCATCTGTTGGCTAGAAGGAGATGAAGAGACCACTTCCACGTCAATGGCGTCTTCTCAATGCCTTCTAACTATTCAGAATGTCAACTGACATGTGTTTGAATCATCGAATGTCACGGGGCATGTATGATGAGTGAATCTTACAGAAGATTGTGTGAGCCAACTGAATCGAAGGATCAATTGATCCGCAAAGTCAACTAAGTCATTGGGTCAATTGAGATCCAACCAAGGAGTCAACTTGAACTAAGGACTAGTTGATAGTGCGAGTCTAGTCTTCATAGATGGATCATGTATAAGTAGCTTCGTGTGTAAAAACAAAACAAAAAAGAAAAATAATACAATTAACCCGTTTATAAGTGTTATTCTATTTGCAATTATTTATATCAAACATGTATTTCCATTTTTAAATATTAAGAAATAAAAAGAATATAATTACTCTTTATAATTGTTGAGATTCCAATCGTAATTATTTATATCAAACATATATTTATTATATATTTTTATCAATTAAAATATTTTTCAATACCATTTAATTATAAAAATTATCTATATTTTAACTTTATTATAAAGTTATAAATTATTTAATAAATATGCACCTTTATTTAATTCACCTAACTCACCTTTCATTTAATTCACCTAACCCACCATGATAAAGACCTTAACTCGCCTTTTATTCAATAAATTAATAATAATAATAAAACAAATACACCATACATTGGATTTGTGGATTTTCCCACCCACGGTTTTTGTGCCCCACGCCTCTTACCCGGTCCATTTACCCTATCACGTATCATATATCAGTTGGCGTTTGACGTGCCTGACAGGAAATGGATGTAGTCAGTGAAATTAATAATTCCCCCACAGAAACAATGGCAGAAAGTCATCCTGCACTGTCACACACGATTTACATGTCCTCATACAGCCAGCAAAACCCTCGATGGAATCCTGAAGTAATATTCCATCAGGTTCTTCCACCATTCCTTTTCAAATCCCATTTTCTTGAAACCGCATACTGTTACCCCATTTGCCTGTCCATTTCCTGTGATTCATATCCACTAATATTGTCTCCCGACTTTATTGGGTGTCTTTTCGGTTGCAGTCGAAATATAAACCGTTTATGGCCAAGTATTGAATCATCATGAAATCTCTCAGTTTTCGCTGTTTAGGGATGAAGTCTGGAAATAAGTTCTCAGAGTATGTGCAGAGATCGTGTTTTGGGAAAGAAGGTTTTCATCTTGAATGTGAGCGATTGAGAGCCCTTCTGAAAGATTGCCATCACAATAGACAATCTGAGTTGAATGGATTTGATGAACAGAGAACGCCTCCAACGACCGTTTCTTCTTCTGAACCTTGTCCAGGTAATTTTTGCAGAAAAAAAATTATGTATATGTCTATATTTATGAAGTAATGTAGTTCAGCTTGATAGAGAATCTCATAAGAACAACAGTATTTGAAGAAAACCTGTTTTTTTAAATGATGGTGATGATTGTACAGTATACTGATGAATTTTGGTTTACTTGACCTTAAATAGATCTGATTCAAAATTTTATTTTTATGATCCAACTATATATATATAAACCTCAAGTACTCCATGATGATCAGTCGACTGAAATCAATTTTGGTTTATCTAATTTATCGATAAATTTTTTGAATAAGAGTTTTCCAGTTTTGAAGAGCATTTTCTTTGGTATTTGTCTATCAGCAGTTTGTGAAGACATATTTTTAAGTGAAGTTACCCAACAAATATCGACCATTGTTGGCTGCTTCACTTCACGTGCTCGACGTTTGCTTCGCCCCCATTTTGTTTCGGGTTTCCAACGATATTTATGGCGGCCTAGCCATTTTTTTGTCGACTATCGGCAAAAGATGATGGAAGAGGCCCGGAATTTAATCATATACATGGCTCGGAACGCCATTGCCACTCGCAAATTGTTGATAGAATATGAAAAAGTAAGTAAATGCCCATGCCCAAAAAGCCTAATTTCGATACGATAATGTTTTAATGAGATTCTTATAAGGTTGATTTGAATGCAGGTACGTTGCAGGAGCAGCAATAACAACTTGGGGTCAAAATTGCAGGCTAAACGAATAGAATTGTTGCAATCCCCCTGGCTAATCGAGCTGTGCGCATTTCAGATAAACGCTACAAGCTCAGGAGGAGAAGATTCCAGTGAGATATATGGGGGTTGCTCAGTTAACTTTAACATTACAGATATGAATGGGCCTTCTATTACATGTATATTGCTAAAATCAGTGAACCTTGATTTTAATCTCAGCTGCCCAATTTGTCTCGTGAGTTTCGGTAACCTGTATCATTTTTCATTTTCGACAGTTCTAAGTTTTAACCTCCAAGTAATGTCCGTTAGATCAAGGTATGTTCACTAAAAGTGATCAATTCAAACTTTTCACGTGATGTATTTTTTTGGACTGTAATGCAGGACACGGCCTTTGAGCCCGTAGCTTTGGGATGTGGACATGTATTTTGCAATAGTTGTGCCTGCAGCAGCGTCTCTGTACCCACAATATCAGGTGTAAAGGCTGCAAATAAACGAGCAAAGTGTCCCCTCTGTAGACAGGTGATCTCAGAAAGTCAAATTTGTGTTAAATAAAGTTGTCGTCTCATGTGCTAAGTGCCAAAGACGCTTCACATGATTCCATGGCTAAAAATTGTCACTCCAAAAGTTAAATTCATATTCCTCTGGCGTGGAAATTCGGTACTAAAATCCCACTTACATGCATTACTGCAGATGGGTGTGTTCGCGAATTCAGTTCATTTAATACAATCGGGCTTGCTTTTGAAGAAAAGGTCCAATATCAATCGCTAATGTTCTGATCATTAGTTTTATTCAATAAGTTCGTTTTTTGTTTATATATAGAGAAAAAGCCTTAGATAGATAAGGGCTACTTCTCAATCGTCTAACGTTTTTTTGTCATTCGAAAAATTTTCACAGGTGCAAGGAATTTTGGAAGGAAAGATTGAAATTCGAAAGGGAAGAGAGAGTGAAGCAAGCTAAGGAGCACTGGAATGAGCAATCACGTTTGTTTTTAGGGTTTTGATGTGGGTTTAGGTAATCCCTACTATGAGCGATCACGCTTGCTTTAGGGTTTTGATGTAGTTTTAGGTAATCGTGCTAATTGTTTTCGTGAGTGGATTGATTCCTCATGAAAGACAAAACAGTGCTTGAAAGCATCAAAACCAACAGATGGCAATACTAATGCCCGGATTTATTTCATCTTGTATATGTGCTCCGTTATGTGAAATATGAGGATCTAAAGAGGAGGCATAGTTGAATGCCATAGCTGTGCATAAGAATTAGTGTAAAGTACAGACAGATTACCATCTCAAACAATGTAAAGCCAATATTACCATCTCAAACAATGTAAAGCCAATAGGCATTTATATCCTCAGTTCTTTCTGTACGAATGGATTACTTCTACATTTTGTGACTGGCTTGCAGATTTTTGTCTACTGTAAATATAGTAATCAAGTGTTTTTAATAAAAGTCACTGATACTTAGGCTCATATGCCTACTTATCTCTGGGCTATGTCCATTGTTGTTTATTTCTTATCTCTGGGCTGTGTCCATTGTTTTTAATAAACAGTCACTGATACTCAGGCTCATAGGCGTACTTATCTCTCAGCTTTGTCCATTGTGCTTAATAAACAGTCACTGATACTCAGGCTCATAGGCTTACTAATTATCTCTCAGCTCTGTACAATTGCTTTAATAAACAGTCAGTGGTACTTAGACTCATTGAATTACTTATCTCTATGCTTTGGTAGAATTTAATATCTATATGCTTTGGTAGAATTTTGATATCTATATGCTTTGGTAGAATTTTAATATCTGGGTGTCTAGAATAACAAAAATAAAGAAATTGTGTTTTTTTTAAAGTTAAAAATAATATAAGGATATTAAAAAAAAAAATTATATTAAAAACAACAATTTTATCTATTTAAAATTATTATTTTTCAAAGATTAAATTCATTTTTAATTAGAAATAACAATTTTATTATTTCAAAAATTGCAATAGTAAAAAGATTGCATTGCATAACACTTGACCATAAATAGAAAATTTCAAATTCATGGAGTCTTTTTTTACAAATCATAGTAGAGTATGGCTTATTGTATTTATCCATATGGAAAAGTGGTCAACCATAGTTAACTATACTTATGATCACAATGCTACATAAACATTGAGAAATCTAGTAATTCCACATAATCAAGCTAGCATGAATGTCACAAGGTAACATCACCATTTAGGAACGTGTCACAATGAGACATAACAATTAATGAATGTCAATATCCAACATATCACTTCAAAACTATGTTTAACCAAAATCAACCAAGCTCTACCTTTGTTAACCATTTACCACCATAGTGAACCTTAGTTCATTGTATTCATCCATATGACGAAAATGACCAACCATAATCATCATCTCAATGCTAAATTTAGTAATTCAACATAATTAATCCAACATAAATATCACAAGTAACATCACCATTTAGGAACATCATTATTTCATATTTTGATATGTTGATGTAAATATTAAATATTGTGAATATTTTATATATTAAAAATATAATGAATAAGCAATATGTAAAATATAGACTTATACCTTGATACATTATTATTAATGTAATTATTGTTAATTTTATTAAAAACAATTATTTTATCATTTTAAAATTGCAATATTAACAAAGATTATATAGGAACTGACTATTAACTAGAAAAATTCAAATTCAGCTTTTTTTATATAATATTAATATAAATGAAAGGTGTATTTGCAATTTTAAAAATTTAATATTTTAATATAAATAATTGATTTTACAAAGCTAAATGAAATGAAAGTAAAGTTGGAAAACTAACTTGATTGATTGAATGTTTTGAACTTTACATTTAAAAAACTCAAAAATAAAAGCTTAAGTATCTCATGTAAGTTGGAGAACTAGTTTGAATGATGGAGCGTTTTGAACTTTAGATCAGAAATCTCAATATATAAAGTTTGAATGACGGAGTGTTTTGAACTTTAGATCAGAAATCTCATTATATAAAACCTTTATCTGATGTAAATTCATTATTGAGCACCTTTGTTTCTTGGTTTCCATCTTTTCTTTTCTGCATCTCCTTCATTTTTAAGTTTTGTTGCTACTTCATTTCTACATCTCCTTCATTTCTAAGTTTTGTTTCTATTTCACAGATTTCTGTTCTAGCTACTGCATATTGACATACACTAACCACGTTTAATGGAGTCGTACTAGCTACTATCTTACTAGACTTGTACTAATATTGCTCTTCTGGCAATTGGTTTTGGTTCCTATCATGGAGGACACTAACGGTGGATGGAGAAATGGAGCAATCGAATCAACCCTAATTGGTTTTGACTTGTACTAATATTGCTCTTCTGGCAATTGGTTTTGGTTCCTATCATGGAGGACACTAACGGTGGATGGAGAAATGGAGCAATCGAATCAACCCTAATTGGTTTTGGTTCCTTTGGTTCCTGTCATGGAGGACACTAGCGCTGGATGGAGAAAAGGAGGAATCGAATATCCCTAACTATGCATGGCCCGAAAGATTCCAGCCGAGTGGAATTATGACTATCCTGCTTTACTTATCTTTTTCATAGTGCCTTATCCTCTTCAATTATCCAAGCTGTATGCGATTTTACAGACCCACATGATCCAGCGCCTGTTCATCTCCACTATCACAATGTTTCTTCTTATCAAAAGTACTGAATGTCATCACATGAAAAAAAATGAGGAACATCACAAGTGGATGCCACAAGAGCGTGCACACATTCTCTGACTAATTTTGTCCCACCAAATTGCAGAGCTTCCATGGAACCAAGTCACGGATGGTTATGGAAATTTGAAATTCAGGACGAGGTGTTGAAATTGCAATTTTTATTGTTCAAATAGTTATTTTTACTATTTGTGTGTTTCTAAATTAGATTAGTTATTTTGATTATTTATGTAATTTCTAAATTAGATATTTAGTACAAGACTCATATTTTTTATTGTTGGAATTGTATAATTGTAAAATCTGGAATTTTAAGATAATATTTCTACAAAAAAATGCAGAAAAAACTTTGAGCTTTTGATTGTTCTTAAGCTGATAATTAACTAGCACAGCCACTCACGGATAGGTCATAAGTTATGAACAACTTATATGTTGCTTGTTCTCCATGCTTAGTTATCACCTATTGTCTATGCCTCTGCTAAGTGTTACTTTTTTTAGTTAAATTGGTGGTTGTCTGTCATTAGTATTATCCATGCATGAACTATGAGTTAGCCATGCATTAACTGCCAGTGATTTTTTATATTTCTTTTTTTATAATTGTTTATCTCGAATTTTGAACAACGACCATAAAATCAAATTCGATAGTACACTTGTCTTGTCCTCCTTCAATCTAGGAAAAACATAAATAATAGTCCACCCCAAATTCTAAGATATAAATACCTATAGATACAATTATTCTCACTCCAGTAAAAAATCAAAATTTGAAAGCTTTCAGATAAACCCACAATATATAAAACTCCAAAGTTTGCGTAAAAGAAGAAAAGCATTTTCATATGAGCCCACCATATATAAAACTCCAAAGTTGGCGTAAAAGAAGAAAAGCAGTATGATTTTAAACTACAAAGTTGGCATAAAAGAATAAAGCAGCGTGATTTTTGCCATGTTTGCACTGAATAAAATCTCTGTGAAAACATATTTTTTTAAATCAGCAAATGAAAATCTCTGTGAAAACATATTTTTTTAAATCAGTAAATGAATAAGTAAATATTATTGAAAAAGTCTTCACATCAAAATTCTAAAACGTAACGTTTCATGAGTTTAATTATTGGGAAAACAAAATGCGGATGACAATATTCCACGTTATCAGGATGAGTCAGAAACAACTTAAAATGATCTGTTATTTTTTAACTTTTCGAAAAAATAAAGTAGTGATCTCATTATCATGTTGGGGTGGTACAATGCACTCTTTCAATAACGATTCAGCAGATTATGTTCCAAGTTTTTGTGGCAATATTTATACAATATAATATGCTTTCTTATTCCACCATTCTTTAGTTTGCGTATGCCTATGTCTTGATTTGATTTTTTTAATTTGTATATATTTTTTTAATTTGTATATAACGTTGATAAGTAAATTATATATATAAAGCATTTTAAATAGTATATTTAAAAAAAAATGTGATTCTTAAATATATTTTAAAGAAAAAAAGATAAAGCAGGTTCCATGAGACACAGTATTGTATGCTGTTAAATTGGTTAAAAGCATGAAAGAAATGTTTCGAAGTTCTTAAACCAACATAATTATAAAAAATAATAATAAAAGAACACATTTGTTTTGTTGGACAAGATGATATGGGTGGTTTAGGAAGAGTCATTCATTACCACACTTTATTATAAAAATAATAATAAAAGAACATTTGTTTTGTTGGACAAGATGATATGGGTGGTTTATGAAGAGTCATTCATTACCACATTTGATTAAAGATGTTATTTTCAAAATGTTTTGAATAATAACAATAGTTAAAAAAAATTAAAAATAATTGGTATTTTAATATAAATTTATTATGATGTAATATGAAGGATTGTTAAAAATTTATATAAGTGTATATATCATTTTCTTAAATAAAGATGTTATTTTCAAAATGTTTTGAATAACAATTAATAATTTAATTTTCTTAAAAAATAATTGGTATTTTAATATAAATTTATTATGATGTAATATGAATGGTTGTTATAATGCTAAGAAGTGCCTTGAAATAATGGGATATAAGTGATTTTCGTATGAACCCATCTTGGTTAATGATAACCACTTAAGTGAGCTGACAAATTGACAAGTTGAATATTATAGAAGTTGAACCAATGTTATTACCATAACACATGTTACCACTTAGGTGAGTTGACATGGACAAGTTGAATGTTATAGAAGTTGAACCACCATAGTTTATTATTGTCAACGTTTAGTGTATAAGAAGGATCGGTCTCCCAAGAAAAAAATGTTTGTTCGTTCTAGTCACTACAACGCAATTGCTACCTCGTATCATGATATTTATCTATGTGAGAGATTTAAAGTCTTTCAATGTTAGAAATAACATATTCTCAAGAAAAATCTAATTTAACTTTTATGTATAAATAATTGCAAGCAATCGTAACTAATCTAAGTTAAATTTGAGCATATCAAAAATAACAGAAATATACCCACATGTAAATCACATATTCACATAAGAACTTTTAACTAGAGAAACCCTCTTAAGGAATAGAACTTGAAATTGTTATTAAAAATCTATTTAAAATCCACGGCGGTAGGTATGGGGAGTCATCTTTGCACTCTAAGGACAAAAAAACCTAGTTTGCATGGGCATTGATAAGACCACCAATAATGAGGTTGAAGCATTGGTTGTTTTGCAACGACTAAAAACTCACAAAGATAGTAAGGAACGCCATAATGGTAAACTAGAGACTCTTCCTTAATTATCAACACCATAATAATAGAGGGAGCAATGCATCACCTACCCTCACTAGACTAGTTCTCAAAACAAAGCCTCTAGTCCACATTTCAAGCAAGTTCATTTCCATCGTGTTAACTAGATAACAACTCAAAGGCGATGAAAAGGAAAGAGTTATTGCTTGGAGTAGGATCATTGAAATAATTGGGTATGGAGGGGATCTTCATGCAACAATATTTCATCCCATGAATCATGATGTAATCCACAACCACACTTTGGATAAAGGGGGACTTGGTGATTTTCATCTAGCCCACCTCAATGTCATTTGTCACATTCCATTTTGAAGTTGGAGGGGCATTCAAGTCCCCTCCATCCTACCACCTTTTCCTCGTGCACAAAAACATGTGGTCTCCTTATCCCCCTCATCATTCTTGTGCCTGCATTCACCCACCATTCACCTCTCCATTGATAAGAGCCAATGTGTTTACATTGCAAAATGGAGCTTCCAAAACTAGGTAGAAACCTACATTGATGAGTGATGGTACCTATTTCAAAACTCTTCTTCATGGAGTTGTCTTCACTCTGTAGGTTTTCCATAACTTGATAAACTTCCCTTACCTTCTATTCTTTGGGAAAATCATCCTTTAGTATCATTGCCATCATCCCTACCTAGTGTGTGGGGTTGTATCTCCTCCTTTTAACTAGTAGCATGGATCTGCTACATTTCAAATGTAGGGTGGAAGCAGAACTGGAAGAGTTACATAGTGAGTCCCGCCTTAATGAGACTAGAGTTTGGACAACCCTCTCCTTGGCTTGACCCCAGCCATGAAAATGGTGTTTGATTATTGTGCAGCTTTCCCACACTTTTACCTAAACATTATGGTCCCCTAGTCAAAGTTCACAAGACTCAAACCTACATACAAAATTTAAAGCAATGTGAGTTAGAGGTCCAATTCTCAATTTATCATCTTAAGGAAAAAGATGAAGAATTTCAAGCTACAAAGAATGTGTTGGAAGAGTTGGCGGTGTGTATGTTGGTATTCATCTATTTCCTAGCTAAACCCTTGGTCCCTCTTCCTCATCATACTCTAGGACCTTCAATGAAAATAAAATAAAACACTCACGTTCTACTATCCAAATAGAATCAATAGCTAGTGATCAACATGGGTGTTTATGTAATTAATGTTTTTTCCATTTTTGTTACTTCTATGATAATTCATTAGAAAACAAAGTAGTGAATTTTGACTTCATAAGACATGGATACTTAAGAATTTTACATCTAGATAATAAACTTCTAAAGTCTTTTGAATTTTCGAAATCTCTCTAATTTTTTTACTATTAGCAAAATAGAATTTGTTGTTGCATTTTGACTCAGTACAAATTAACTATTTTGATTTTTAAAAACCTACTTAAAATAAATTCTTACAATCAATACTCAAGGCTTCTTCTTTAAAACACAATCTTATAAATATCTTATATAACCATTCAATTCCCAAAACAATAATAAAAATTTCCTCTATTTTCTAAAACACTTTATCGTATTCTCTTTTCCACTATTAAACTACCTTAATCCTCCTCCAAGACCCACTCTCTTTCTTTAAAAAAAAAAGGTTAAAAATAATTCATATTCATTCTTCTTTCATCGAACTATACATATTCCAAAATTTCCACCTTAAGCACTTATACTTTTCACGTATAATCATATTTGGTTTGTAAATTCCAAATCGTGGCTATATATATATATATATATATATATATATATATATATTTTCTTTCTTGTGATCATTTTAAAGATTAAAAAGAATGCTACATATTTATTCTTTTAACAAATAGTAAATCTATATGTATTTTGCCCAAATGTTTTTACAATTTGATGATTAATAAGAAAAAGTCCATACTCGTATTAAACCTCTTGCCGTTGGAGGTTTTTAATCCCTAAAAAAAACTAGGTCACTTTTTAAAGGAGGTGAGGAAACTTGTGATCTACCTCCTCAATCCTATTCCATTTGGTTCTTAAAAGAATTTGATCCTTCAATCCAATCTATAAAAACTCTTGCGCGTGCTTACCTTTTGAGTTTCTTAGAATTTTTATTATAAAATTATATATTCTTTTCAACATATACATCTAAATTGACATTTAATACTTATTACAACCCTAGAAATACCTCTCCATATTCACAAAGCATTTTTAAGTCTTAAATAACTTAACCTAAGGTTTCTATATTAATAACATAATAATACCCATGTACATCTCAATTAATATCTAATACTAATTACAACTATAGAAATGCCTCTCCATATTCATAAAGCATTTTTAAGTCTAAAATAACTTAAGTTTCTACATTAATAACATAATAATACCCATGTATGGTGGCAAATCCAATCCAAATATATTTGTACTCATTTTCAACATGATTTATATGGACCATACCTAATGGGATTTAGCTTCTTATTGAACCTGGTAATTACTTATTGATGAGATTGAAAGAAACTATGGCTCCCGAGGTGAAATTATGAGCAACATTTTATCTTTGTTCTTATTTTCTACAAAAATTTTCATGCTAAATTTTAGGGTGTTCTTGTTCAAAATCACTTAACAAATGAACTAAAGGTAAAACATAGTTATACACTTCAACTTAGTATCGATCATACCCCATGGCACCTTCCAAAAATGTCCTAGTAAATGGTTCTTCTTATTTGATATTATAGATTAATGTGTGTCAACAAAAACTACTCTTAGCACGGAATAAATATATGCATTCTAATGCTTCACCCCCACTTGATGCAAAGCTAAAAATTGTTTTCCATGAGTAGCATATTTTAAAATAGCTCTTAATATACTTAATAAAAATTTACTTGTGTAAGAATATATTTTAATGCATAATTTATTGCATTTTGTTGGAAGATTTAATATTTTTATTTTACAATTTTTTTACTTCAAAACATAGTAGCAATATTTTACTACGAATGTGATTAAAAGAAAAAATTTAATACAATTGAAATAAAGAAGTAAATATCATCTATACAAAAACTTCAAAAGAAAAAAACCATACTTTTGTTATTCGTGTAGAGTCAAAAAGTACAATAACAGTCTTAGCAACCTTTACAACTGATCAAAAAACATACCAAACATCTGACCAAGAGACTACCACCCCAAAGAGAAACAAAAATACAGTCCAACACAAAGACCAAAAGGTCCCAAATTAGTCCAAAAAAGACCAAAAACTTCCCATCTATATCCCAAATATACTAAAAGAACTACAAAAATCAACAGAATTCTCTATAACTTCTTCCCAGTATAGAATTCCTTCAACACCTTGGAGTGCCTCTTTTGACAGTGTATTAGCATTCGAGTTTAATTCACGAAAAATGTGTTCAAGGCTTATAGCAGAGAAATATGAAAGGACATTGATTCTCCTGCACCAGTTTTGTAACGGTCACCTATAATGTATAAATGTCATTAGCCCAACTAATGATCACCTTAGAGTCCCCAAATACTTTAAGAGAATCAATACCAAACATATAAGCCACTTTGGTAAGACACCATAAATCCAACAACTCCACCTTTGTATTGGTACCCTTCCCACAGTTTAATTTGAGATTGAAATAATGATCCCGATTGAGTATGAGAATCATCCTAGCAGCACACATACCATTCTGAGCAGCCCCATCAAAGAATCCAGAAGCTCCAACAGCGTAGCGAGGCTCCCTAACCTATCACTATACCTAACTTTGTTGGTATCAACTTTGAAGTAGTCTTTATAAATACCAATTCTCCAAAAGCTGCAATCAAAGGGTTCCATAGACCTCCCTTCAAATAGCATATAATTTCTTGTCCTCCAAATTCCCCATGAAATAAAAGCTGGTAAAGTTCTATTCTCGATGCCATTCTTGTACCATTAATAAAAAAAATTGATCAAAAGGATGGAATCCCCAAGAATGAGAAATGTTAAGATAGTTATGTAAGCAATCCTCCAAACCTCTCTTGAAAACTTACACTTAACAAATAAGTGTTCTATCGTCTCCCTATCTTCCTTACATAAGGTACAAATATTAGGATCCCTCAAGTATAATAGATTATCCCAAGTCTTCATACAATTTTCAAAAACAAGCCATAAGAAACACTTGATTTTTAAAGGGATCGTCCATTTCCATAATTTTTCGAACCACCACTTGGGAGCACTTGTAACATACCCCTTTGCTGAAAACATTTTATGTTTGAAGAAAACATTATCTTAACTTTTATTGTAAAGTTTTATATTTGGACAAGTGTCCAAGGATGACTGTAAATGCACAATATTATTATTTAAATAAATAAAATAGGAGACACTCACCCAAGGAGAACTGTTGAAAGAGTGTTTACTGACCCACTAGGTGGAATGGAATCTGGGGTAGAAGGAAATGGACAAGTGGCAGCATCATGAATCAAGTAACTAGCTGTTGGTATGGGACAACTCCCTTGAAGTGTGGTCAAGTTCCTTGGATTGTGGAACTGGAGCTTGAGGCTCATTTATTGAAAACTAACCACCAAAAAGACCTAGGCATCTTTTTAAGAGCCATCGAATTTGGACTGAGGTTCAACACTTTTCCTGATGAGGAAATTTACCTTGTGGTTCTGTTGTATGCACACAAGAGATTCGATGAGGGGAAAAACTAGTTTTTTGATCATGGTGTAAGTCTGCCTTGTTTACTGTTGAGTGCAGAGATTGATGTGTATGGAAAGTCTCTATTGATTGTTGGTTATACAACCTGAGTGCCTTGCTTCTACACAGAGTCTTCTACCTAGTGGTTCAGTAAACAGGCTCGGGGGTCCAAAGGAGGCAAGTAGTTTGGTTGCTTCTTCTGGAGAAGGTTGGGAGGAACAGGTCTCCTTGGGTGTTTGTCCACCCTATCTACAGTTGCAGGTTCTACTTGTTATTTCATTCCTAAGTAGTTATCATTTATTTTCTGTAGCTGTTGATTTAGTATTCATTAGATAAATATTGATAGTTATCATCCTACAAGAGCAAATGATTGAATTTCTAATCTGATTATGAATCTGTATATTGTTGAATAAGTATAGGTAATGAATGAATAAATGTCTTCCCTGCATTTTTCCACGTACTGTTTTCTATACCGTACTCTAGTATAGGGAAGGAAGGTTAAAATAGATAAATGATATGCAGTGAACAGATTGAATGAATAATCTAACTCTGTTATGTTTCCTTAAAATTTCCTTATCTGTTATAGTTTGCAAATTAAAATATCTTACATTCTCAGTCATAGAAAAACATGACAACTGATATTTTATGTAAACGTTAGGATAGCTATACATCTGAAGTAATAAAAATAGAAGAAAATAAATAGTCCTTTATTTTCTGCAGAAAATCCTTCTGCTTTAGAGTAACCCTTCCATTTCAGGAACAAACAAGACTTTGTTCGGGTACACGAGGTACTACCAAAGGACCGAACACCAAGAGCAACCACTTCACACAAACATATCACAGATCAACACACCAATGTTTTGACGTGGTTTAAACCCTCTTGAGGGAAACACTCCACGGCCCCGGCCAAATAGCTTCTATGGGACAATTTATTATGCAAAGAAAGAAAGTTACAAATGAGCTTCTCATAATCGATCAACTAAACAATGACCCTCCATGCTCTTTAAATAGAGATCATGGACCAATTGGGTGTTAAGCCACGGATCAAGGTTAGGTTTGATCTAAGAGAAGTTGAGCCGTCGGATCACTCTATGTCGAGAACATATCGTGACCGTCGGATTAAGTATTTACAAATGCATACTAAAGAAACACACTATCCCTAATGGATATATTACACAAGTTGATCTTAACTAACTCCTAAGTGTCTAAATATCCTAACATCCCCCCTTAAGAACAACTTGGGATAGGATTGAAGGATTTACAAAAGTGACACTATTAGGAGAAGGAAGGAGGCATTAGAGCCTATCCCCCCTTAATGACAAGTTCCTAAACTCCTAACATAGATCGAATTTTAGAAAACTTTGCTTCTGTAAGAGACTTGGTGAAGATGTCTGCAACTTGATCATCTGTAGGGCAAAAGAGCACTTCAAGAACACAATCATGAACAAGATTTATGATGAAGTGCATATGTACCTCAATGTGTTTGTTGCGCTGATGTAGAACTGGATCTTTGGCAAGCTTGATGGCACTTTGATTTTCGTACCAAAGTGGAGTAGGCTGCTGCTGCTCAAATCCAAACTCTGAAAGGATCTGTCGAAGCCATAAAGCTTCCTGACTGGCATTAACTGCTGCTCGATATTCTGCCTCTGCTAAAGAAAGAGCAAGAGCTTGTTGTTTCTTACAAGCCCAAGTAATAGGTCCAGATCCCAGACTGAAAACATAACCTGCAGTAGACTTTCGATCATCAGGATCGTCGACCCAATCTGAATCAGTGAAACCAACCAACAAAGGTTTCCCCCTTGTACTGTAATGAATCCCAAACTGAACTGTACCTCGAATATATCGAAGTATTCTTTTAGCTGCTTTCCAGTGACTTTCATGAGGTGTCTGCATATAACGGGCAACACGACCAACGAGAAAGGAAAGGTCAGGACGGGAATGAGTCAAGTATAAGAGACTACCAACAAGCTGACGATACAAGGTGGCATTGACTTCAGGTGAAGTATAAGTGGCAGAAAGTTTGACTCCAGACTGGAAGGGAGAAGGGGCTGGTGTACAATCTTCCATGTGAAAGCGACTAAGAAGGTCACAAGCATACTTAGACTGAGAAAGAAATATTCCTTCTTTGGTTTGCAGGACTTGGAGACCAAGAAAATAATGCAAATGTCCTAAGTCTGACATTTCAAAATTTTGTTTAAGATTGGATTTCACATGGGTTATAAGCTTAGGGTCACTACCAGTAAGAATAAGGTCATCAACATATAGAACAAGTATGATGAAATGGTTTCCTACTTTCTTGGTATAGACATTGGGGTCAGAATGGCATCTAGAAAAACCAGTGTCAAGGAGAAAGTTATCCATTTTGGCATACCAAGCTCTAGGAGCTTGCTTAAGGCCATATAAGGATTTCTTAAGGCGGCAGACAAGGCTAGAGTTATTCTGAACATAGCCAGGAGGTTGTTCCATGTAAATTTCCTCCTGTAAATCACCATGTAAGAAGGCAGACTTGACATCCATTTGATGGACTTCCCAATTGTGTAAGGCTGCAAGGGAAAGAACAAGGCGGATGGAGTTCATTTTTGCGACGGGAGCAAAGGTTTCATTGTAGTCAATCCCTTCAACTTGGGAAAAACCTTTGGCAACTAACCTTGCCTTAAGTCTTTCAACACTTCCATCTGATGCATACTTAGTTCTGTAGACCCATTTACATCTGACAAGTTTTCTTCCTTTTCGAAGAGGTACAAGATCCCAAGTATCGTTCGCCATTAAGGAACGATATTCTTCATCCATGGCTTCATCCCAATCTGGATTCCCTGAAGCTTCTGCAAAAGTTTCTGGATCATGATTCTCGGAAACTTGAGCCAAAAGAGAAGAGGCTCGCTGAAATTGAGAACGTGTTCGACGTTGATCTCTAGGATCACCTGCAAGATCACCAGCTGCTTCACACGTTGAACGGACCCATCGAGGAAGCACTTGTGCTGGTGCAACTGGAGGAACATGAGCAGGCGGAGGTGGATTTTCATCCTCACTGTCATCATCAGAAACTGGAGTTGGAAACCTGTCAAGGAAGTTGAAAGAAGAAGAAGAAGGCACAAACGCCGAATCAGGCTCGCAGGCCAAAGATGGCACAATCACCGAGTTAGGCTCGCAGGCCAAGAGATTTTCATCAAATTTAACATCTCTTCTAATGATTATATCATGATAATGTGGTTGAACAAGTCTATAACCTTTTACATCTTCAGAAAATCCAACAAATATGCACTTTTCACTTTTAGGCTGCAATGCTTTCCGTTTTTCATCCGGAATGTGAGCCCATGCTTCACTACCAAACACACGGAAGTGACTTACATCAGGTTTAGTTTTACTCCATGCTTCTTCCGGTGTTATACCTTGTAATGCTTTAGTGGGGGTGTAATTTGCACAATTAATGGCTTCAACCCAAAATTGAAGACTTAGTCCCTTAGATTGGATCATACAATTAGCCATTTCTTTTAAAGTGCGGTTCTTCCGCTCAGCTACACCATTTTGTTGTGGTGTATATGGAACAGTGTGTTGTTGTTGGATGCCTTGTTCAGTGCAGAAAGTAGTGAACTTATTGTTAACATATTCTCCTCCATTGTCAGATCTTAACTTAATAATTTGATGACCAGATTGTTTTTCCACAAGGGCCTTGTAGGCCAAGAACATGTTAAATACTTCGCTCTTAAGTTTTAGGAAATAAACCCAAGTGCGTCTGGTGTAATCATCAATGAAAGTTAAGAAATATTTGAAACCAGAAAAGAAAGCAGATGGAAGAGGACTACACAAATCACTATGCACAAGCTCCAAGAGAACCGAGGCGTTCCAAGAGGCACGTTTGTCAAAACTGTCCCGATGATGTTTTTCGAGTACACAACCGAAGAAAACACCATTCCTGCAAGATACCATCGGAAGACCTGTCACCATATTTTCTTTACATAGTTGTTGCAATGAGCGATAATTTAAGTGACCAAATTACTCATGCCAAAGTTTGCTCAAGTTATCACTATGAGCAACAAAAACTGAAGGAAGAGGTGATGACCCAAAGTTGTTAAACTTGTACAACCTGGTAATATCATCAACAATTACGGTAGCTAGGACCTGTTGAGGATCTTTAAAATCCTTGATTACAACTTGGTGAGATGTAAAGGTCACAGTTTTACCTTCACCAGAATGAGTGATCTGATAGACTGATAACAAATTGCAGGAAATTCTTGGAACACATAGTACATCACTAAAATGACCATTATCTACTGGAACTGTTCCAGCTCCTACAACACTTAGAGATCTATCATCACCAACAAATATTTGTTTGGTGTTACATTCATGCATAGTAGAAAAGATGGCTTGATCCTTAGCCATATGATAAGATGCTCCAGAATCAATGAGCCATTCATTTGAAGTAGAAGAAGAAGATGCATTATAAGAATAACCAGAAGCACAAAGTGCATGTCCATGAGAGGCAGATTCTGAAGACGAATCTAGGCTGATGTGGTGCTTCTTCATTGCTGCTTCCAAGGCTGCCATCTTCTTGAAACACTTAGATTCGTCATGATTATCTTTCCCGCAATAGTTGCAATGACGCTCAGTCTTCTTGCCTTTTGGCTTGGATCCTTTGTCATTTTTTAAAGAAGGAGCTGACTGAGAGGGTTTGGGACCCTTGTTTGACTTATTATTGCGAAAATTTTGTTTCTTGGGAGGCTTGGACTTTTCTTTCTGTTGGGACAATAAGGCTTTCCCAGATGTATCTGTATTGTTGATTATTCCAAGATGAATGAGTTTATCTTGTTCTCTAATCAAGGAATCACAAAAGGATTCAAGACTAGGCTCTTGATAGCTAGCTGCATTCAAGGATGCTTTCATGGAGTAAAATGTAGATACAAAAACAGAATATGCAGGTCCAAGTTTGGAAAGAATATGATAAATGCACTGTTTGTCTTCCTTCTCAATCTTACATTCTGCACATAAGAGTTTAAGAGTTTTGTACTTAGATAAATAATCTTGAATGCATAAAAAGTCACTTGGATTTAAAGAAATCAACTCATTTTCGAGTTGGTGACCTCGAATTTCATTGTGTTTACCAAACACAGATTCCAACTTGTCTCAAGCAGCATTAGGTTCATCAATTCCAGATATGTGGAATCGCAAATCAGTAGAGATTGACATCCCAATCAATCCACGAGCTTCATCACATCTATTTTCCCATTTTATTTTCTTATCATCATCAGTGGGTTCTTTTTATTTCCCTATTGTAATTCTGAAAAGTCCCCTACTTCGTAGAACATCCTCCATACGAGATTTCCATGAGAAATAGTTGGAACTGTTAAGTAGAATATCACAAGGGGCGGCCATATTTGTAAATTAATGGCTATAAAAGTAGAAACCAATAGTCTGGATGTGAAGAGCTCGAAAAAATAGGCGGTTTCAAAAAAAACGGCACTGAAAACGGACTCTGTATGATGAAGTTATGCTTGAACAAAGAAACTGTTGAAGATGTCCCCAATAGTGACGTGGCAGCTAGAGAATGTTCAGCAAAAAAAAAGAACCCCCATCTTCCCAAGATGAACCTTTTGACAATCACTTTACAAGAAAGTTGCTTTAAGTGAACCACTTTTGTAAAATAAGTGATTTCACTTTTACAATGATATTACTTTTAAATAGTGCAACAATAAAAAAAACTTAAGTGACTCACTTGTATTTTTTTTTTTATTATTTAAGTGAGATGCACTTTTACAATAAAGTAACTTGAAAAGAGAAATTGCATGCACTTTTTCTTTTAAAAGTAACTTCCTAAGACTTGAACTCAAGACCTATTAAGGAATAAAGCAACTTTGAACCAAGTGAGCTAGATTAAAAGGTATGTAAAATATGGGAATGAGGAAGGGGGTTTTTTTTTTTTTTTTTTACTCTTCTTGCTCGGTTTGCGTGCTTGCCCTTTTCCATGCAAAACACACCACAAATCGAAACAAAAAAAACTTGTCCACACTTGTGGAGTTAGATCTCGTTAGCTTGCCCGGAAATTCTATGTTCTAACAGTAAAAAAATGATAAAATATGAGTTTTTTTCTTTTAAAAACAGAAAATAAAAAAATGCGTCACTGTAACATTATACCTTCAGATCTGATGAACTACACGTTTCTGGAGCAACCGGGAACCGTTTTCAATCAAATGAAAACTATTTCCCAATGGAAACGACGCTCCAGACGCAATGGAACACCTCCCACAGCCCAAAAATGCACAAAAATACCAGAACTAGAAACCCTTTCGAGTTTCGGCAACAACAGTTCAAGATCTAGATCATAACCGGAAGCGGCACTTCATAAAAGCTCTGATACCATGTTCGGGTACACAGCGTACTACCAAAGGACCGAACACCAAGAGAAACCACTTCACACAAACAGATCACAGATCAACACACCGATGTTTTGACGTGGTTTAAACCCTCTTGAGGGAAACACTCCACGGCCCTAGCCAAATAGCTTCTACGGGACAATTTATTATGCAAAGAAAGAAAGTTACAAATGAGCTTCTCATAATCAATCAACTAAACAATGACCTTCCATGCTCTTTAAATAGAGATCATGGACCAATCGGGTGTTAAGCCACGGATCAAGGTTAGGTTTGATCTAAGAGAAGTCGAGCCGTCGGATCACTCTATGTCGGGAACATATCGTGACCGTCGGATTAAGTATTTACAAATGCATACTAATGCATACTAAAGAAACACACTATCCCTAACGGATATATTACACAAGTTGATCTTAACTAACTCCTAAGTGTCTAAATATCCTAACAGACTTATGATGTTATTTCTATGTAAAGAATCATTATTAATTCTTAGTTTTTTTGCCTTCAGTATCGAATTTTATAGCAGCTACAGATTTTCAAAACTATTCATAGTTTCTATCTAGGACTATCAAACTTACTGTAAATTATAATTTATAAAGTATTTACATGATTTTTCACAAGGCCTTGGGGAAACAATAAGTACCTAACATTACAACACTTATAATACAAACCCTAATTACCATTACTACATTACAGAAATAGTATTCTGATTTTCGTAACAGTAGTATATTTTATCATTCACATAGTATTCTCCAACATACTTTTCATTTGCAGAATAATAAATCTTTTTATCTAATTGCTTGTCATGGTGCAAAACCCTAAGGCTAGTATCTCATCATTCTTTCGCTTTATAAATAAACAAAACAACCAAGGATCGAAACTCTTAACATTAGCATTTTAAAGGTACAATAGAGACCTTTAGGCTCACAACCCAGCCTTACGGCTTTGTTAGAAATCGCAACCTAAAGTTATTAGAACTTCTTAGAACGCAGAGTACACATCAAGTATGAGTTCGAAGCCACATCTTATAAGAAAAACAAAACAGTTTTTAGCATTGGTAGGGTTCGAAACCAACTCACGGTCAAAAGACATTAACTCTTTTTTTTTGTTACCAAACCTCTTCGACAAGGTTTTCATACAAAGCTTGTAGACTTTTTACAAACATACAGTAGTATTATAATATGTGATATCAACATTCGGCAATACAGCAGCTAACACAACCAAAACATGAAAACCATTTCGACGTTGGAAGTATGGAAACCAACTTTTATTGCAAATACGGGATTCAACCCATTCATCAGCATTCTTTAAACAGTTCGTAAAACACAGACTACCGAGAGTATGCAAAACCCTACAGCTATTGACATATCAACACAACCATGCACTAACATTAACCTTGGATCTTAAATATCCACATAGTGGAACCAAAAACCATTGTTTGACGAATACACAGAACGTATTTCAAAAATACAAACATATTTATTATCACCGAGTTTGAAATTTTGTAACAAGAAAACAACAAGTAGCAGGTCGAGGATTTTTCCTCCCTGTACCTTACATATTTCCACTTGGCTCAAAAGATTTTATACCTACTGAGTTTTTAAACTCTTAAACACCAAAACAGAAGTCTCAGACAACCATTACAAACTGGCATCTTGCCAAGAACATAGTGTGAAGTACCATGAAAGGCCCATGAGGTATCGTCGAGGCTTACCAGGATTCCTGAGCCACCATCCTGAACATTTCGTTATCCTAGCAAACCAGTGACGAGAGTTACCTGACAATACAACGGCAGAGTGATTAGAGATAAATAGAATGAAAACCAGAAATTGAAAACAAGCATAAGTTTCATGAAAGCAAAACTGGGACTTACCTTCGACGAAAGAAACCTGTACTGGACGCTCACATCTGCAACCGATGAGAGCACCAAACCCTTACCAATCACTAGTAACACAACAAAGGATTGGCTCAGCCCTGAGACTACATTTGTTAGATTTTTAGCATCAATTCAATATGATATAGGATCCTATCTGAGAGAATAACATGTACAACATATCAATCACAAGAAGCAATCACAAGAGACAATAGACACACAGAGTTTCCTTGGGGAAAACCATAAAGGTGAAAAACCCCAATAACTTCCTCAGAGATAGATAGAGAAATGATACAAAACCAAAGCATAAGAGATAGTCTCCTAGCAGCAGCTTCTCCTCCTCCACAAGTGCGCCACTCTCTAATGAGTGTATAAGTGAGAAAGTGAATGATCAAATAGAGTGCCTCCCGCACTCTATTTATACATGACTTGACTTTCCTAATAACCTTACTAGGTCGGCCTCAACTTTATCACATAATATAATGCTGACAGGGCCGACCCCACTAGGGTGGTCTAATAACCCTTTAACCCACATGACTTATACAAGGACAACCCCATCAACGTAGTCTAATAACCCATCAAGTATAAGTTATGACACTTACAATATAAATGACGACACTTCCGTATAGAGGAATAATAACATCTCTATAGGAATACAATATACATATATGAAATACATTCCGAAGTTACAAATACATCAACAACATTATGGAGGTATTCTAAGTAACAGGTCATAGGTTCGAAACCTGGAAGAGGTGCTTCCAGGACCTGCTAACAAACCCTAAACATTCGCAGGTCGGTCGGCCTCTCCACCAAGCCACTCACCAACACAAAATGAATGCCGAAGGAACAACCTCAACGAGACATAGTGGAAGACTAGGGTTTAGTCCAAAACCCGAGAGCATCACGAGATCAAAGATGGAGATCTTACCATCAAGGCACATCGTATTAAGAGCATCAACCACATTTAAGGCCACATTAATTACCACTTCCACCACAGAGTCCAGCTCAATAAACTTCCAGGTTAAACCATGCACAGCTCAACCATGTTGACAGCATTCTTACGGTGTCTTCACGTGGCATTCACCACGATAGCAGCCACCGAGATTCCCACCAAGGTGGTAGATAGGAGAGTTTAATGCTAAGACTGGATACGAATTCCTGCCAGCGTATAACCACTAAGACATTAATACCTTGTCCTTATCGGAGTTTGGCATGAAAGTTATGGCTGCAACATAATATTACATATAATACCGTAAGTCCATAGTTTACAACCCTTTGTATTGTATCAACCAGGCATCGAACTTAGGTTTAAAGTTATCACATGATGTTCATATTTTATATAGCCTCGTATCTTATACCATTGCATATAGTTTACATACTATAGGAAATGCATGGTACTTCACATATAGTTTACATACGATAGGAAATGCATGGTACTTTGCATATGGTTTACATACTATAGGAAATGCATGGTACTTTGCATATAGTTTATGTTTTCACAAATGCACACTTTTTAACAATATATGTTTTGTCACAAATCCTTGTGCATATTAAAGGATCCATGTTATAAATGAATATATCAATATACAATAGCATAAGGGAGTTATTTCATTTAGTAAGATGATGTTTATTCCTTGACCCTATAATATTGAATAAGTAATCATAACCTAGATAATACATTGAACTATTACATCGACACCTACATAGTATTGGTTAAGACCTATGTTATGAATTATAAAGACAGCTTTCCTTAAACTGGATTTCATGAGAAGGTTCTTTTATCTCTGTATTTAATTGCAAACGTAGATCTTCAAACTATAATTCAATTAAAACAAACCAGGACGACGTTACATGAAGTTAACTAGGATACCTGACTTGATGAAAGGAAAATAATCCTTTTTACAGTTTTATAATACAATTTCGGAATGCAGAACATTACTGTAGGATAACTTGTATTTATCACTCTTACCTGTGTTCTGCAACATCAAGATTCAAATGCTTTAGCTACATAGCTAAGTAAGCCTCAGGGTACCCCATAGGACCCTTTCATCTGTTAGGATATTCCTATACTCCATCCTAGTCCTACCATCATTTTCATTATTTGCATTTTCAGTCTTGCATGCATTTCTGCATGCATCCTAGTCATCAGTCCCAGCACCTAGCCATCAGTTAGCTAGCCCTGGGAGCTTCTCACTGATCAATTTTAGCTCTCCTAGAGCTTAGTGTGCCCTTCTTCCTTGATTTAAGGAAGCCACTCGTCCTCTCTCACCTACCACTCAATTGCACTTTAGTTAGTTGAGTTATCTTCAGTTCTTTCCTTGATTTAAGGCTAGACTGACTCTCCAGTGACTGTATCACTCCGATGGACCTCCGATGAGACTAGACTGCCCATTCTGACTCCAGTTAGCTCCTCATGCGCCCTCCACTGAGCCTCCTTCATTTAGTTAGTGCCTCCATGTGCCAGTTACACCTACCACACTCAGTTAGACTCAGTTTGACTGATGATTGACAGTTACTTGTGCATTGATGACTCCATTGATGATGATGAAGACTTCTAGTTGTGCTCTGATGACACTCCAGTGATCTTTTGATCTCTCCATGAAGGCTAATTCGAATTGCCACCTTGGCATTCGAATCCTCATGCATTGTATTATTTATTTGTCCATTTGTGATTAATGAATTAGTGTGTGTGTGTGTGTGAAGTTATTTTGCTTCTATCCGAGTTCTACTGTATTATTATTCTATTGCTCATTTTACTGCATTAACCACTCTTAATCTTATTCCTAAATTCTTTCATTGTGAGGTATACATCAGCTCTTAGATCTGCTGTGAGGATTTTCACATGGTATCAGAGCATGTTGAGAGTCTTGTCTATCTCCATTCCTGAGAGTTTTTTGCAGGTTATTATCAAGATTTCGAGTGCAGCAGTTGCAGCAGTTTCTGCATTTTTGCAGCAGTAGCAGTTGCAGATATTTTCTATTGTTTTTGTAGGTCTTCTACAGCTTCCATGAATTTCGAAGTAATTCCTCCTCTTTCTCTATTCAACTATGTTGAATGGAAACCAAAAATGATAGCATATTTGAAGATCCATGATCTCTTTGATTGTTGTTTTGAAAGAGAGTTTGAATCCTCTAAAGAAAAGAATGACTGGTTAAATGAAGGTGAAAGAGTCCTTGCACCCATGTTCTATGTTATGTCTCGATGCATGGAAATCCACTCCCTTGATGTTGAATCTCCAAAAGAGCTATGGGCCCACCTGGATGAAATATTTGGCAGACAGAATGAAGGGATTGGTCCAAACCCTTTCGAGAGCAAGCCCAGTGATGTATTTGCTCCCCTTGATGGTCTCTCAGATCATGAATCAGTATCAAACATATCTCATATTGAAGTTAGCCACAAAGAAGAAGAACTTGTAGATTCTACACTCATGCTCCAAATTTCTTCTATTTCGAATTATGTGTCAGCTCACACTTTAGAAATTGTAGAGGTTCCCAAATCCTCTCTTGAAACAAAGTCTGTTGGCTTGCAACATGATCTCATGAATGTTTCAGAGGTCAAATCATCCATTGGAGGTAATGCATTCGCTCTCCTTGATCACTCACCTCTTATGTTCTACTATATGATCATTATTTCATGCTTTCAAAAGGTTATTGAAGATGATGGCCATTGCCATTCGCTTGGGATAATTTCTCATGCATCTACTGGTTTAGATCTCACCTCAAATGGTTCAAAGGAGATCTTAAGCAACCATGATTCAAGTCTTGGATCTGATTTGGATTCCAAGCAATCACTGATATTTGATGGTTATTTTGGGCATAATCTCACCCATGATGGTCATTGCCATCCGCTTGGGATAATTTCGCATGCATTCAATGGTTTAGATCTCACCTCAAATGGTTCAAAGGAGATCTTAAGAAACCATTCTTCAAGTCTTGGATCTGATTTGGATTCAAAGCATTTACTATCATGTGATGGTTCTTTTGGGCATAATCTCACCTATGATGGTTCAAAGGAGAAGACAAAAGACTATCTGCACATTCATAGATTTGATCCTACCTCAGTTGATTTGAATCACAAGTTCAAGGATCATCCTCATACTTTTGGATTTGTTCTCATCACATTTGATATGAAGAGCAAGTACAAGCAAATGCTTTTTGAGCATGAACCTCTTCTTCCCAAGAAGAAGATACCTCTAGACATATGACCAAGCATCACACCTACTTGAGTTTGGAGCATTTATTTTTGTGTGTGCCTTACAGTCTATTTTAAGGGGGGGTGTTTTTCCCCATTTCCTCGGTTTATTGACTGTTATTATTATTCATTGTATTGGGTGACCTTTGGTCTCAATTACCAGGGCCCAGGATGGATTAAGGGAGGGTGTTAGGATATTCCTATACTCCATCCTAGTCCTACCAACATTTTCATTATTTGCATTTTCAGTCTTGCATGCATTTCTGCATGCAGCATGCATTCTACATGCATCCCAGTCATCAGTCCCAGCACCTAGCCCTTAGTTAGCTAGCCTCTGGAGCTTCTCACTGATCATTTTTATCCCTCCTAGAGCTTAGTGCGCCCTTCTTCCTTGATTTAAGGAAGCCACTCGTCCTCTCTCACCTACCACTCAGTTGCACTTCAGTTGGTTGAGTTATCTTCAGTTCTTTCCTTGATTTAAGGCTAGACTGACTCTCAACTGACTGTATCACTCCGATGAGACTAGACTACCCATTTTGACTCCAATTAACTCCTCATGCGCCCTCCACTGATCCTCCTTCATTCAGTTAGTGCCTCCATGTGCTAGTTACACCTACCACACTCAGTTAGACTCAGTTTAACTGATGATTGACAGTTACTTGTGCATTGATGACTCCACTGATGATGATGAAGACTTCTAGTTGTGCTCCGATGACACTCCAGTGATATTTTGATCTCTCCATGAAGGCTAATTCGAATTGCCACCTTGGCATTCAAATCCTCGTGAATTGTATTAATTATTTGTCCATTTGTGATTAATGAATTAGTGTGTGTGTGTGTGTGAAGTTATTTTGCTTCTATCCGAGTTTGCCATGTCCCAAATTTGGAATTGGGTCACAATGAACTAATCACATTGGCCATATTCATTAGAGTTTGTAAAATTGATGTTAAGGGTCAAATAATTGCCAAGGAGGAAAATTACTAGTTTCCTAGGTTTGGGGTGGAAGCTTTGGGATTTGGAATAAAGGGGATAATAAATGATGTTTGAACATTAGAATGGCATAAATATTTAATAAAGGAGATAAATAAATATATACAAGTGAAAATCAAAGTGGCATTTGATCATGAAGACACATGGAGGAAGTGGGACCCACATATGGCTAGATTTCCCCACTACACTTGGCATCATTCTCTCACCAATTCGAATTCAAGGTGAATGGTAACATACTTGAGGGAGTCCAAAAGTTATTATTCATGGCATGACTCATCCAAGGTCGAAATATATAGGAAGAGTAACTCCCATGGAAGAGGAAGAGGCAATTTGGAGCTAGTGAGACACTTGGGCTAGATTCCCTAGCTCTGTGACAACAATGATGAAGATGCTATGACACCTATGACACAAATCAGACCTAAATGCTGACATATGACATATATGACATGTCAGGGCTAAAAATAGACTCCAAGAGGGCTCTCAAGGGTGTTAGGGCAGCTAATATGCTTCCACATGTGATTTGGTGGAAGTGGGAGACTAGGAATTGTTGTACAAGTGGCGTTCTTTGGAATCTCTTCCCAACTTGAGTTGGCATGAGTCTCTTGGAAGGAATTCAACCCATGGATGACATTAGAAATTTATAAATGTCAATAACAAAGAATGAAACCAGCTTTTGATCATTTGTAGAATTTGCAATTGCATTTGTGTAGAGGGAGAGCTAGTGGATGACTAGTTTCTTGCCTTAGCCAATTTCGAGGGTGAAAATTCCCATTCAAGTTGGTGTTTGGAGAGGCCACTCAGGTCTTTCATGGAGCTTTAATGGAGTTTTATTTGCAGGTATCATCTACAGGGCAGCTTGTGGATTTGTTTAGTGCAGCACCACCTCTCAAACATTTCCAGTTTTGAAGGCATTCAAAATCAATTTGAGACCTAGAGACCAATACTAGTCAAAGAGAAATTACTAGTAAAGTTCCCTACATTGGCCAGAATTGAAAGAGGATTTGCAGAAGTATTTTAAAGGTCCAAAAGCATCCCTGAAACACATATTTATGTTCTAACATCATCCATATACCTTATCAGAAGATTTGGGAGCAATTGGAGCAATTTGGGGGCCTAAATCTCAAAACTAGTCAAAGGTCTAAATTGGGAAAAAAGTGAAAAATTGCCATTTTAATAAAATTCCTAACTGAGACCAACAGACTCTGGATCCTTAATTTGTTCAAAAAAATAAGTCACAACCATCCTCTGCAAATCCTCCTAAGCCTTAATCACATTCCCCAAATCATCCTTTAATTCCCATATATAATTAATATTTCTTCTATAGGAGGCATATTGGTGAAAACACTTAGTGTTATTATCCCCCGAGGACACCCATAATGCTCTGCTTTTCAACCTCCAATCCATTTCCTCCTGTTTTAAGAAATGGTCTTTTTAGCACTGAATTTCTGAAATTTTTAGCTTATCTTCTTCAGACAAAGGAAAATCCTCTTAATGATCCATAATCCCCTTCATTTGTTCATCAATACTAAGCAAAGCTTCATTGGATTTATTCTTAAAATCATTTTCCCATCTAATAAATTCCTTCTTTAAGAGTTTAAGCTTCATCACCAAACTGTCCATAGGACTATAGTCCTCAAGGATAGGAAATTTTAGCCAATTGTTCTTGATCATATTACAGAAATATTCATTTAATAGCCAAATTTGAAAGGATAATTAACCTTAGACTTGACCCCATCCAACTAAAGACAAATAGGGAAGCGATCAGAAATAGTGGTCTTTTCAACCCAAGTCCTGTACCTATGGATAATATGTATCAAATTAGAAGTCATAAGGAACCTATCAAGTCATTTATTGATTCTAGCATCCCCCCACCTTCCATTAGACCAAGTAGGTTCCATCTTAACAGGTAAAATGTTGACAAGATTAACCCTCTGGAGAAGATTTGAAAAAAAAAAACAAAGGGTCAAGGCGGGCACCAAAACCCCAAAGTTTCGAGGGATACAAAGTGAAGTTTAGATCTACATCCAAGATTAAATTGAAGGAGCCCAAAATACCAAATATTTCCAAGGATTTCCAGAACTTCTCTCTATCCTTGTAAGGCCCGTAACAGTTCAAAACAACCAAATGTTGATCAAAATCCTTAAAAAAACCTTCCAAAAGAATACCACCCTCAGTCATATATGGCTTGCATTCAACAACATGAGGATTCTAGCATGACAGAAGACCCCCAGAAACGCCACATGAATCCACTACACAAATCTTCCAATCCGGAAAAATATTAAAAAGTGTCTCAATCGCCCGATTCTCACAGCACATAGGCTCTTGAAGTAAAATGACGTCAAGGTAAGTAGATTTAAGAAATTTATATAGGGCCCTAATCTTCCCACCCCTACCTAAACCATGAATATTAAAGGAAAGGATTGACATTAAGCACTCTCACTGACAGGCTGAACTGCTCTAAGGGCCCGAGGAGAAGGAGAATTGTGAGAGGCTTCATCAAGTCTGACTATGAGGGGTTTGTACAATGATTCGGGTGGAGAATTATTCAAAACCTTATTCTTATTTTTTTTATTCCTTATTGTAACATTTTGAAACCAAATGGAAGGAATAGGTGAGATATTAGGGTTACTACAAGGGTTCTTTGAAAAGACCTTCAAGGGAGATTTATAGCCAGGAAGAATCTCGGTCGAAGTGACTCTAGAAGAAGTAATATCTAAAGGACTGGGGGAATGGAAGAGAGCATCATCTCGCTCACAGGACTAACCCAAGACCCTAGAATTCCTCAGTATCTCTTCGGGAATGATAAAACAAGGTTTGATGAGACATCTTTGGCTACATACAATTCTGGGGAATTACGAGAGTCACATAAAGAGTTTGAGTTCAAGTTATTATTAGCATCCCTAAAATCAGACCCTTTAGCTATCTCAATTTCATGAACAGACATTCTCCTATCCAAATATTTTTCAACAGAAATATAAAAGTTTAATTCATCTTTCGAAACTCCTTCATAGTAAGTGGGTGATTCAGAAATTTACATACCTTGATTAGGGCCATCATTGTCAAGCAGAGAGGGAGCAGGAAAATTAGGAACGTTATGCTTCTGAGAATGAGCCAAGGCATATTTTGCATCCACATTAGAGCCTTCATCAGAGTCAACACCCAAAAGAAGCAAAGGGAAACGAGCCTTGACATGACTGGTTTTCCTACAGTAATGGCACTTGAAAGGGATATGAATATAGTCTAATCTTTGATGAATGATTTTCTCACCCCACAGAATCTCCAATTCGGTCGGCAACTCCAGAGAAATGTCTAATTCCACCATAACACATGCTATCTTTTTCTCAATACCAAACAACATCCTCTTTTCCAACCGAATGAATCTACCTAGAGTATTAACAATTCCTTCAAAAACATTCTCAATCCAGGGTTCAATAGGGAAACCAGGAAGAACAAGCCAAAGGTGTCGCCGAGTCATTTTTTCCTCTTCTGGGTCAAACAAGGAATGCCAATGCTTCAAAACCATCAAGCCTCCTTTATCAACTAGATTCCATTCAAAACCTTTCGGATGTGCTTTTCATCTGGGAAAATGAAACATATCCAGCCATTAATTAACATATTATTCCTGGGAGCATAGCCTAAATCTGGAGCCCAATGCTTATTAACACACTCCACCAATTCAGGTCTAGAAACCCTAGCAAATTCTATACGCCCAACCACCGCTCGGTGACTCAAAATACCAACCCTATCCATATTAACATCACTTCCTAGAAAAAAACATTTCAAACCCTCCTAGGCCTTGTAAGTCTTCACACGACGATGAGCCCTATCATATGCACCAGTAAGATGCCAATCATTACGCTTCTTCGATAAATCTAAAAAATCCCCAAACAGCCCAATCCCGTCCTCAAGAAAAAGAGAACTCACCCCTCTAGTAGAATCCAACTCCACCTCAAGACCACACTCCTTGGCATTATGAGGTAGAAATTGATCATCGAAAAAGGGAGAAAGGGACACCCCATGAGAACTAATCTGAGGATGCCTCCTTACCGGATCCATCATCCTAGACTAGTAGAAAAGGTAATCGCCAGGTGTCACCACAAACTGACAAAAAGAAAAGTCCCTTGCCCAAAAACGGACACCTCATCCAACAAAACGGTGGCTAAAAAGAGCACACACCCCAAATAATCCGCCAAAAAATAGAGAAAAAATAGCCTCCAAAAAAAGAGAAAAAACAAGACTAGAGACAGAAAGAGGAAAAAGTTTGTTGCAAACCCTAAACCAAAAAAATGCTAAAAACCTGCAGTAAAAAGCCATATGAAGGTTCCCACTTTTTTCTCTTGGTTGGTACTAGGCCAATCAATGAGATCAGCTTGACTCCAAGTCTACTGCATAGAAAATAGCCTTACCTAGCTAGGATTATGCAGGAAAAACTTTTCACCAAAAGGGATTTGCAGAGCCTCCATTCTTCCCCGTATTTTAGAAAATTCAAAAATATATGTATAGTTATAAAACTTTAAAGTAGTATTCATTTTTCATTGTAATCGAGCTTGAAAAATATCTCAAATTTGTGACATAACATATGATATACCAACCTGCAAATAATGGTTTACTTGTATGTATGGGTTCATGGCCTAAATGTATGTATTTTTTTAATGTTGATTAAGTAACATGTGTGACTTCAATGTTAATTTAAAAGATTACAAGAAATAATAGTCATAAATTTCTTTAAAATTATTCATGCAATTTGTGCGTCCATGTTTTGTTTTCCCTTGCTATGCAAAATCATCGTTTCTTATAATATTTATTTATATGAAAAAATATGAAAGCTGGAAATTCTAATGTGGTCATTGTCTTTATATGTTGAAGTTACAAATAATATGAGACGAGTTATCATTGTATACATTGTTATTCTAATTTCACTAGTATATTAATAATTAATGAATAGTTGAAATGTTAAAAGTTAAAGTACATCGTTGAAATTTCACTCGTATCGTAATAATTAAATTTTAATAGTAATATTTTGATAGTTTTTAAAAGTTTAAAATTATAAATAAATTTAAGCATTTAGTCAACTTTACTTTATTACATTTGTATTTCTAAATCCATACAAATTTCCATAAAATAATTTAATATACTTCAAACTATAAATATAAAATAATTTAATATACTTCAAAATATAAATAAATAAATGTTATTGATGCTTTGTTTAAATAAATTTTACTTCTCAATTTGTCAAATAGTATCAAGAGAATGCAAGTGCAAAAATAACCAAGAGAAATTGAAACAAACTTGTGAAAATATTGTAAGTTTAATAATCTTCGATAATTCAAAACGGTTTGAAAAAATGGATTACGCTTCTATTTACACTTTGACAATGAAAAGTGTTATTTTTACAAAATTTTCAACATCCACAAAAATGGATTATGCTTTTTTTTCAAGCAAAAAAAACCTGTACTTTTGCTATTATAAATAATCAAAAATTATTTCTCCTTTTGCATCCTTTACATAAGAGAACTAGATCAGTTCATCAATCAAAAACCAACAGCACTAAGTCAACAAAAACTGCCTTCAAAAAGGACATAGACAGTCATAACCGGCAATAAGAACAAAATACATAAACCATTGCCAAAAACAAAAAACATATAGATCAATCATCAATAAAAGAAAAGGATCCCTTTGACTCCTGATTTTCATCAATCCACTCTTCCCATATGAGGATTCCTTCCTCTGCATTGATGGCTTCCTTTGACAAGGCATCCACAACATCATTGAGTTCCTGGTAGATACGGTATATAGTCCAATTGTAGAAAGTATTCAGAAGAGATTCAATTCTTCTACACCAATACTGAATGGAGATTGCTCTAATCTTGAAAATATTTTTTACCCAATTGATAACCATAAGGGAATCGCATAAGATCTGCATAGAATATATTCCAAAGTAAGTTGCAAATTTTAATAAGCACCATAAGGAAATGATCTCTGCTTTTGAATTTTTTCCCATGCCATAATTAATTTTAATCTTGAAATAGTGATATTTGCTTAATATAAAAAACTATAGCTGCACATCTTCCTTCAACAACAACCCCATCAAAGAACCCTATGGCTATATTTGATTCAGCAATTGGTGTCAGAGTACGAACTCATGCAGAATCGAATCTGAACTTTCTGTAAGACTTGAACATCCCTATGGCTTGGTGAATGATCATCAAATAGTGCTTCCTTTTATCCTGAAAAATAATGTCGTTTCTCGCTTTCCATATCATACAACAAACAAATGCTGGAAGTGATTTAAATTCTATGTGTTTCTTGTACCACTTGAGAAGAGATGCATCAAGACTTCCATTACCCCAAATGTCATTTATCTTTAATAACAAGAAGATAGAAGACCATACATGTTTAGTGTAATGACAATCAATAAACAGGTGATTAGCATTTTCTTCGTGATTTGAGCATAAATGAAAAAGACTCGGACCAGACCATCCTTTTTGGATTAAGTTATTCCATGTTAAAATCTTGTCCTTGAGAGCTAGCCACAGAAAGCATTTGAACTTTTGTGGTATGTCCCATTTCCAAATACACAAACTCCACCAATTATGATTTGGGATAGCCAGATTTTCCACAATAGCATTATATGTTGCATTGGCGGTGATAAACTCAGCATCATGGGCGAAGGACCAAACCAGTTTATCTTAAGAGTCATTTAATCTGACCCCTGCCCTATTAAGATAATAAATGTACAAGTTCCATTCATCCTTCATGCTACTATGAAGTCCTAAGTCCTGAGTAGTTAACCAATACTGATGAGAATTCTGCAACCATCTCAGCCGCCTAATGTGATCAATCGAGAAAAACCCTCTTTGTCTGAGATAGGTTCTCAAATTTAATATAAATTTTTCCTCATTTCCAACCAAAGGATCCGTCCCAATGATAACATGCTTTCCATTTCCGACCAACCAAGTGAGGTATCTACTGATCCAGCCATATATTTTATGGAATCCACGCTAGATAATAGAAGCCTTGCCAACAATTTTTTTTGAATTTCTAATCCAAAGAAGTAAATTACCTTTCAAATATTTGCTAAGAATCACCTCGGACCATAGATCCATCCCAAACAGACAACGTCAATAGCTTTTCAAACAAAGGGCAATATTGAACCACCTTAAGTGCTTTATGTTCCATCCACCAAGAGATTTTGGCCTAGAGAGGTTTTCCCATTTTGTGAGATGAAATTTTCCACCTTTGTCATTTCCATCCCAAAGAAAGATGAATATTAATTTTCTGATCATATGGATGATAGATTTTGGAATCAAAATCAAATAAAACCAATATATTGGCATTCCTAAAAGAACAACCTTAATTAAGGTAAGACGTCTGCCCAAAGATAGGTACTTATAGCTCCAATGGTTGATTCTTTTTTCGAATCTTTTAACTAACCAATACCAGTCACAGAATTTATAACAATTAGGTTTTATAAAGAAACCTAGATATTTAAAAACATCTTCAATTTTGGATTTTCGATATGGAAAAAAAGCAGAGGTTCTATTCAAAAAACCATCATCCGAGTTTCTATACAGAAGATTTGATTTGCTTGTACTTATTTCCATACCTGTTGCTAAGCAGAACACCTTGATCATTTTAGAGAACTTTTGTCATTCCTCCGCAGAGCCCAAACCAAACAGAACTACGTCATCTACAAACAAGACATGTGTGATTATGGCTCTCTCAGAGATCTTGATTCCTTTAAGTAATCATGTTCTTCGAGCTTCCACAATCATATGACTTAAACCTTCAATGACAAGAATAAACAGGTTTGGCGAAAGAGGACATCCCTGGCGTAAACCATGAGAACAATCAAAAAAATTTAAAGGAGTTCCATTTATCATGACAACAAAAGAAGGAGTCGTGACACACGCCATAATCCAATTTATCATCAACAGAGGAATGCCAACCTGGAGGAGCATTAATCTCATAAAAACCCAATTTACTCAATCATAGGCCTTGACAAGATCCATCTTGAGGATTAGAGCCTTCAGATATTTTGTCTTAATAGTGTGCATGGTCTCTTGGGAAACCCAATCGCATCATGAATTTGACGATTGGTTAAGAAACCAAATTGTTCTTTTGTAACGACCTCCGCCAATTTTGGTTTCAATCTGTTTGCTATAATTTTAGTGATCATTTTATAAGCCAATTTGCATAATGCAATAGGACTAAAATCACTAAACTTATTTGGCTTACTGCATTTTGGAATTAAAGTCAGGAAAGTAGAGTTCAAACCTTTGTACATGTAGCCTTCAGTTCTCGAGTATTCGATCATTGCTAGAAGGTCATGGCCCATTACATAAAAAAAAAACCCAAAATAGCTCAACTTTCCAACCTTATGGGCCTGGTCTTTTGTCCCTTGCAAAAAATTTCAGCACTTTTTCGATCTCATCCAACTCAACAGGTTTATAAAGCTTAGCACCCTCTTCATTTGAAAATAAAGTAGGAAAATGATTTACTACCTTCATCTGATCCTCTATTTTTGCAGTACCAGGATCTGTAAAGTGATGTGAAAAATAGTATTTTGCTGCCTTCTCTAGCTCATCTTGCGAGGTCACAATATTCCCATCTTCTTCAGAAATTTCCCATATTGCATTATAGTTTCTTCTATCAAAAGAAAATTTGTGAAAGAAGTTCGTATTCTCATCACCTAGAGCCACCCAAGTGGCTCTACTCTTTAACCTCCAAGTAATTTCTTCCTTTTTTAAATTTTCATTATTCCTGTTTTTTAACTCTTGCAGCTCCATATTTTCCTCCATAGTGTAGATACCAGTGGGATTGAGACTAAAGATGAGACTGATTTTATTTTCAATCTCTGCCAAATCTTCTTTATCTTTTTATGTTCTTTGTTTTTCCCAAGTAGACACTTCCTTTTTGAAGTATTTTAGCTTCAAAAATAAGACCTCCATAGGATTTAGATCTGCAGGAGGATTGAAAGTTCTCCAAAAAAATTTCACTAAATCACAAAAGTCGTGATCCTTCATCCAAGCGTTGTTGAACTTGAAAGGATAATTTATTTTGTTCATACCTCCATCAAGATGAAGTACTATTTCCTGATGATCTAACATATTAGAAATTTCAACCCATTATCTGAATCTTGAGATATTATTGCATAGAGTGTCTGTCATAAGAAATTGGTCTAGCCTTTTACCAATACCCTGATTTCCCTTCTGCTTGTTGCTCCAAGAGGCACAAAGTTTCACAGGTTTTATGTCAACAAGATTGTTTCTATGAAGTGAATCTTCAAAGAAATTATCTAAGACATATGGGCGTGCAGTGTTTCCCCAGATTTCACCAACGGATAAAGTAAATTTTAGGTCTCCAATGATGATCAAGTTTGGAATACTTAATATAACACTGATCTCTAAGTTATTCCAAAAATCTTCCCTATCATTATAGGGTTCATACATGTTGAGGAAAGAGAGTTGTTGATCGATATCCTTTAATTTCCCTTCAAGTAAGAGGCCCTCAACAGTCTTGAAGGATTTAAATTTTGCAGATAACAGATTCCATCATGCAACGAATCCACCAAAGTGGTCGACTGCATCCAAAGCACAGAAGTCCCATGTAGGAAAAAACTTTGAAAAGTAATCAATAGCAATACTAGCATTGCAAAGGGTTTCTTTAATTAAAATTAAAACAGGTTTGGTAGCTCTCATAAATCGGGAAAGGGCCCTACCCTTTCTAAACCCCCCCCAATCCCACGAATGTTAAAGGAGAGACAAGACATTAAGAAATAGAGGATGTGGGTTTCTCTACTCTAAGGGACCGAGAACTAGTATCTGCTTGCTGGATTCTTTTGGATAATGGAAGGAAAGTATTACCCACTTCTTCGGTTATTTTGGATTCCTCATCCCCCGGTTTATCCTTTTTCCTCTTCCTTTGGATAGTAACATTATTGCATCTAATGGAGGATAAGGGAGTAGCATCTGAATTAGAGGATGGTTTCTTTGAAAAAATTCCGAAGGGAGATTTATGACCTATAGCAAGTGAAGAGGTCAAATCCGCTTGCAGGGTATGAGGGAAGGTAACATTTTTCACAACTTGAGTAGGCTTGGGAGTGGTTTCAGGAAACTCATGGGAGAAAGGGTTTTCTGATAAATCCCAAGGGGAAGACCTAGGGTTTTTATGAACAACCTTAGTCGAATCTCTAGTAACTAGAAATAAGTATTTTGGCTTTAGATGAGAGATTTCTTTTCTGAGATATGATCTTCTGTGTGAACCAAACCCTCTTCAGAGTTTTCTCTAGAATGGCCTGTAGGAAGCGGAACAAATGCACTATCCAAATTATTGCGTAAATCTAAAACCCTTTCAGCAGAGAGGTAAAAATTTAACTCCTCCTTTGAAACCCCCTCATAGTGTGTGGAAGATACAGAATTAGACTTACCAGAAAAACCAATTGGGGTGAGGTTTCCAAGTTTCCGGATAGATCAACTCGGGGAAAGGTTTCCACATTACCCATCGATGCAGACTATAATCCTTCAAAAACCCCATCCATCTTTGAAAAAGGCGTTGATCAAATCCTGTGAAGTAAAGCAGGGCATTTGGCCCGCACATGTCTTGTTTCCCTAAAAAAAAAACATCTGAAGGGGAAATTTCTATAGTCAATCCTCTGAACAAATTTCTTCTCCCCCCACATAATCTCCACAACTTCCAGAAGTCCTTTAGTGATGTCAAATTAAACTAGCATTGAAGCAATTTTCTTCTCTACACCATAAAGCATATCATTCTCCATCCTAACAAATTTACCTAGGAAATTTGCCAGATCCTCCAATACATTGTCGGTCCATAGTTGAAGAGGAAACCCTGGAAGAAGCATCCACAGATGTCGCTTTGTCAGTTTCTCCGTTTCAGGGTTAAAGTTTGAGTGACATCGTTTAAGTAAGAGGGATCCATCTTTTATCAACCAAATTTTCAACAGAATGGTGTCTAAGATCTCAGATGATGGGAAAATAAAACAAATCCAACCCTTAACTAACATATTGGTACACGGAGGAAGACCCGTGATCAGGGTCTAGAACTGATTTACCCATTCAATGAGCTCAATTCTAGAAATCTTTGTACCCTCGATCTTGCCAACCAAAGCCCTGTTTGATAAAGAAATGACTCGATCCAAGTTCACATCTTCTCCTAAGACAAATTGTCCTAGGTCCCTTTGGATTTTATATGTTTTTTGTTTTCTTCTATGTTTGGCTACGAGTCCAACAAGCTTCCCTTCCGAATCAACGGTCGATGAGTTATGACGAGAAAAACATATATATATTAACTTTTTAATTTTATGTCATTATGACTTATATTATTTTTGGAATTTATATTTACAAAAAAAATATTTTTATTATTACATGCCAAAGCAGGGGTATATACTAATTGATAGTTAGTCAAACTCTTTTACCTGCATTAATTTGCATTTTTCCACATTTTTTTTTACAAAGTTTTCTAAAGTTTTGTAAAATTTTGTTATTAAACATAATATTATGGAAAATAAAAATAATTATAACAATTTTTAAAATTCAATAATTCTATTTTTTTATTGGTGTAGTACACTTCTGATGGGACATAAATCCCTGGAGGAGTGGTTTCAATTTTCAAAGTTAAAAACAGATAAAATTAATTTATAAAACAAAAAATTCTAGCAACAACACTTGTCATGTCCTATACCTATTACACCACCCGTCTTGTCCTATAGTACCCAAACTTAACAAAAAATTCTTAGGGAGGCAGAGGAATACGACAGTGCTTGATTCATCCATAGCTCTGAACAGGGGTTTTACATTGAGAAACATATCATCACTAAAAACATCTGAATCTTGACCTGTTGTGACTTATCCACTTGTTATTGCATTACTGTGAGGATCAAACCATAAAGAAATCTTAGCATCCTCCTTGTTGTAGCTACAACATCTGCACGAAGGTCAAGTTGTGACTCTAATGGTGCAAAAGTAACCTCTCCAACACTTGTTCTCAACCTCAATGTTTCACACTCCTTAAGGAATGCCATTATTTTATTGTGATCAACTAGCCTTACATTCACTGGTGGACTTCCACATATTTCACAAACACTTGATCCATGATTAATAAACCATCATAATGCACAAGAATAGTGTGCTAAGGCAAGATCACTTTTGCATAAACAACCCAGCTATAGCATTATGATGCCACAAGCATAGACCTACTTCTAATTCAGTTCTATTGAAAACACGAATTTCTTCCTTGGGACTCTTATGCTACAAAGGGTTGATAATGTTGCCTTTCTTCTTTTCTATATTGCCAGCATCATTTTGTACTCTTTTTCTATTTCTGTCAGCCATTAGAGATTTTACCTTGTGACTTTCTGAACCATTGATTAAGGGAGCATATATGCCCAAATACTCAAGGGAAACCTCTCCTTTCTTGTTAGTTTCTGAACACTGACATACTCTACATACATTTAGAGTATCCTCCTTGTCTATAAGAGGACTTACCAATCCAATGTTTTCATTTTCAGTACTTAAAGGCGAGCCTACATCTTCTCTACCTGCCTTGGTACGAGACAATGAATTTTCTTGGCCCTTCATTGCCCCAAAAGTGCTTTCACATGAAGAAACTGAACTTCAAATATTAGAAATGTTATCTTGTACATTAATGTAGCAATTTCATTGTCTACACCACTGCAATGACTCACAGACTTTCTTCCAAAAAGTTACGATCGGTAACTAAACCTGGGCTCCTTGAATGAAATATTTGCAGTAGCATGTCTAGCTAAAAACATTAAATCTAGTTGCAATTTTTACCCACCTAAAAAAACAAGACCATTCTTAAATATTGTGTGGGTGACTTCAAAGAACTGTTGCTCCAAAAAAAAATTGTGGGAAACGAGCAAAGGAGAAATAGCTGCAAAGAAACCAAGTCTTCCATGCCTATTGTAGGTCATTGTGTACCCTCAAATTTCATAAATGGATGTCGCAATGGAGGCCACAGTATCTACATTTCAATCGACGAACACACTCATGTCATATGCGTTCCAAGTCGAATCCCATGGACAACATCCCCGTAGTCCTCAGCCATGGAGGCTACTTCATGCAATATAATATCTTTGGGAATATTTTCAAATTTGTTGGCTCTACTTCCGGCTCTATTCCTACGGATGGACTAATTTGCAGCTATCAGTTACTATCAGGGAGTACATTACTCAGGTGTTTATTTGAAATCATAACACTAGAATGATTTCTGGGTCAAATCTTGTAAATGAAGGTTTTCATAGCCGTCGCATAAAACTTATTATATTTTTAATGATTTTTTAAGTCAAATCTCACTGACATGGTTAGTTTCGACGAGCCTCGTTTTGAATCGCGATCGGAGTTCAAACCCCTCAAGGTAGCTAGGAGGAGACACTTAAAAATCTACCCATGCTAAGGGTTGGTGTGGCCAGGCTAGAGGAGACACATGGTCTCACGTTTGAGGGATCGGCCCATGATGATGAGGTACATAGATCCACATGCTTGGTGGATAATTGTTACAGAGAGTTGATTCATTCTCTTTCGCCACACATTTTTATTTCAGTCACATCACTTGAAGACGAGAATTGGGTGAAAGGATTTTTCTTGATAAGGCCCCAAGAGGAGCAGGAGGCTCCCACAGTCATTATGGATGACTTGATGGTAAATACATGGGGTTTGGAAAAGGCTCATATTCCCCACAGCATCCATGATCTTGATTTCATAACCTTGGAATTAAGTAGTAGAGAGTTCTGTCCATCTATGGATAGATGCACCACCAAGTTAAAGACTCCAGGAGGTAAAAATTTTATGTGTAAAATTTTTAATCCCTCTGACATTGATATGTTTTGTGATCAACAACATAGGTACATATTGTTGCCATTAGATAACATTCATCCACACATGGATTGGGTGGAAGATTACATCTCACACATGGAGTCTCCTAGAAAAAATATTTTTTCTCATGGTAGGTGGAAGAGAGCTAAGCAAGCAAGCTTACAAAATAATTTGTTTGAGGCGAATATTTATTCGCTCACACAATTAAATTACCAAAAGACCTGGTAAATCAAATAATCCATAATAAATGATATATAAATTGATGATTGGATAGATACATGAGGTCTTGGCTTTAAATAAGCCTGGGACACTGGATGATGAGGAGACGCATCCTTTAATTAACCTAACTATATTTAATAATTTATCTTATTTATGTTTGTTACATTGCCACTCTCTTAGAAAGGATTTGTCCTCAAAGCCTTATAATGTTGTCGCATCGTTCTTTGTGGTGTCGTAGCTACCGAAACATGTTGATACGAACTGCTAAGAGTCGAGCATAACTTCTGGTATGTGGATGGATCAATCCATCCCAAATTGATTTGTTGTGGACTGTTGGGATTCCATACTGATCTGTCGTCGGGAGCTTTGATCATATTTGTACCATTATGTTTCAACAGTTCCCATTTTTTTGAATATCGATTTTTATGGTTGGGGTTTTGATAGGGAATTTTCACAATCTCATGTTCTTTTACGAGTGTCGTCTTTTGATCATTGATCTGAGATGGAAGTTGTATTTTCATCCCTTGAGGTTTAAAGGTTTCGTTCTGTATCTTTTCCAACTTGTTTTCTAACTGCATGTTATCATTTTGAAACTTCTTAATCAATTCTACTTGCGATTTTATGTCATCTTCAGACTTCTTAAGTTGTTCTCGAAGATCTTCGTTATGACTTCTGATGCAGCGATTTTCTTCCTGTTTGTCTAGAATTTTTCCTTCAATGTCTTCCGTAGATTGTTCTGTCTTCCGACTATTTTTCAAGTTCTTAAATTTTGTGACTAGTGTCTTGCTATGATTTCTTAAGCTGAAAATTTCTTCGTAATTGTTGGATAGTGTTTTATTATTCTTTATGATCTCCAGCTTGTGTGCCTTTTTAGAGTCGTCATTTTGTTGTTGAAGAACTTTTATCTGTTGTCGACATTGGCCGACCTCTGATTCTTGACTTTCTAATTTATGTCATATATGCGTTAGTTCTTCATCATTGTCACTAACGATTTTGTTCAAGCGTATTATTTTTGCTTCGTAATAGTTTATTTCTTTCTTTATATCTTGATTTTTTAATCTCCGATTGAAATCACTTTCGTCTTTTAATTCCTCAACTTACGCAGACAATTTTTCTATATGATTTTTCTGGTCGAAATATTTTTGTTTCTTGTATTTTTATTCTATCTTATGTATTCTAATTATTACTTCCAATTTTGTATTCATGTCATGTAAATCTTCGTTGTCTTTTCGATAACGCTTTAACTGGGCTTCTAATTTCTCTATTTGCAAATTGGCTTCCATGGTTTCTGACTTCTTCGACGTTAGATGCTTGTTCTGGACTATAGATAGTCTTGACTTCTTTGACGAGGGCGTCTTTCTTTTACTTTGACTTCTTCGATGATAGATAATATTCCCCTTTTTTTGTGATAGCTGGTATTCTTCAATTTTTGTCTTCTTTTTTTCTTGTTACTTCCTTCCCCCCCTTTTTTTTATAAAATAATTGTAATTAATACAATTATTAATTACTCACTATTATTATTAACAATAATAATAAATAATATTTTTTTGTGAAAGGGAGGGTTGTAATAATAATTTTTTTTTTTTTTTCCTTGGAAAAAGTCGTAATTTTATTTCAAATGTATTGAACAAAATTACATTCTGCACATGTATTAGAATCACAGGGATTCCTACATTATCGCATATCATCAATTCAAGTTTCTGGCTAATCTAATGTCTCATACAAATTCCCTTTGCTGTCCATACAGCCCTCATATATCCAGTTACATATATCAATATAATATCCAAAAGAAATAGTTCCTTTCAGAAGATTCTGTCCAAACAGAGCACCAAACAGAAAAATATAGAATCAGCAGGAGCCAATGCTCCATCCCGATCCACCAAAGCCTCTTTAACAGGCCAGTAATGATACCAAAAAACCAAAACCAAAAAAGATCGATTATGAAGACTGTTCTGTCCGAAGCCAAATGCTTCCTCCCGGTCCTCCAGAGCCTTTTACAGGTCTGTGATATTACCAAAAAGCAAAATACAAAAACCCAATATTCGAACTGTTATGAAGACCGATCTGTCAGGAGCCGTAAGCTCCCTCCCGATCCTCCACCGCCTCGTTGAAAGGCCTGTGATAATAACTGTATGATCCAGCAGTAGAGTGTGATGTGATCCTCTAGGTTCCGAAATTCAGACGTTGCTGCGACGCTTCTTTGGAAAGAAGGTCAGCCATGCCATTTCTCTCCCTGTAGACATGTGTGAATGTTATAAGATTAAAATGCCTTTTTAACCGTAAAACATCTTCCAGTATAGGTGAGAGAACCATCACATTACATTGAGTATTCTCATTGACCCAATCAATAACAATCAGTGAGTCTCCAAAAGTCTGTAGTGAAAAACATCTCTGTTCTAGTGCAAATAACAACAATAGTCTAAGTGACAGGATTTCAGCATAGTTGTTTGTACCACTGCCCAATCCAGCCATGATGTGGAAATAATGTGAATCAGATTTGTGAAGAACGATCCCTCCACCGCACACCGATTGATGGTCAAGTGAAGAACCATCGAAAAAATCCCACGGTATAGATTTATCAATGGTTTCAGCTATCACAGGACGAATTTTAATCGCTTTGGGTGTAGTTTTGTAATGTAAAATGATAGCCACAGCTTGAGCCACAACTTGCTCCATCGGGACTCGACAGTCCTGAAAGATGATCCTGTTACGAGTGATCCATATTCCCCATGCAAAAATACATGGGGCCGCACATATGTCTGATTTCTGTTGATCATTCCACCAATCATGGAATGCGTCAATAACACTCTCTCCCCACCAGCGCGCGTTAAGGTTCAAAGAATTGCATATATTTGTCCAAACCGCCTGAGTGAACCGGCAGTGAACAAAAAGATGTGTGATAGTTTCGTCCACCTCCCTACAAAGTGGACAAAAACCCAGGCCCTGTATAAATCGTCTCTTCAGGATGTCCCAGGTGGGTGCCTTTTGTTCCAATATCGCCCAGAAAAGTATTTTTGCTTTACTCGGGCATTTAAACTTCCACAGCGTTTTCCACCACCACACCAATGCCCTGTTATGCAACTCCACATTAAGCTGAATATATCCAAGTTTGGGCGTGTATTTCCCTGAGGGATGGTGATCCCAGAGTAGTTCATCAGGCCTATCTGTCAGTCGTATATTGGTGAATCTTAAGTTTCGGATATAATCCTCCCAATCTCCGATCAATTCCTCAGGTACCTCAAGACGCTGGGCAGAGAGCCATCCCTGGTGCCAGATAGTGGATAAACCCGGTTGTGCAATATCAGCCAGGAAAAGACAGCCTCTAGCTGCCAGAAATGTCCTTAAGTCCACCGGCAGTGTATGTCCCCCTCTACTACCTACCCAAGGATCCAGGCCAATACGAAGTAAATGCCCATTTCCAATTCTCCAGACTAATCCTGATCCCACCAGATGAAAATGTTGAACCACCGCTTTCCAAACCACAGAGCAATTTGCCCTCGTCTTATCGCCCTGCCTAATCCAATCAAGTAGGGTTAAGGGAGCAATGTATTTGTGATAGACCACACTAGTCCAGAGGCTCCGTGTATGTATAATTCACCATGCAACCTTTGCTCCCAACGCTTTGGCAAATAGAAAGATATTCTTTAATCCCCACCCTCCCAGTGCTTTGGGGATTGCGATCAATTCCCATCTAACCCACACCAAGGCACGGTTCACTCCCTTACCCTTCCAGAGGAAGGCAAAAACCAAACGACGAATCTGCTCCAAGACTCCTTTGGGAATCCAGGCAAGTGACATCCAATAAACAGGTATTGCTTCCAATACTGATTTGACCAGCACCAGTCTCCCAGCCCGCGAGAGCCATTTATGGCTCCAGCCATGTAGTCTCTGCTCCAGTTTTGCAGTTAACCAATGCCAATTTGCCTTCAAATATGCATTGGGTTTTAAGTGAAATCCAAGGTACTTTAAGCCATCATCAATATCCAGAGTCCGATAGGGAAGTCTGATTGCTATTCTGTGAATCTCCTGCTCATTTAAATGCGAGCATGTGATTGTTGATTTTTCAATATTCACTAGCATACCCGCGGCTTCTTGCAGTAAAATGAGTCCTTCGACCACCTTATCAATATCCGGTCTCGAGCCATCACAAAAAATGAGGATATCGTCCACAAATAGGAGATGGGTAATATACAATACCTGAGATATGGAGATGCCACGAAATGAGCCATCAGCTTTTGCTTTCAGGATAAAACGACTGAGGCCTTCAGCAACAAGGAGAAATAACAGCGGTGAAAGTGGGCAACCTTGTCGTAGCCCCCTGCCTGCATGGAAGAATGGACTAGCAGAGCCATTAATCAGGACAACAAAACTCACTGTGGTGATGCAGGCCATAATCCATCGAATAAATTCATAGCAGAAGCCCAAGTGTGTGAGAAGCATCCGGATATAGAGCCAGCTAACCCGGTTAAATGCTTTAGAGAGGTCAATCTTAATAACAGCACCCTTCTGCTTCTGCACCTTCAGAGTGTGTATACCTTCTTGTGCAACTCCAATGGCCTCATGAATTTGACGACCTTCCAAGAATCCAAACTGTTCACCTGAAATGTGCTGTGACAGGATATTCTTCAGTCTCCTCGCCATCACCTTTGAGATGATCTTATCTATGCAATTGCAGAGTGAAATTGGTCTGAATTCATCAAAACTCCCAGGCTTGTCCGATTTGGGTATGAGAGCAATAAAGGTCGAGTTAAAAGGACCATGAACAAAACCAGCCTTTCGTGATTCTTCCACCACAGCCAACAGTTCCTCCCCAAAGAAATAAGAGAAGCCCAAGAAAAATTCAATAGGCCAGCCATCCGGCCCCGGGCTTTTGTCGTTCTGGAAGGATTGCATTACCTGCGAGAGCTCAAATGGCAGCACCTCCTCCATCAAAAGTTTGTTCTCTTCCTCCCCCACAAAACGTGGAAAGAGCTGAGCCATCCTGATAACCTCAGCTATAGAGGCCCCGGGTTGTGCTGTGAATAAGTCTTCGAAGTGTCGAACACCCATCTCAGCCAAGCCATCAAAGCTGGAGACCCGATCCCCTTCAGGTGAAGATAGTTCCCAGATGGAGTTTGTGCATTTTCTCCCCTTTGCATATGCTTGAAAAAATTTAGCGTTCTCATCCCCACATTGTAACCAAATAGCCCTGCTTTTCACTCTCCACATCTCTTCACGCTCACACAGTAACACATTCCTGCTACTTTCCCAGTCCATCAGCTCACCTTTCTGCTGTTCGTCCAGATATCCCATACCCTGACAATGTATAAGTCTATCGATATTCATCTCAGCAGCCCTCAGGTTCTGGTCATCTTTGACCCTTTTCTCAGTGGCCCAAAGTATAGTGGCCTCTTTTATACGCTTGAGATTGAGTTGAAAGTGTGCGCCCGCATGCTCTAGTGACTCCAAAGGTCGATGAACCCACAGATTCTGAACTAATTTGATATAATCCTCCTCCTTCAACCAGTTAGGATTGAACTTGAAAGGACTAGGGGGTTTGTTTCTGCTGCCTCTTATCTCCAGTAGAATGGGACTGTGGTCGGAAACCCCCCCAGACCCCACCCATTGCTTGACTACATCAACCCCTAGTACCAACACATCAGCTACCAGGAACCGATCCAGTCTTTTGGCCACCCTTTGATCCCCTGTTCTCTTATTCCTCCAGGTAGGGGTTAACTTGTTTGGCATTATGTCAAGTAGATCCTTCCCAGCGAAAGCTTGTATGAAAAAGTTAGCTAATGGATCCGGTGCAGCCCTAGGCCCCCAGACTTCAGAAGATCCCAGAGAAAGGTTGAGATCCCCACCCAAGATCACATCCCTTCCGTCAAAGAGATCCATGCTTAGCAGGGAGTCCCAGAATCCAGCCCTATTTAAATAGGGTCCATAAACATTGAGAATCGTTATCATCCTACCAATCTCTGCATCCCATACTTCCAGCCCGATACCAGAAGTGATCCCCCAAGAGCTATCAGCTCTGCAGCTCTTCACCTTCCACCCTGTAGCCAGCCCTCCAGAGCGTCCACGAGCATCCACACCCACAAACTTCCAGCCAGGTAGCAAAGTTTCCAAAACCCTAACAACCTCCACACTGCCACCCAGTGTTTCTTGTAATAGTAAGATATCAGGTTGATTTAGATCCACCAACCTCCGAAGTGACGATTTTTTAATGGGACTCGCCAACCCACGACAGTTGAATGACATAAGTTTCATATGTAACCCCCTTCCAGGGCTTTCGCTGCTCTAAGTGCCCATTCAATAGAGGATTGTGTGCCCATTACCAAATCAACTTTTGCCCGGTCTTGTGCTTTTGACAGATGAGATTTTCGTCCCCGACCTTTCCCCACAGTACAAGCAGTCAATTCAGGAAGTCCCCTACCCCCTGGTCCATCAGAGATCACCCTATTTCTAAGGGCATATCGGATACTACAACCCACGGAATTGGGAGAGGGTAAAGTTGCTACTAACGGTGGAGTGTATGCACAATCAGTTACAGGTAATAGACAGGGAGCAGGGCATAGTGAAACAGAGCTGACGGGAGAGTGAGGCTCGAAACAAACCCCCCCCAAATCATTAGAGACAGCATATAAAGGAATATCAGAAGAGATCTTGTGAGACATACCCGGGGGGTTGGAGGATGAACCCCGACGTAAGATTGCCTGCTCTTGTAGCTTTCTGGAAGCTGCCCGCGTCAAAGGTGTCGTGGTACCTAATGAAGTCCCCACTACAGCCGTCTCCTTGCTCCCAATTAGATCCAGGTCCTCGTTCACCAATGTTGCCATAGTTCTCCCAGTTCCCTGCTTCCCTCATGGGGCTACTGGTAGCACCGAAACCTGGTCTGTCCCGGTGTCTAAATCAGTCGCTATTCCATCAATCCCCACCACCAGTGGGTTCCCCATCTTCGCAGGATTAGTGAAAACATCTGTCACAGGAATATCCATCGGTCGGCTGCCCCGAAACGGTAACGTGCAATCCGCGACCAGGTGTCCGTGAGCGTGGCAGCGGTGGCATCGGAACGGCACCCCCACATAGTCTAAAATCTGTGAGAAGTCCCCATCCTTCGTCTGAACCATGATCTCAGCCGATAGCCCATGCCTAAGGTCGATCTTGACCAAAATCTTAGCCACCGAGTAAATACCAATTACCGTATGAGAATAATCCGCACATATATAGTCGCCGAGGAAATTCCCAATTGCTGCAAATCGTGATTCATTCCAGAGATGCATGGGGAGCCCTGGTAGCTTCACCCATATAGGTTCTTTGTCTATTTTTTATGTCTTTGAGTCAAAGAAAGGTGACCATCTTTTCAACACAATGGGGATGCCCATCATCGTCCAATGACGGCCTAATACAGCTGCTGCCTCTCCAGGGCTCGACAGTATAAAGGAGAACCAGCCTTTCGTCAAGATCCTAATCTCTGGTGCAGGAACTATCAAATCCTTCCAGTGCTCGGCCGCCCATCTCTGGAGAAAACTCCGCCCAATCCTCTTACCACGGACATGTCCAACCACCGCGATATGAGAGAAGTCCACCGCCTCCTCCATAGAGACATCCACACCCAACACAAGTTTGTCCTTCCGACGCCTTTCCTTCACCTTTCTGGCAAATTTTTTATGATTAACAGCCTGTGCAGGAACCCCTGCTCTTGTGCTTAACCGGGGTTCATCATCAGGAGGTAATTCCCCAACCCCAGGATCCAACGCTGCTTGTCCACAAGTTGAGGAGCCCTGTCCACCACTGGCCTGTCCCCGGTCCTCTACATCACGGCACTCCACCGACTTGAGCAAATTGCCAACAGATAATGATGCCAGTCCACCTCCCAGCAGCTTGTTGTCACATCCAACCTGAGTTTCGTTCCTATCCTCACAAGCGTCTGCCGAAGGAGTTGGAAAGTTTGAGTAAGACCCCAATTGGGGTTGCAGCGTCCTCCCCAGAAGACCGGCCAAGTCTGGCCTATCTCTAAAGCCTGCAGATGACTGGAAGCTTGCTAATTCCGCCTCTAAACCCTCCAACCCCAGTGAGATGACCGGCGAGGTAACTCTGGCAGATGTCGGTGGGGTAAAGAGGTGTCCATCCAAATCTAGCTCTCCCACGGGCCCAGATGCATCCCCAGTCCCCCGGCCTGACAAGAAATGGACAGTCGACCCAATCTCCGCCGAATTGATCGCTCCAAGATCGAAAATCCCCATATTCCCTTCCCCATCCGAGGTGTATTCCACCTTCGGCACATATCCACTCTCCATACCGCTTCAGTGGTTCCTTCACAGCATGCAAAAACGATCCCCGACCAAGCAATTTGCCAGAGAGCCGGATGGATCCCCAGATAGGGCCCAAACCCCAATCCACCGGTCAAGAAGACCCCACACAAAACACTGTACCGCTCTGGCAATTATCTCTTCACGCGTTCTCCAGGTGCTAGGACCACCAAGGCCACCCGCTTCAGTCTGCTCCAGGTCCAGCCACGACACAGTGTAATAGCTGGTCCTCCAGAATCGCAGTCCGTCGCCCTTACTCTGCCCTAATTCCGCCAAGTCCAGGGTTTCATGGAGCCCTCATCTTTCAGATTTGGTATTCTATTATTTAGTCTTACTTCAAAAGCTCAATTCGAACGTTCAAACCAATCCTACCAAGGCCACCCGCTGCAGTCTACTCCTGGTCCAGCCACGGCACAGTTCAGAGCCGGTCCTCCAGAAACGCAGGCCGTCGCCCAATCTCATCCCTTATTCCGCCCATATCAGGTTTCTTGGAGCCTTCCCAGATTGAACTCTTGCATGATCTAATAAATATTATTATTAACAATAATAATATTTTATTAAAAAAAGATTTCGAAATAGTGTTTGGATATGGGGTTTTAAATAAATATAATAATTATTATTATTTAAAATAATAATAATTTGTTTTTGATTTGGACGTGAAAATATAAGGAATTTTAGGGTTTTAGCCCTAATGGTGAATTGGCAGGAGACGGATTGGAGCGTGGAGTGAGCAGCTTGGGGAAGGCGACACAATAGTGGATGGATCCAAGTGGGGAAATGACTAGCGATGGCTTGCAGGAAGGAATGCACAAGTGCAGGAGGCAGGCGTGATGGAGCAAAGCACGGGGGTGATGGAAGGAGTCAGGAAGGAGACACAAGCGGCTGGGAGGAGAAGGTTCGCGGTGTTGGTGGTGGGCGGGGGCAGGAGAGCAGGTGTTGTGACTAGGGAGGTGGGTGGCATGCGCGTGAATAAGGAGGCACGGGGCTGCGGGGGACGTGGGGAAGTGGCATGCAGGAGGGGGAAGTATTCGGTGGATTAGAGGGGGGCGGGAGGCAGCAGCGGAGGATGACGAGGTGGAGAGGGCGTGCAGGTAAATGCGGGCGCAGAAGGACTGGAGGAAGGATGTGAGGGAGAACGGGAGTGGAAAGGTGGATGGGGAAGCAGGCGCGGGAGAGGATAAAGGGGAGGGCGCAGTAGCACGGAAGGCGGAAACGGGAGGAGAGAGTAGCATGGGGGTGATGGGGAGGATTTGATGCATGGGAGGAAGGCATGTAGCAGGGTCAAGGAGTTATGTGGAACGTTGGAAATATAGTGGTGCAAGGGAGGATGTGATGGTGGCAGAAGGAGCCGCAGTTGGGGAAAATAGAAAGAAGTAGAGCGTATGGAGCGTGGAGCTGTAGATCGCAACGCAATAGGGATGAGAGAGATGGCGTGAAGGAGGATGCAGTGTAAGCATGGAAAAAGCTGTGCGGTGGGATATGGGGCGCTTGGATTGGTGTGGAGAAGTGGAGCAATGGATTGAATCGTTGGGGAGAGATGTATGGATGTGCAACGCTGTGAGGTGTGTGAAGTGCAGGTGCGGTGTAGAGGCGTGTGGGTGTGGAAGGTAGGTGGGATTGCGCAGTGAAGCATAGGCGGATGAGCGTAATGGAAAATAAGTTGAAACACGGAGGAAGGGAGCGACGATGAGTTGTGGAGCAAGAGGAATGACGAACAGAGTGTGAAGAGGAATGGAAGAGAAGAGTGGTCAAGGACCACAATTCAGGGAAACCCTGGAGTAATGGCTAAAATCCAGGATAAAGCCAAAGGTCGGAATCAAGCCCAAGCAAGGGCTCTGATACCAAATGAGGGGAATATTTATTCGCTCACACAATTAAATTACCAAAAGACCTGGTAAATCAAATAAGCCATAATAAATGATATATAGATTGATGATTGGATAGATACATGAGGTCTTGTCTTTAAATAAGCCTGGGACACTCGATGATGAGGAGACGCATCCTTTAATTAACCTAACTATATTTAATTATTTGTCTTATTTATGTTTGTTACATGAGCCATTAGAGATATGCACTTGGAGAAGCCACAAGATTCTTACTTGGACCTGATTTGATAAGTGTTTGTTCATCCACTGATGGGATGAGTACATACTTGATGGAGGTATGCAACACATGTTCTTTCCACTTGAGTGGAACCAGTGGCAGAGAGTTGAGCCATGAGATTACTTCCTTGGAGATATATGCCCTTAAGGGTATTGGTTCTACTTGCACTTATGGTTTTTCATTGTATTCATCATATTTTACTTGTGAGTAGTTAACAAGACATTTTTGCTTATATGATTCCTATCTTTCTCATGATTGGATAAGGGACTTCCACCCTTGTCATTTGAGCTACAGTGATGACATTTTTTATTCTTATGTGCATTCGGCATATGAGAACCTTCTTGATGGAGTGAAAAGAATTGATGAGGCTCGGCCTCTTTCTTTGGAGGCATATTTGGTGATGCATAGTATTTCCTTGATTGGGTCCTACCATGGGGAGTTGCATATCTTGATTGAGGGGTCCTCAAAGCTTCAGGGTTGCATTGGAAAGAATGATTTTCCAATATGGTGGTATGATTTTTTCATTTTTTCAACATTTCATATGATGTTGATTTTTTCTCGTTACTAATGTTTGGGGAGATGCAGCATGAACAATGGGATCCAAGCACTCTTTTGCTTAAAATATTTTTTTGGATGGTATTATGATCCATGGGAGTGATGTACGAGCAATGGGATCCTGGCACTGTTTGTCCTTGGAGCAGTTGTTTGCATGTTGGCATGATGGAGCAAGCCAACCTTCTTTTGCACTAGTTCATCTATGTTGCACTTGGTTTCAATTTCCCACATAGGGAACACCTCCTTGGATGGACTTATAGTTTACATAGTAGTGGTATCTTTGCATTTCTGATATTCTTATGGGATCTTGGCACACTTTCCTGTTTCTTCACTTGGATAGAAGTAGGCATGTTCAGTTATAGATGTAGTGAAGATTTTCTTGGAGAGATGATTATGATCAGAGTAGTGCAGCAAAAGCATGATGGACCTCTTGGGATATTTTGCTTGAGGACAAGCAATCTTGGGAGGGAAGGACTGTCATGTTCCCATTTTCTTTCAGCACCATGAAGAAGATCGAACCCCATGGATCCTAGTGACAGATTGAAATAATTAATTAATGAGGGGTTAAGATGAGGCAATTAATTAATTAGGAATATGCATTTAATTTTATCCATGGTTTGCTATCCACTTGGAATAAATATTTATGGTGCATTTAATATTTTATTATTATGCTGAATAAATGGAGAAAATGCTCCACTAGGGTGCATTAGTGGATAAGGTTGGAGGAGTGACTTGAGGAAGAAGTCAAGTAAAGCACATGAGTCCAAAATTGATGCCAAAAATGAGAAAGGAGGAATATTTTAGGAAAAAAAGCATAAATCTAGAAAGCAGGATAAAATAGGAAAAGTAGGAAAGTTCAGAAAGAAGGAAAGTCAGAAAAGGAGGAAAAAGAAGGAAAGCCAAAGCAAAGAAGGAAAGCAACCTTTCCTCATCCACTCAAGGAAGGTGAATTACTCATGGAGACTTTCTCTCCAAGTCATGAAATATATGTAAATAATGCCATGAGAACCACATTCACATCTTTTTCTAGTATGAGAAATTTTATGAATGCATTTGTGCATCTGAGACTTGGGAGACGTGCCCCTAGTCAAGCATGGGAGATGTGCCCCAGATTTCTGTGAGAGGATGATGGAATTCAGCCATTTTAACTGAGTGTATTTGTAGGTACTGAAGCTGATAAGGTCGAATTGGAAGTTAAGAATCATCATCGCCGAGTTCAGAGATCGAATCCTCAAGCCTTCTTGAGTTTCTGCAGCTAGTTTCTTATGTACACGAAGAGATATCTTTCTATCACTTTATGAGAGGCACATTGGCCTATTTCTGATGTAATAATAGAGTATGTAATTTTATGATATCATTCTATTCAATACAAATTATAGAACTCTTATTTCTTCTCCAAATTCTCTACCCCTTCTAGATTTAGCTAGAATTTGACTAGCTTTCAGTGTATGATTCATAATTCATTGAGTACAAGTCCAAATGAAGTCATTTATATTTTTGAAGTTAGATAACATGTCATATGTCATTATCCAACTCCTGTTTCAGAAATTAGTTGGCCTTTGAGCACTGTTTGGGAATCCAGAAGTCGAACTAGTTGAGTTGTCCTGAAATGCAATTTTACTAGTTTTGTTGTAAGACTTGTCCAGATATTCATATAAATTTTTGAGATGATATTTTATGATGCAATGACTATATTTAAATGATATTTATCCTCTCTGATTTCTGCAACATTCATACCCATCCTTCAGTCAAGTTTCCACCCATATTAGTCTGCATATGCCGAGAACCCCGAGAGCATTGGAGTAGAGTTCAGCCGGGTTGTTCTTGAAACATAAATGGTCTCAGTACATTTTGCAGAGGTATCTTTCCATATCATAGTTTCATATCCATCCCAAGCCTTTGATCTAATCCATTCTCAGTCCATTTAGCTTCCATAGTCACTGTTTTAGTCAAATTTGAGAAATCTAGAGTTTTTGTGCCACAATCCTAAGTTGGTACATTACAATTTTTTTGAAGTAGGATGAGATGAGAGAGAATCAACTGGAGAATGAGCTCATAAGTTTGAGCCCCGGTGACTTTGACACTATTCAAATCTTCTTCACAACATTAAAATCATTATTGTTGCAGCTCAAGTTGTGTGGAATATATAAGAAGGATGAGTTGCTAATTCTCTCAATCCCCTCAAATTTGAATTATGAGTATTCAATGTTTTTTTCTACCTACCATGCAACCAATTGGAACTTAGAGCTACTTGGAAGAAGCCTACACTAGATGATTTTGTTGTCTCTCTCACCCATGGGCAAGATAAACTTGTTCAAATGGGTTCCCTAAAGTCATCAAAGGCCCATGCCCTTGTTCCAAATTAGGGAAACAAGAAGGAGCGGAATCAAAGATCTACGTAGGAGACCTCCTCCTCCAAATATTGGAAGACCAAGAAGGACACAATCATATGTACTTACTACAAGAAACACGATCATGAAGAACACATGTGCATGAGGAAAGATAATGATCAACTTAAACATATTTTTTGGCAACGTAATATCAAAATCCCTGATTATCTCAAGAAGTCAATTGAAAATTTTGAAAACCCACGAGATGCGGGACATGCACTTCTTGTTGTTTTTTCCAAATCATTTTATTCATGTGTTCTTGACTCGAGAGTTTCAAATCAGGTATCGCATTCCTTGGAGCCATGCACCAACCCTACCATTTTGGGAGATGTGTCGATTTAGATCATCCATTCAGCAGAGGAAGAACCTTTTACAGATCCAGATGAAGACGTTGTTGACATTGATGAACAAGTTCTTGCAAATCTAACAACCATGCCACTTTGGGAACAACATACTCTTCATGCAACATGTGATATAGTTGGAGATCCAATAGATACACTATGCTCACATTCTCAAAGTGATCCTCATGTACTCACTGCTATAGAGCCCTTAATTCCCATCCATAGTTACATGGTTAGTACAGGAGATCCACAGTATTTTTCAAGAGCCATAGGAAATCCATATTGGGATGCTACCATGAAAGTGGAGCATCGATTTTTTATGAAGAACCAACCTTGGCAGCTAGATCTTCTATCCCTTGGTAGGAAAATTGCATGGTGAAAGTAGAGATCTTGATCAAAGTTGGCAGTAGATGGAGATGAGAGTGATCATGGTTGAAGATAATTACCAAAGTCCACTCAACACTATCCTCTCTTTTGTCGGGGGGGTTCCCCAATGAGTTTTCCCTCTCTTCCCACTTTAAGGGGATATTCTTTATGTACTTGGGTACCTAACATGGCTATAGATTTCCAAGACCCAATTTTGTGTGCATCATACTCACTTGAGTTAGGCTTAAGGGGGGCGTTGGTGTACATACACATTCAATTTGCATCTATAAGGATCAAGAGCACTCCTACTAGAGTTCCCCCCCTCCTTTTAGGGTCAAATGCACTCTTCCTATACCAAACTCTAGTTTTTAGGGTCAAATGTGTCCTAACAATCACTTAGGGTGCCTTCATAGCCAATGTTTCCCCCTTTTTAGGGATTAAAGTGCTCGTGTATGAGTTGCCCCAATTTTTTAGTATTATGTTAACAATTAAGGCTCATTTAACTGATTAATGTGCCCTAGTTGGCTATTTTGGCTTAGTTCACTACCTAATTGGTTCTTTTGGCTTAGTTAACTACCAAATATACCCTAGTTGGCTAATTTGGGCTATTTAGACTTCAATTTCAAATGCATAACTAAGTTAACCACCTCATGAGGTAGTTATAGGGCTAGTTAACCTTATCCACTCATGCATGGACAAGTTAACTTCTAAAGGAGGGCACACTTGTCTAAACTTAGGCACAAAAGCACCTCACTTGAGTGTTCCAAGCCCAGTTACACCTATTATCTATTGCATGTTCATTATTGCTTCCTTAGGAGTGCACACTTAGTCATTTAAAGGTAATTACTTTGGGTTTATTTAGCTCTTATGCTTGTGAATGTAATTAAACCTGAGCTTAGTTACCTATATATGTAAGCTTGCATCTCATTGATTAGACAATTTTCCAATTCATTGATTGATGTATTATTTTGATGATTCATTCATGAATAAGGACTACATAACTTAGCTCTGTTTCTTGAATTTGCTCTTTATTTCCATGTAATTGTATTGAAGTCTCGTCTCTGATGAGCTCTCTTTGTTAGGTTATTGAAGGTTATGCTACTCTAATTCCTTATTCTTCTCTTCTATGGTTTGCTAACTGAATTATTGCTTCATTTAGCTCACAAATCCATTGGTCCAAATCTCATAGACCGAACCATACACTTGGTATCTCTATTTACTCATTTGACCCATCATTATACCTAGCAATGATACACTTAAAAAACATTATCGAAGTTGAGGTTGAACAAAGAGGGCATGAAAAATTACATGACCAATTATTTTCACATAAACATGCTATGTAAGATAAAGCTAAGAAATTGGAAGATTTCATTGTGCTAGATGAGAAGCTTCAACCAATCACAAATTGTTTATGTACATGCACACTCATTTTCATATCTTTGGCTTCTCTAGGGGACAATAAGCATCTCTTTTACTTCTCCAGAAGACAACAATGCTCCTACTAGACTTCTCCCCCTAATTTTAGGGTCAATAGTGCACTTGTTAGGTAAACCCCCCCCTTTTCAGGGTCAAAGGCACCCTTGCAATCAATTATCCCCCCTTTTTAGGGATTAAGGCACTCTTTCATGAATTGCCCCCTTTTTAGGGATTAAGGCACTCTTTCATGAATTGACCCCTTTTTAGGGATTAAGGCACTCTTTCATGAATTGCCCCCTTTTTAGGGTTTAGTTCACTTCAATTAGCAGTTTCGGGTTAGTTAATTCCCTATTGCACCCTAGTTGGCTATTTAGGTCCAGTTACACACTAGTTTCACATGCATGTCCAATTAAACACTGGTTACTCATGCATGACTAAGTTAACTACCTCATTAGGAAGTTATGGGGCCAATTAACCCTAGCTACACATGCATGACCTAGTTGTCTTTCCAAAGAGGGCGCACTTGTTTAATATTGGCACAAAATCACCTCACTTATTAGTTATAGGCCTAGTTAAACCATAACAACACTTGCATTGTCAACATAACTCCATAGGGAGGGTGCATTTGACCATTTAGAGTGATTGCTCTTAAGTTTAACTACCTTTTATGCTTGTGCATGTAATTAAGCCTTGCTTAGTTACCTATATATGTAAGCTTGCATCTCATTGATTAAGCACTTATGCAATCCATTCATTGATGTATTTTATTGAGCATTCAATTGATTAATGGATACTAGTTAGCTTAGATCTTTACTTGAGTTCTTTATTGAATTTTATTCAATTGTTGAAGTCTCATCTCTAATGAACCATTTTTGTTAGGTTATTGAAGATTATGTTACTCTAATACCTTATTCTCCTCTTCTATGGATTGCTAACTGTATTATACTCCATTTGGTTTCTAGATCCATGTTGATGCCTCGGGTGTGCAGGGGCTGGAATGGTGTCCAAGGCAAACAACAGGGAGTGAAAACCCAACCAAAGGCTTCAAGTAATCCTACACAAGTATTACCCTATCCTTGAGCTGTTTGGTGTGGTTAACACCCACAGATATTCGGCCTCCGCTAGCACTCTTTGAGTCGGTGAGTTTGCTCCTCAAAGAGGAGACTTTGAATCATGAATGGAACTAAATCATAAATACAAACCTAACTTAATGTGTAATTTATTAAATGTAATTGTGATAATCAGTTCATGTCATTCTGCTAATCTACGATAAATGATTAAAATAATCATCTAAAAGAACTAACAAAATGAAAACAAAAATACTTTTTCCATAAACTGATCAAAAGGAAAAACAAATAGTTTTAATTAGTATTCAATTGATTATCAAGTTGAGAAATCAGATTCATATCAATTGTTGTGTCATAAAACATTAAAGATTATGCAATGATCAAAACTCATGAAAAATCAAGAATTCTGCTCATCACCGATTGAACATGATTTGTGCTGCAATTGAAAATAACTTATGAGGACTAAATTCAGGCAACAGAATGTGAATATTAGATGAAAATCAGTATATTTTGAAAATAAATTGCAGAAAACAAAAGAAATTCAATATATTAAATAAGTTGATGAAAACCTTACAGAAGATCTCCAGATCCAATGAACTAGATGGCTGAGAAATCATAGAGTGTCATCCATTGAGCTGAATAACAAACTACATGCATAAAAATGCATAGCAATGCTATATTACAGAGAAAGAAAGAAATTTGTTTCTCCTGAGATCCCCCCGCCATCAACTCATAAAAGATAGGTATTTATACAGAGAAAATTACAGGAAAAGATAAGATCAGTTTCCCCAATTGCTGAACTAACTAGCTGAGTTGTTTGACTTGCTAGATACGTCCATGAGAAAAATATGGGAAAATCCATTTTGAAAAATCAGTCGGATCTCCGAAATGAAGAACTTTCTGAGGATTCTGCTCGCGAGCAAACTAATTGGGCATATTCTGTACAAAACCCATGTCTCGGATTTTCCAGATTCGTCTTCATCACTCCAGAAATCGCGTCTAAAGATCACTGCTTCCCACTTGACATGTTTTAATCAATCCAAATTCAAGATGTAATTCTTCAATTTGATTCCTCCAAATCCAAATCCACACCTGTACAATTCAAAACAGAAATTAAAATATTATTCCAAATCTAATATATGAAACCTAAAACAAATAACAATTCATTTGCAAATAAAAAATAATGAAAATAAACAAATCTTATGCAAATCCTCTTCTTGGGGGTGTTTAAGCTATTCAATTGGAAAAACTAATCTTTCCAAATCATTCCTCATCCTTCCAGCTTTCCAACCAGCTATCTTGGGCTTGATTTGGACTTATAAATCTCAAGATATTGCTCTTGGAAGATAAAACTCAACAACCGTCGATTTAATTGTTGGGTGGATCATGGCCATTGATTTAATAATTAAAATCCATTACCAATACTAATTATTTTCCAAATGAATAAAACTAAAACAATAATCCAAAAACAATATAATCACATGTCGGGAGGGAAAATTTGAATTAGAAAAATCTATTTAAACAAATCAAAATGGAGAAAATCAAAACAAAAAACCAAAGGGTTTCGGGTTTACAAATTGCAAAATAAAAAACAAATGTGTTTCGAAATGCATAAAAATACTTAGGAAGCTTGGAAAATTGCAATTTTTTTATTTATTGAACGAAGTAATGAAGTATCAATAGATAAAAGTTCAAAAATAAAATCTAGAAATTATTTACTAAGAAAATGCATTATCTGAAAAAAATAAAAACCATTTACAATTCAATTCTTAAGAAAATAATTGTTGGAAAACAAGTTACGTATATAGGAAAATAATCACTCTTATAATATATGAGAGTTAATAAATTCCATAAATTTGTTTCTAACATAATCATTTTCCAAGAATAGAACAACAAGAAAATAATAATAATGTTTCATTTTGCACAATAAGAAATGTAAATTTTTTTAAATTGCAAAAGGTAAAAAAGAAATTGTATTTTCAGAATAAAATTAGCTTGTTAAAAATAAAAGACTTATCCATGATCAAACTAATTTCACATTCGTGAATGATGAATTTTAATCCCGCTAATTTGCAAATAATCATAAAACCAAATAGGAAATTAGAACTCAAACAAACTAAAACATGTGTTCTTTTAATTTTCATAACATCAAATTGTGTATAAATTTAATACATGGATTTTAATGAAATACACAAATTAAGTTAATGAAAGTCAAAGCATGACCATGAATATTTAAAATATTTAAAACAAGTTTAATTTAAACACTAAAAAATGTTAAACTAATATAAGGAAACAAACCCAAAGACTAAGATTATTTACAATATTTACATTATGATTCTAGGCATGCAAAAGTTAAAATAAAACTCCATCAAGGTCTAATGCAATACCCAAAATCATGAGAGAGAAGAAACCATAAGATCAATCAAAATCCCAGATAATGATCCGCCATCATCTCAAATAATCAGCTTATGCAGCAAAGACCAAATCTAGGCGGGGAATGTAAATGAAAACATGATAAGTTAACCACCAAGATCATGGAACAAACTCAAATGATAAAACCAACTCAAATGAATCAAGAGCAAATGGAAACAACCCACATTCCGCAATCCGCATCTGCGGGTTGCGGGGCCACAACTTTGAAATCCAATCAAAAGTTTCCGCATTCCGCAATCCGCAATTGCGGAAACACAAACCACACGAAAAGCAATGATCTCTCCGCAATTTGCATTCCGCATTGCGGATCGCGGGTTGCAGACAAACAACATGCAAATTCCTTTTGACACTTTCTGCAATCCGCAATCCGCAATTGCGGGTTGCGGAAACGCAAAAGTGCAAGTCATCGTAAAGATTTTCCCGCAATCCATTGGTTCAAAATCTCACACAAATATCTATCATGGTTGAAATGCTTTCTGATAAGCTTGATGTCTTATTTATAATAAAAAAATGAGCAAAAAAACAAAAAGATAAAGTAGGTCGAAGATTAATTATAGTGTAATGATCCTAATTGAGTATATGTGCCACCTCTCTATTAAACCAACTCTTATTATATATACATTTAACCTTGTTACATATATATTGCTCATACATATACTTCCAATTTGAAGGAATTTAGTGCTATCTTCAACAAAATATGATCATGCCCAAACACGCCTTTCTTATTTTGCACAATTAACCTAAGCCATATAAGAAAGGAGTTATTGAAATGACAAGGAAGGAATTATAGATACAAGATACTCTTCAAGATTTAATGGTGGAAGTTGGAAATGAACAGTTGTGTTGGAGAATATATTGAAAGTTCACCAAACCAAATTGAAAGGCATAGGGTGAAGGAAGTACAATGGTACTCCAAGTGTAGATATTTGGTTGACCATATGAAAGAGCTTAATAAATATTGTCTAACACTGCACATGCACCACGTCAATGAAGTATAAGCAACATTGCGTAGGGGCATGCAACCCTTGCTCAAAGTCATTATAAGCATTCTCGTCAACATTATATGTCAAGCATCTCCTCCACTTGCTAACACCAATTCAACATGGACAGGTAAATCACCCTGCCCCGAAGGGATAGAGAGAGTTGAACCCCTGACCTCCCAAACTTTGGGGGGAGAGGTCTCATGTTTAGCTCATCTAATCCTCATGGCTGGTACTTGTACTTCACTTATACACAATATTTAATATATTAATCAAAATATAACTAATAATATATAATTAAATAATTAATTAGCACTTATAATTGTGAATTTTTTAATTAAATGATAATAAGTGAGTTAATCAATAAATCAACATAATTTTAAAAAATATAATAAATCAAAATTTCTTTCACCTTCTATATGGATCCCTTCAAACTTATCCCATTTATAAAGGACTCTTCAATCCATAAGGATGATAACCTTAAATTCAAAATCAAGGTTATCATTCAAAATTAATATAAAACCCCAGTTGAAAGGCAAAATCCAAATTCCCCGCCCAAAAAGTGCCTCCCGCCATTTCTTAGCCCATAAAAGTAATACCAGGCAAGTCAAAATCAATAAAAATAATACTGGGCAGATATCACTGATCGAAGAAAGAAGCAGCAGCAGGAGAGAGCAAGATCAAGGATGAAGGGCAAAAAAGTCCAGCTGCAAGATGCCCACCAAAACCATGACAGCGAAGCATCAGTAGCCTGCATTCTATGGGATTGGCATGCCAAGCATCTCATCACTGCAGGGGCTGATAACACCATTCTCATCCATTCTTATCCTTCAACCTCGTCCTCTAAACCCATTACTCTTCGCCATCACAGAGATGCAGTCACGGCCCTAGCCATTAACTCAAATGTGAAAAGTCTGGCCTCTGGATCTGTCGATCATTCTGTTAAGCTCTACTCTTATCCAGGTAAGATCTATCTAGCTTGTATGATCTTTAGAATAAAAATAGAGAAATATGAAATATTGATTGGCATTTTATTCTTTTAAGTAAGGTTTTGTTGTGGGGATCGAAAAAATTCAGTTATTCGTGGGCCAAAATCTGTTGGAGATAATTATAAATATGAATAGTTATGTATTTGTTCCTGATGAGTTTGTAGACCGGCCATTTAGGAGCAATTGTTTTTTTGTCTTCTATGGCTTCTATGGCTTACATTTGATTCTAAATTAACTTCTCTTTTTCAGGGGGTGAGTTTCAGAGCAATGTAACACGGTTTACTTTGCCTATACGATCTCTGGCCTTTAACAAATCCGGTGAGTTACTGGCTGCTGCAGGGGACGATGAAGGCATTAAGCTAATAAGCACCATAGATAGTTCCATTGCAAGGGTGCTCAAGGGCCACAGTGGCCCTGTTACTAGTCTTTCTTTCGACCCAAAAAACGAGTTCTTGGCATCTGCAGACAGTGATGGCACAGTCATATATTGGCAGCTTTCAACTGGGAAAGTTGTACATACATTGAAAAAAATTGCACCCAATACAAATTCCAACACGGCGAGTTTAAATCAAATCAGTTGGCGTCCTGATGGTGAAATGCTGGCTGTTCCAGGTAGGAAGAGCGAGGTTTCAATGTATGACAGGGATACTGCAGAGAAGCTTTTCAGCCTCAAAGGTGGGCATTCAGATAATATTTGTTTTCTGGCCTGGTCGCCCAATGGGAAGTACATTGCAACACGCTGGGGCTGATCGGCAGGTCATGGTTTGGGATGCTGACAGGCGGCAGGATATTGATAGGCAAAGGTTTGACAATCCAATTTGTTCAGTTGCCTGGAAGCCCAGTGACAATGCATTAGCTGTGATTGATGTATTGGGCAGATTTGGGGTATGGGAATCCCCTGTTGCATCTCATATGAAATCCCCTGCAGATGGTGCAGAGCGCTATGAAAACATGGAAGATGAAGAGCCCTTGATGGCTAGATATGAAGAAGAGTTGGAAGATAGTGTATCTGGAAGCCTGGATGGGATAGGAAATGACGATGATGACGATGATGACATGGGTAAGATTCCAAGGAAGATATTACAGAAGAAGCCTTCGGTGAAAGTTGAAAAGGGAAAAGAAGAGAGTAATGCAAATGTTTTCAAAAGTGGCCAAGACTCCTTCAAAGTAAAATCAGCAATGCAAGAAACATTTCAGCCTGGTGCAACACCGCGGCAATCTGGGAAGCGGAATTTTCTTGCTTATAAACATGCTTGGAAGTGTTATCACCTTTGAGAATGATGGCTTCTCTCATATTGAGGTAAAGCCACAGTTTCTCTTATTTCTAGTCACTTGTACAACTAGATTTAAGAGCAAAGTAGCTTGCGGAAAAAACAGAGCATTTTGCCACGAAATCAGATAAACAAAACAAAACAAAACAAAAAATTAAGCTAAGATCTTTGCAAGGATTATACCCAGTCACATAATGCATTATATTCCTCAATGGCTAGAGCATGTTTTCACCTGGTCCTTTTTACTTCTTTAGTACAATTCTCATTTGATTGCAACTTGCAAGCGTGTCCTTTAATGAAGTAAGAAGAAAATAGTCATCTTGAAATCCCCCCCCCCATCCAGCAGCTGTAGCTGTATATTTCCCTGAAATCTCAAAAACAGTAGTTTCATTATCAAAGAAATAGGTCTGGTTGATGGTCTGGAGTAAGGTAACCTATAAACCAGGACTGATCCTTTTAATGAAGTTAGGTAAAGGACCAAAGAAATAGGTCTGGTTGATGGTCTGGAGTCAGGTAACCTATAAACCAGGACTGATCCTTTTAATGAAGTTAGGTAAAGGACCAACCCTTCTAGCTAGGTGAGACCTTTCATTACCCTAATGAATGTACGTGCCTTTCCTGTGCACAGTTCATTTCAGGTAAATGAAGCTTCTTACCCTGCCCGATGGAGGTTTGGTTGAAAGCTTTGCTCCCAATTCATAGCTAGATATAATGGGTAATGTATTGAAAGAGAAAACATAAGTTATCCCTTGATCTGGGAAAAGGTTTGCTTATCATTTACCTGTGCATAGAGTTAGGTTGTCGCACTCTTTTTCAGGCCTGACCTACTAGTTTGTATATATGTCATGTTCTGATGACATTATTGCAAATGATTCCCCTTGGAGTGAGGAGTGTGTACAAGCTGGTTTGCATGGGGGTAGGCTGGCAGCTCTTTGCAAAATCACTGTCTCTATCATTGTCTATGTGAGTGACACCATGATACAAATCTTTTGATAGGGTGGGGCTAGCTGTAGATTTTGATTTATTTAGAAAATTGGGGTCTTGGGTGGCTTGTAGTGAAATCTCATCACTATCTACTTTGAAAACAGGCCTAATTCATGAGAGGTGGGGAGCAAATTCTACTATGCCAATGGATGTAGAATCTCTAATAAAAATGCATAAAACATATCATGTAAAGGAAGAGGCTTCTATTTGCTAGCATGCCATGCACCAATGAACACATTCACATTTAAAAGGAGAGAGAGAGAATGGAGACAGCCACCATGCATGGTGATGATATTGACCAGCCTGCTTATTGCACCTAAATCACTTATCATCATGATAGCAAGGAAAAATAGAGCAGAGGTTCCTCGTAGCAAAGCTGCAATTCTATTTTTATGCAATAGGGATTTACTATTTTCTCAGTGACCAGAGTGGGGCATAAGCCTGCTGGAGTTGAGCCATTAGATCAGACATACTTTGTTTCATTGCATAGTTCTATGTCAAAAGAAAGATGAATCCACATTGGACAATTGCTTGTAATATTTACTTATTTAGATATTTGTGCTCCATAGCAGTGTTGATCTTTTAGAGTATAGGAGACATTTGCTCATTCAAAGTTTTTATTGCAGGTTGACTTCCATGATATAGGGAGAGGTCGTGTGCCCTCTATGACTGACTATTTTGGTTTCACCATGGCCTCCCTCAGTGAAAGTGGGAGCATTTTTGGGAGTCCTCAGAAAGGCGAGAAGAATCCTAGTACACTCATGTATCGACCTTTCAGTAGTTGGGCGAACAATAGTGAGGTGTGCAGCTTCTTTTTACTATAGTCATGGAAGTAGCTAGGTAGCTTGTCAGCACTTAGGTCACTTGATATATTTTCTTTGTTGATCCAGTGGTCCCATGCGATTTCCAATGGGGGAGGAGGTGAAAGCTGTTGCTCTTGGTTCAGGGTGGGTTGCAGCAGTTACAAGTCTCAATTTCCTTCGGGTTTTTTCAGAGGGGTGGCATGCAGGTTTGGGCAGATTTTGACCACATTGTTGTGTTATCTAGGGATATAATGCAGAGACTAACTTCTATTTTGTTATTCAGGATAAAAATATGTAATATTGAGAATAGACATTCACAAATCTGTTACCTCCCTTGGATCTCCACTGGACAGATTGTAGCATCCACTGTCCTGTCCAGATGATCCCATTTAATCATTGAGTGTGAACATGTGTTTTATTTTCATTCTTGCTTTACAAATCTGTTAAACAGCAAAAGGATTTATCATCCTGTGACTAAGGCTTTCTTCTTTCCTATGGTCAGCTGGAATTGCAACAATAGGATGTCAAGTGCCAGTGGTTAATCTTATCCTCCTTGAGGCCACTGCTCCATTGAACTGATATCATCTCTCCGGTTGTCTGCTAATTATTACTTTTGATCTAAATGATGATCATAACTTATAAGCACAACATGCCCTGGTTCAAGTGTTCCAAGAGCATGGCTTAGACTAGCAGACGTACGTTGATGATCTAAGCATGTGCAGTAGAGAAACAAGGCATGGTTGATGATAAAAGGGAGGGTATACTCAAACTCCCCAAGGTGCTTGAATCTTTGGTTTCCTGTGGTTGGATCACATCCAAATTTTCTAATTAGGGTGTTGCCTATACAAGATAAGTTCTTCCATTGAATTTTGATTGAGATAAGATATCGATTGAATCAAATTCACACGTTTGGTTGATTAAAATATATGATCTAAAATGACAGATTTTATCCTCATTCCGCATGGCAGGATCACACTACAACTCAGCTTGACCTAGATTTGTTTCCCCTTTTATTTCTTGCAACTGAGGTCCTTATTACTTTGATAATTGGTAGATTAATGATTATTACTTATATAATTTATATATTGTGTTCTGTCACAGAAATTTGTTCTTTGTTTGGATGGGGCCAGTAGTCACTGCAGCTGGGCATGAGAACCTCCTTGTTGTTGTGTCACATGCTTCAAATCCTCTTTTATCTGGAGAACAGGTAGAGCTATTATCTAGAAATTGTAAAATTAATTTGTTTGGTGTGTGTGTGTTTACTTAATAGTATCTATTTATAAATTTATGGTCTACATCAATTTGCATCTTAAATTCATTAGCACTCTGGCTCTGGATTCAGGTGCTGAGCTTTACTGTGTATAACATTTTTGAAAAAAACTCGCCCTCTCTCTGGTCGGCTCCCTTTAAGCCCTGGTTCTCATCTGACATGGCTTGGATTCAGTGAAGAAGGCTTATTAAGTTCATATGATTCTGAGGTATTGAGCTCTAAATACCCTGATTTTAGGGACATCTTGTTCTACAAGTCAAATTTCATAAGTTCCATTTTTGGTGCCTAACTTAACTGGGGTGAGGCATGCAGGGGAATTTAAGAGTGTTCACCAATGAATACAATGCTGTTGGGTGCCCATTTTCAGGTACAAAAATTTATGCTTGTAATGTGGAAGATTGAGAGAAAGCTTGATCTGTTAGATATTATTTTAATTTCCAGAATATAATTGACTCTCGTGCTGTGCTTTTGAAAATTTGTGTGATTTACACAGTGCTGCGAGAGAGAGGAAGTCAGAAACTGAAAGCATCTGGATGGTGGGGCTAAACAGCACAGAGGTTTTTTGTGTTGTCTGCAAATTGCCTGATACCTATCCACAGGTATGAAAGCAAACCATCTTTTCAGAACTTTGAGTTGCTTTGACAACACATGTAATGGTTGACACTGTTAATTTCTCTATTAATATTCTGTGGTTCTATTGCAGGTAGCCCCAAAGCCAGTCTTGAGTGTTCTGAACTTGTCATTACCTTTAGCCTGTTCGGATCTTGGAGCGGATGACCTAGAAAATGAATACCTTAGAAGCAGCTTACTTCTTTCACAGGTCAGGTTGCATATCTGAGATGCTATTTACATAATTTTTGGAGTTAAAAATGACACATCTTGATTGAAAACAATGACCTGGTTTAGTATATATAATATAAACGAACTCTGCAGATGCAAAAAAAAGCAGAAGATGCTGCAGCATGTGGTCATGAAGGTAATATGGAAGAGGGACAGTATTTTTAAGATGGAAGCTGCACTTGATCGATGTCTTTTACGTCTTATAGCAAATTGCTGCAAGGGTGAGTTACCATTTGATACTGTATAGTACTTCAAGGTGGTTTTAGTAGACTTTTGGTGTATGTTTTGGCCTAACTAGAAAAATGTAACTTTGGTTGCTTAGGAGACAAATTGGTTAGAGCAACAGAGTTGGCAAGGTTATTATCGTTGGAAAAGTCTTTAGAAGGTGCCATAAAACTTGTTAGTGCCATGAAGCTCCCAATGCTTGCAGAACGGTTTAATACTATACTGGAGGTGAGTTGGAATTGATTTCCAAGCCACAGTGAAGATATGGATGCCTAACAAGCATGGAATTGTGTTTGAGTGCTGAGCTTCATGTACAATATCTTTAACACCTTTGAATGGTGATCCAATTACAATTGGGCCTACTGTCTTGGCTGTTTTCATTATGTTAATGCTTATCTGATTTTTGCAGGAGAAGATACTTCAAGAAAATATGGAGACAATATCTTGTAAGAGATTAGCCTCGGAGGTCCGAGACATGGAAACTCCAATTTCAAATGTCAAACAAGTCTCATACAAGGCAAACCTTGGTGATAACCCTGCACTTTCAAATCGTCAAGTTGAGCCAAAGCATTCCTCTCCAGCGTTTTCAAAGCCTGATATAAGAATTGAAGTAGATAACTCAGAAGCCATAACAAAGGGCCATGATACTTCAGCACAAAATGGAAATCTAAAGAGTGTTGATGCAGAGGTCCAGCCTACAACTCACAATGACTCTATCCAGAAGCCAAGTAACCCCTTTGCTAAGGGATCCAGTACTTCTGCAAACCAAGCTGTACAGCGTAATGCATCTTTACTGAGTTCCATTAAGCAAATGAAGACTGCCACAGAAAAAGAAGGAAAGCGAAAAGAAAGGGCAGGGTCAGGTTCCTTGCCACAGAGGCCAGCAAAACAAAGTAAGATCTCATGATAAAATCATGTTGTCAACAGTGAATACATAGGATGCAATCAGGCTTAAAACCCTGACAAGTAAATACATGCCTGTAGGTGACATGGATGTCTGATAATGACGAGTAAGGACCTCATTTTATTCAATTACAACGGATTCAGTAGGCCTTTTGTAACATTCAAATATCTATCTGTCACTGAAAATTCAAAGGATTTTGCAATAGTATCTCTCCAATATTGATTTTCAATTTTTTCATCAACTAGAGATCAACACCAACAGACTCAGTGGAATGTTTTTATTTTAATTTTATTTTATTACACGTAGAAGTACATGTTGCATCAGAGATTTTCCAACCTTTTATTCGGAGCAAAACAATAAATTGTTAAGGTCAAGATTGCAAAGCAATATCTAGACCTCTTGCACTCTTCGTACTAAATATGCCTTTATGATCAATAATTCCGATAACTCCAAATTTTTAAGAAGCATGAAACTTAAAAGGTAAATAAAGTCGCCATCATGATGCATTGCTAAACTCCAACTGAGTGACTTTTATATACAAAGTGTAGTCATCCCACAAGGCAGTTTTCTAGTGAATCAGGACGAGAAATATAATCTAAAATCTAGAAAAACAAGCAATTCCAAACACTTGGCCAGGTATTGCAGGATATGCTTGGTATTTCAGGTGCTTGACTGATTCTTTAGCTTGACAGCGACGACAATGGGAATTCATGAAGACTTTGCAAGCCTTTCTTTCACTTGAATACTTTGGTGAATTACCATCCAAGCGTCATCAAATTTATAGGGAGCTCTGACTGAAGAAACTTTTTTCAACCTGTAAAGCTAACTATTTTCAGCGCACCATCCAAGCGTCATCAAATTTATCGGGAGCTCTGACTGAACAAACCTTTTTCAACGTGTAAAGCTAACTATTTTCAGTGCAACTTGATCTGACCCTCTTCTCTCATTAAACAATGGAAGGAGTGAGGATCTAATAGGAAGGGCTTGAAACAGTTTGCCAGTCAAAGTAGTCAATACGAAGTTGTGATGTTCATAGCACCAAGGCTTGATCAAAGGTACGGTGTTTAGAACCCAATCCTTTGGACTCTTGAATCTCTATAATATTATTTTATTTTATTAATTTTTTTTGTATTCCCACTTAGCACAATCTATAACCCCCAATGATTATTGCATTCAATCTAGAATATTCAAGATGCATTGCATTCTCTATTCAGGGAAACAATGTCTACTCTTTTGTCACTCTTAAAACTGGACAATAACCGTCACTGTAACACGAGGGGATTAAAGCCCACCCTCAAGGTCATCTTTAAAACCGAAACAATAACCATTTTGATAATATTTTTGTCGATTGTGATGTGATTTAGCAATTTTTGTTGATTGTGCTGTGATTTAGCATTACTCTAGTAAAAGTTTACCACAACTGCGATTCCCAGTGCATCTTGAATGGGCTCCACATTTAAAATCCCTGAAACGACATGCCCAAGAATGATAGATCTGTTAACTCCAGCAGCCCAACAATCCCAGTAAATACTTAACATCAAGGTGGAAATTTACGTGGCCATGAAGCTACCCAGAATTTTCATAACCCAACAATCCCAGTAAATACTTAACATCAAGGTGGAATTTTACGTGGCCATGAAGCTACCCAGAAGTTTCATAGGGCTAAACATAATACATCTTTTGGGGGAGTGAACCCTGGTAGGAAGTATTACCACTCATTATCAACCACATTTTTTTTGGAATATTCTTAATTAATGGAAAATAGTATCTTTTCACCACAAATTTGTATTTGATTGAATATTGCAAATTTGATGCATGGCTAAGATATCCTATGTTGGGTATTTGATTTGCTAATATCTCATGCTTATGGGTGTTAGATTGTTTATTGCAAATTAGAGTAGTCTAAATGGGCGACAATTTTTTTTAATAGCGTTTCTTGGTGGGATTTTGACGGAATCTAGTAAGAATTTTTTAAATTCTTAGAAATTAGACTTACAATTGCTTAATTGGGATGCTCTAAGGTATTCAAAGCTGCTGAATCGATTTATACATTAAGAGCCGCAATTTGGATAACATAAAATCCAAAATTTTAAAAAAGAATCGCCAAATTCCAATTAAAATTTGGTTGGAAAAGCTAAATCTTTGCATGTTTAGACTCTTTGCAAACTTCATGGACAGACCATATGTTTCTTCCTAGGTTCAAATCCCCAAAGGTAGGGTATGTGCACTTTTGTAGATTTTAGTAGTTACCCCTCTACATAGAGAGGGTCCTTTGTCCCACAAAAAGAGTTTCATACATAAAATTGGTGTATAGCTTGACTGCATATTTAATTGAATATTGTAAATTTGATGCACTGCTAAGATCTTTTTTTTTTTACAGAAACGGCTGATGAGCATTATATATTAAAAAAGAGTTTCTTACAAAAAGTTTGGGGAGACTGTACCCCACAAAAGGAGGGCTGGAAGCACCTCGTAACCAGTCTATTAAGTTCATACATAGCTGAATTACAAAAGAAAATACTTCCTAACATGGAAAATAAACAGATAGTTCTAAATGCTGAAATTTTAAGATAAACATCATAATTAAGGTCACTTATTGTTCATCTGTTGGGCCTTGTTCTTGCTTCCTTCTCCTGCATCTTCAGTGTCCATGCCCAGTATTGTTGTAGGGCTGTTGCTTTTACTGGTCCTGATGCAGTCCACCTTCGCTTCCACTATCCTTAAGCAGCTGTGCATAGCTTCAACCTTGCCAACCAGACCTTCATAGTAATCCTTCATCTTGGAGCAATTGTTCCTAATATTTGAGTTTGAGATTTGAACGAAGGTGGCCAAGTGGGAGATTGACTTCTTCATTTCTCCAAATTCCCCTCTCAGCCAATCACTTGGGATTCAATGTCCTGCAAATGGGAAAGCACACCTGGTGAAGGGCTATCAGGTTCCTGAGGAGAGTCCAGGTTCACTATTCCCCCAACTTCCCCATTTTGATTCCAGAACTTTCCAAAGTTTAAGTCGCTAGGGTTGCCACGAGCTTGCTGCAGGGCATCATTCTGAACAAGACAAGCACTTGTGTCCACAGGTCTCCAGTTCCTGCTATGGTCTTGCTCTGAGCCAAATGGACACTGTTTGGTGTCGGCTTGAAGTTCTGACCCTGTCCTCCATCCAACAACACCCAATTCTTTCCTGTATCCAAATTTCTAGGGCATCCACGCCTAACATGCTTGGCTGGGTTGTTGCTCATCCCATGAGCCTCCTTGCCAGTATTTTCATTGCCCTGCACCACCTCCAGAGCTGAGAGGTAATGTTTCAGCCCATTCTCCCTGGTGTTGAGTTGGATGCAGGCCTTGTAGCGCTTGCATTGCAGAGCCGGAAGGCAAAAATTCTCGTCACCACAGGCCATTCTAAGACAAACAAATGCAGAGAAGCTGAGGTGATGAAGCTGTAGGGGAAAAAATAAGGTTATGTTCGCCACCCTTGTCGAAGTAGGGGTTGAATTCCCATGCACCTGCCAGCATTGAAGTCTCGCATGTGAGACAGGTGGGGAATGTTGGAGGACGCCGCCGAGAATGGCTTAGGAAGTCGAGTGGGGATCTATGATAGATCATGTGGCAGAGATGAGGTTTGACAGCTATAGCGGTGGCCCAATCCAGGCGAGGGAGTGAGTTAAGAGCTCGAAGGGGGTCAAGCTTGCCCCTATGGGACCCAAACATTATCATATAAAATTTCATTTTTAACTAATATCCCACAATTTAAACCTGCTCCAACATTTGCCATGACATCTGCTTGATGGTTGTTTGTTCTGAGAATGTGAAGGAGTGTAATGGATCTTATTCCCTTGAGCTTGTGAGCGAAATGGAAGTGGTACTTTGAAACGGGCTTGCGAGAGTTTTCAACTAAATCCCTTGCTTCTTTGATCACCAGCAGAGAGTCGCCAATAGCGATCAGCTCTTGCACATTATTTTCTTTGGCGATCTCGATGCCTTTGATAAGGGCGAGCCACTCCGCATCATTGTTGGTTCGCCTCCCAATTCTCCAAGCATAACTGGTTATCCTGCTTCCTTCGGAGTCTAGAAGGACTCCCCCTGCACCTGCCAACCTAGTATGCATTGCTAAGATCTTAAGTCTACGTTTATGGGTATTTGATCCCATGTTTATGATTGTTTATTGAAAATTTCATGCACAGCTCACATATAGCCTCAACGTAGTACCGATTTTGTGAACGCCCAAATTGAAAAATTGAAAGTTTCCATACACTCGGAACAATTATATGTACGAGAAAATTGGTTTTGAAGTATTTATAGTAAAATTGGTTTCAATGATTACAACAAATTTGCAAAACACAAACTTAAGATCTCATGTTTATGGGTATTTGATTGGCTAAGATTCCATATTTATGTTTATTTGTTTGTTTATTGAAAATTTCATGCACAGCTAAGCTAACATACAGCCCCACGGGCCACAAGTACCGATTTTGTGAACGCCCAAATAGAAAGTTTCCATAGACTCGTAACAATTTATGTACGAGAAAATTGGTTTCGAAGCATTTATAGTAAAATTGGTTTCATCTATTACAACAAATTTTTGGTAAATGCCCAAATAGAAAGTTTCCATAGACTCGGAACAATTATCTGTGCGAAGTTCACAAAAATAGAAAGTTTCCATAGACTCAGAACAATTATCTGTATGGGAAAATTGGTTTGGAACAATTATCTGTGCGAAAATATTGGTTTTGAAATATTTAGAGTAAAATTGGTTTCATCGATTACGACAAATTTGCTAGTGTCAATATGATTTAAGGTTTTGAGAAATCCCGAATTTAAATTGACCAACAACCTTCGATTTCTCTAAAACTTAAATAGATAAACTCTCTTGCAAAAATTTGACCCAATTTTAATTTCTGATCCATCCTACTTTTCCACTTATCAAAACTCCATTGACCCCACTCGAGTTCTCCAATTCAAAATTTTTATATATCGCGCCAAATGAAAGCTTAGTTATCGTACGAGGCTTTTTAAATTGTAGTAATGTTAAAAGATAAAAGGAGTTGTCTAAATGTATTTTGGTTCTTTAATTTTTTTTGGGTCATTTTTATTTTTAACTAAAATGTAATGATACTTTTTGGGGTCAAATTTTCATTGTTTAAATTTTATTTTTAATTATATAAATGGATTTAGCATCTTCAAATACAACAAGACCATCCAAATTATGCATTTTCAACAATGTATATAAGGGAATCCAACAATTCTAATAGATAGAGTGTTTAAATTACTCTAAAAATAAATATCAAGTTTTAAAAATGAATGATGGTGAATGGTACAATTTGGAGTTGGCCTAAAAGTTAATTTCACACATGTTCAAATCCATAAAGGTAGGGTATATTGTAGACTTTAGATGTCAAATCCTTGTATGAAAGGGATCCATTGTCTCACAAACAATGGTTCTCATAGAAAGTCAATTATTATTATTATATTATTATGGTGGGGGGGTGGGGGAGTTGAAGATGCCCACTTAACATCTATTGAAGATAATAGGTGAGTGATTGGATCTTGCATCTTTTGATATACATTCTAAATTCTTTACAATTATAGATAACTGTCATGTCCCCTCCCATTGATCTGGTGAAAGGAAGGGAACATGACTACAAATCCTGGGCTTTTTATCAAATACTCAGCCCCATTCATCTTATTTCATAGCAAATGAAACATATGTGTGTAGATGCAAATCAAAATAACATGCACAACGGAATTAAATTGTCCACACATTTCTCATGCATACATTCAACAAAATTAGAACAATCAATACATTGCATAATTGAATACACAGAGATATAATACTTATCTTCATTGTGAAATTGTCCCAAGCAACTAGCTACGCAATTGCAACGTTCCACCCAGCCATAGGCCAATTGTGTTCATCAATCTCTCAACACAATTGCCGCCCCCGAGCTGGGCATGATTTCTACAAGGAAAAGGGAACACTCAAGCTCATGCACTACAAAATGCACATCAGAGCTAAGCTAAGCCAACCCATGGGTGGGTTTATCAAGCCAGATCTGGACCCTCTTCTTTCTTAATTTCTTACACACAGTTCAAGCAAGATCAAAGGGATACCCAACTCAACCCCAACATTCTCTTTCCCACACAACAATCCCAAATATTGGCATGGATATACATTTTTAACAATGAGATTTACAAACAAGATGGCCATGGGTTTTCCTCAAATCGTGGACACACCAAAAATAGATTGTGGGAAGAAGAAATCAACCACAGGGAAGAAACCGATTTCTCCCACAAGTATGTGAGCATTCAGATGGCCAAAAACGGTCTATGTGGAACCCCCAAATTGATTTCCCCTCTTCCCCACTGTTATACAAAACAAAAACGCCATTCCTAGCTAGAAAAATGAAGGAGACCACAACAAAACCATGGAGGAAAACACCCAGGAAGCTCAGATTGCGTGAGGGAACCAAGGAAATGGTGAATAATGGCTCGGGGAGCAAATTCGTGGCTCCTTTCTTTCCCAGGAAGCCAAACACGTTTTTCCAAAAGTTGATGGCTTTTCCATATTCGAATTTGGACAGCCATACCTCTCCATTCCCCAATGCATTAACTACCTCAACCAACTCTTGAAAGAAATAAATGATTGGGTACAAAAGTCAGCATGGGTAGTTGAGGGTTTATGGGTTCTCTCATTGACACTTGGCTTGACTTGATTAGCTCCAAGGGTTTGAATATTTCCCTCCCAATTCCTGTAAAAATCATGCCCCAATCTCTTGTTGCATTGCATTGCATAGCTAGTTGTGGGTATTTTATTAAAATGCATATTTACATGATATTTGCAATTCCATTGTGTCTAGATAGCACGCAAACCATATGCATCACTAAATCGATGGCGGGGCCTTGGCCTTGAGCTCCTCACCACGATTTTATAACAACATTACATCATTTACATTTTTAATGCAATGGGGTCAAAATCGAGATATTGCAATCCCCTTCCCCTTGGAATAACACCGTCCTTGGTGTTCCAATACTTAGGAATACATACACACTTTACACATGTTCAAAAATTCACAAAATGTGGCAGGTCTGTCCTGCATTTCATCTTTTTACTTTGAACTTCTAGGACCAAGTCCTTTGGTTTCCACAAGCTGCTCCTGCTGGCTTTGATCTTCCAGCTCCGCAGGTGGGCATTTCTCCACAACAATCCCTTCATTTTATTTACCTTCTAGTTGATCTACAAGTCTGAAATTTCATGGCTGCTATCTTTCTTGCTATCTTGACAACTATTCGAGGAATATTTTCAGCCAAACCACATAGTTTTTGGTTTGCTTCCATGGCCAATGTGCACAACTGGCTCTCACTTTGCTCACTAGCAACACTTGGCTGGTAACAATTGCAATCAATTATTTTAATTCTCACCTGTGAAATTCATCATGGCAATTCCTGTTAGGCCAAGCATAACATAATCATTAAAACCAGTCAATTGTTTTCCCAATTGACATGGAGAGTCCATGCTTTATTCATGAGGCTTCCACACTTTTCATGCTTGCTCAATCATACACATGAACTCATTCATGTTCATCATTTCACAAGGAATTACTATCTCAGCATTCACAATTTATTTCAAGCAATTAAACACAATCAATTTTCAGCCATATCATGCATTCAACAATTTTCTGTTTTTTGAAATGCATCAATTAAAAGAAAAGAGGAGAGTAAGAGTTTCCCCCTCTTAGTCTTGTTCCAATCCGGAGTCACACCACCATTGTGGTTCCATGCTCCTTAGCCTCTTTCACTTCAATTTGAATGCTTGACTTGCCCTTTTTTGGTTATAACACTTAGTGTCTAAGGTCTGCCCTAGGTCTCTCATCCAGGGAACCCTTCCCCCATGATTTCCTACAGAACCTTTGGCTGCTAGGACCCACACAAGTCCACTAGCACCATTCTTCATCATTGCTTATACTGAGCTTTCTAGGACAATCACACGTCCACATGCATCCTTAGGATTCCTTCAAGGCTCTTGCTTCCAACAATACCTACACTCAAACATTGAATCAATTCACATGTTTAGTTTATTTTCATAGGGTTTATCTCTAAAAAAAGAGTTTAAGAAATCCTAACCAAATCATGTACACACATATATTCATATTAAATAAGCAAGAAGCTGCAAGATAACCAAATACTTATGTGCATTGGATGTATTCACTTTATTCCACAGGCTCCTTCTTTGCTTTACAAGCCTTGGATCGCTTGTGGATACAATAACGAATGTTGGGCCAGCACGCAGGCTGTTCCACAACCATTCGAATAGGCAATGCCAAGCCAGTACGCCAACTGGGTTTATTAGGCATCCCATTTATCAATATGCTAAGCCAGTACACTGACTGGGTTTATCAAGCATTTAAGCAATGTTTGGCCAGCACACCGGCTGCTCCACAACATTCAAATATCCAATGCCAAGCCAATACACTAAATAGGTTTATCTAGCATTCCAATAACTAGTATGCTAAGCCAGTTCTCCGACTGGGTTTATCAAGCATACAAAAACCACTAACTAGTATGCTAAGCCAGTTCTCCGACTAAGTTTATCAAGCATACAAAAACCATTAACCAGTATGCTAAGCCAGTTCTCCGACTGGGTTTATCAAGCATACATAAACCATTAACCAGTATGCTAAGCCAGTTCTTTGATTGGGTTTATCAAGCATACAAAACCCATTAACCAATATGTTAAGCCAGTTCTCTGACTGGGTTTATCAAGCATACAGAAACCATTGCCAAGCCAACGTCTCTACTGGGTTTATCAGGCAATAAAACAAAATAATACAATTACATGGCTCCTTCTCCTATGCAAACCAGTGGTTCCTTCCGAGAACTCCATAGGTGACTCACTTGATTGTAGGCTGCTACACAGCTCCTCGGGCCTATCCATCCCTTCTAGTTTTCTTTAGCGTGAGCATAGAAAGGTTACCAATTGCCATACAATCCTCCTAAGTACCCTTTCTTCACTTTTCCCCTTAACGTGCAACACCAAATTGCATCTGTGTAAGCTGACAACACAAGAAGGATAAGCAAACTCATCAATATTATTGCTCTAAAATTGTAACCATATTTCATAACATTCACTATCAAGTATTGAAACACCAAGAATGCATCCATTCGCTTAGGGTGTAGTCAATATTGACAACCCTATCATAACCCAGCACCAGAAAGGTGTGCACCCCTTTCCGTTGTGAGCCATGTAGGCCCTAATCACACTCAAGCAGTCTGAAATAATATAAATAAAATAGAACATGCTTTGCATATTAACCCTAATAATTAGACATGCATGTTCTTAGCTAGGGTTACATAATACTTATCCCTTTTCAAATGTATTCTCTCTTCATTTGCGAAGAATGGGGGCTCCCTTCTCTGAGTCAATAGTCCTTCGGTTTGCCACCCCAATCTTGTCACGTTCCATAACCCACATATGCCTTCTTGGCATAATTTTACCATCTCACTCACATGGTTTTCCAACATGCAGTGCAATTGAGATATTATCAAATTTTACAATGATGTTTCATCCGAAACCCATTTCCAAAGCATGGGATCCTTCCCATGGAGTTTGGCTTCTGTAGGCCATCACACATGGTCTTCTTGCAAGGTGTCTTCCTGAAACACTCATCAAACAACCAAACAGTTAACAACATTTAACAATCAAATTCAAATCCGATTTCCCTAATCAGTCAATGGCATTAATAATTAAATTCAAACATGAATTTACAATTCTGTCTCCTACAGAACTTTGATTGGTTTAACCATGAGGCCATGAGGCCATCCTCATATCATTTGGCTCCTGTAAGTGGCATCACTTTGTCCATTATGGCTTTATGCTTTTTACCATACATGAACATCCACTTACAACATGTCCTCCTGACATAATTCATATAAGCCAAACAACCATTAGTAATTTATTAGCAAAATTCCAAATCCGAGATTTGCAAATCTGTTTTCTTACAACAATTTATTTGCAACCATGAGATCATTCTCATAATATTTGGCCTTTGCACATTACTTCATATCCGTATCATTTCATGCAACTCTGTCCTTCCAGCAGAGCATCCTGGTAGCCCTTCAAACATGACTACCTTTATGCAATCTTTCTCCTGCATTCATAGCAGCTCATGAAATGATCCCATAATTATTATTAATTCATCATATCATCTATTGTTTAATTTGCCATGAACATACACCACAACCATGCCTTCACACAATGCATCACAAGATGTGCACCCATACTCATTTTGCACAAAATTTTCATGTGCATTCACTCAATGGAACCACAAGATTTATAAAATCTCTTAATGCATATCCACTCAATGCCACCTTGCATTGATTCATGAATACTATATTGTCATGTCATTCATTTTATCATAACAGGACCATAAGTCATTACTTGCTTTGGTTATTAAACTCATAACCAACATACACAAATGGCATGATATAATTTCATATGAATGCATTCTAGAATTTAAACAGTCACATAGTACAAGGTTCCTCGCCCTTACTACCCCATACCTCACCATACCATGGTAGTATGGAATTCACATAATGCATTCAGCCTTACATACATGCCATTCTATGATTACAAAATATGGCTCAAGGGATTCTTACCCAATCCCCCCTTTTGTATTAATGCAATCAACATAAATAAACCATTACCTACATGGCTGCCATCAACATCTTTGATGTTACTAGATCAGTTGATATCTTACAAAGGATTACACCATCCTTCCACCAACCTCTTGATCATAGATATGTTGCCCCAACCTTTTTTTCACAAGGTTGTTGGTCGCATACAACAACATCTTCAACATCTTTAGCCATGCTTCGGTTGTCTTTGGTCCTACAACCAATGCGAACACCACTAATTATTAACAACCATAATAATTATCATAAGTGGATCATTGCATATGTAAAACTTCACTATTTTACCAATATGCAATATCATATACATGCACAAACACCTTCATATGCACTATGCAATATCTATTAATGTGCCAACTAGTGCATATTCACTTCATCTATCTAATCTCTTGCATTTTCAACATTCCTATGCCATAATTTTTTGTATATAAAGCTCATAAAATATAAATACAATAACAAGAGAGGAATTAAGGAATTCTCCCTTTCCAATCCCTCATCATAGCATGGAATTTCCTCTTCCACATCATAGCTGATCCAATTTCATGGCCTTTCTACCAAGCATACATGAAATTATTAGTTATGATCTTCTCACCAAGTAGCAATTCAATACATATACTCATGTATAACATTCCTACTTGCTACTTTTCAAGCATGCAATTTCTATGCTATAAACAAAAATAGTTTAAGGTGAGAAATTTCCCTCTTTATCAACATTGCCTTACTGCTCCAATTGCTTTCAGAAATTATGGCCAAGTCCATCTTGACCTTTCTTGGACTTCCCTGCACTTATGAGCACTGTAATTGATTCAATATCAACTCCATAAGGGGTCTTTTCAAGGTCCATTATATGCCCTTGCACCTCATTCAAATGTGATACCTTCTTTCCATTCTCATGGAAATACTTGCCACAATGCTGAACCATACGATTGATTCACACATGGGAATGCCTCATTCCCCAATTAGTAGCCTTTGCATGGCCACCATGTCACTATCATGAGCCACATGCTAATTCCACATATTGGGATGTCTTATTCCTATGAGTGACAACTTTTGGGATAACAGAATTGCCTTACCCATTCTCATTACTTACTCATATCTTGCGAATTCTCTGATCATGCATGCACTTCCCCACAAGGATGATTTACCCATCATCTTTACAAGTTACATTCCCCTTACCTGATATCTTATCCCATTACTTTCTCAACATTCTCTTATGGAATACAATATCCATCTTTGATAATCAAGAGCTCCCATGGCTCTTCCTTGCAATTCAAATTGCATACATTGCTAACCATAGTACATTGGATGCATTCTTATCCAAGGCAGTAATGTCCATTATTGGTTCCTTTCATCCTTCATAATGGATATTACAACCAATTACTCTTACTGAGGCTTCCACAATCCCCTCTATGCAATTCATAGTGCACATTTCAAGCACAGAGAATGCCTTTCATACATTCAACGACTGTCTCCGGGGAACGACGGGGGTCAAAGGGGCTTGCCCCCTTGTGGCTTCCCTGCGCCACTGCAAGGTGGGTCGAGGGAAATGCCTTCGGTTTTTTTTGTTGTAAATCTTCCAATTTCACGCAATCTGGCGCATAAATTCCATGGCATTTTTCAATTCCAGGCACCTGAAAAATCCCCCTGGAAACTGCTCAAATTTCTTGTTTCGACGGACTTTTGGATTCCCCTCCGACCTGTTTCGATGGACTTATCGTTTTCTCTCCGATCATTTCGACGGACTTGGCCATTTGTCTCCGATCGGAGCACTTTCCACTTTGACGCCGACCTATTTCGACGAACTTATCAATTCTCCGCCGATCAACGCACTTCCCATTTCTCGACGATCCATTTCGGCACACTTTCACTTTGTCGTTGATCGGTGCGATTTCCATTCTCACCGATCCGCTTCGTCGACCTTTCCGGTTTCTCGCCGACCCGTTTCGACGACTTATCCAATTTCACGCCGTTCTCTTCATTAACGAATTTTTTCAATTTGTTGCTAACTAGTTTCAGTGCACTTTCCAGTTTCTCGCCGATCTGTTTCGAGGACTTATGAATTTTGCATCGACCGTTTCGGCGCAACTTTCTCTTTGTCGCCGATCGACGCAACTTTTGCTTTGTCGCCGATTGACGCAAATTTTTCTTTTGCGTTGAAAAGCCTTTTCAGCGATCCTTCCAATTTTTTGCCAACCGTTTCGGCGCAATTTACAATTTATTGCCGATTCAGCGGGCTTTTATTTTTGTGTCGAAACATCTTTTTTTGGCCACTTTTTACTTTCCTGCCGAAACGCATCGGCGGATTTTCTGATTTCTCGCCAACATTTTTAGCGCTCTTGCCGATTTTGCGCTGACACAGACTTAGCAGAAACTCAAAACACACTTAAATTTTTTTCAAATTTTGAATTTTTTTAATGATCAATGTTGAGCAGGAAGCAAGCTTACCTCTGCAAGTTGCCTGATTTGTCCCATATAGGCCCAATGTTGTAGCCTACGCTCTGATACCAATCTGTCATGTCCTCTCCCATTGATCCGGTGCAAGGAAGGGAACATGACTACAAATATTGGGATTTTTACCAAATACTCAGCCCCATTCATCTTATTTCATAGCAAATGAAACACATGTGTGCATATGCAAATCAAAATAACATGCACAACGGAATTAAACTGTCCACACACATTTCTCATGCATACATTCAAAAAAATCAAAACAATCAATACATTGAAGAATTGAATATACAGAGATAGAATACTTATCTTCATTGTTGAATTGTCCCAAGCAACTACTACGCAACTACAACGCTTCACCCAACCATAGGCCAATTGTGTTTATCAATCTCTCAACACAATTGCCACCCCCAAGTTGGGCATGATTTCTATAAGGAAAAGGGAACACTCAAGCTCATGCACTACAAAATGCACATCAGATCTAAGCTAAACCATCCCATGGTTGGGTTTATCAAGCCAGATCTGGACCCTCTTCTTTCTTAATTTCTTACACACAGTTCAAGCAAGATCAAAGGGATACCCAACTCAACCCAACATTCTCTTTCCCACACACAAAAATCCCAAATATTGGCATGGGTACACATTTTTAACAATGGGATTTACAATGAAACAAGATGGCCATGAGTTTTCCCCAAATCGCGGGCACACCAAAAATGGATTGTGGGAAAGGAAATCAACCACAGGGAAGAAACCGATTTCTCCCACAAGTATGTGAGCATTCATATGGCCAAAAACGACCTCTATGGAACCCCCAAATCAATTTCCCCTCTTCCCCACTGTTATACAAAACAAAAGCGCCCTTCCCAGCTAGAAAAATGAAGGAAACCAGAACAAAACCATGGAGGAAAACGCCCAAGAAGCTCAGACTACGTGAGGGAGCCAAGGAAATGGTGAATAATGGCTTGGGGAGAAAATTCGTGGCTTCTTTCTTTCCCAGGAATCCAAACACGTTTTTCCAAAAATTGATGGCTTGCCCATCCCCGAATTTGGACAGCCATACCTCTCCATTCCCCAATGTATTAACTACCTCAACCAACTCTTGGAAGAAATAAATGATTGGTTACAAAATTCAACATGGGTAGTTGAGGGTTTATGGGTTCTCTCATTGACACTTGGCTTGACTTGATTGGCTCTAAGGGTTTGAATATTTCCCTCCCAATTCCTTGTAAAAATCATGCCCCAATCTCTTGTTGCATTGCATTGCATAGCTAGTTGTGGGTATTTTATTAAAATGCATATTTACATGATATTTGCAATTCCATTGTGCCTGGCTAACACACAAACCATATGAATCACTAAATTGATGGTGGGGCCTTGGCCTTGAGCTCCTCACCATGATTTTATAACAACATTACATTATTTACATTTTTAATGCAATGGGTCAAAATCGAGATATTACAGTAACCTTGCAAAAAACATAAGAAACTTGACCTAATTGGATGTGTCCATGCCCATTGTGGGCATCCTTAATTTCTACTTCATCCACTTCATGGCTTCTAGATGTTGGTAGTGCTACTACTGCCTCTCCTTGTTCATTAGGTAGATGTTAAATTGTGGTGTCTTCCATAGAGACATCTTTTAGTGAATTGATAATGTTTGAGAGCTAGTGTACCAAAGATGTAGAGTTGAGAGCAAATTCCAAGATGATGTTATAATGCATTTTGAGATCTAAGGAAATTTTTTCAATTCTGTGATTCAAAGATTCAACTTTCATCTCTAGCTCCAAATTTCCTACCAATTGAGCATCAATGTGATTGCCTATGCTTTGATTGAGGTGAAGAATTGCTTCTTGTAAGTCATCCAATTGAGTTGAAAGAGTTCTAAATTTTTTTGTAGGTTAATCACTCCACATTTGGCACATTCTCCATAATGACTATGCTCAACCATTTCACTATCAGAAGGATGAAGAGCATTGAAGGGACCAAGCCACCAATCAATAGAGTAACCCAAAGACAAGGAAGATTGTCGTCTTGGAAAACAAACCACAACTGTGCAAAAGTTTGAATCCAAATGGCGAGTTAACTCATTCAATGCAACCCCTAACCACCTCACAACATAAATTCAACCATTGCCATCTCCATGAATAGAGCAAAAGTCCCTAGTCCAAATACCAATTTCTCAATGAAACTAGATGACATATCCTCCATAGAGACCAAAACCTAATAATTCTACTTGCTTCACATAACTCCATCGGAGCCAAATTGAAGTGGTAGCAAAAGTTCACACGTGTGAAGAGTGCAGCGAGGGAGGAAGATTTATTGCGAAGTTCTTCTTGGCTTTCTCTTAAGGCTACTTGTCCATGAAGTGCATTTGCATGGTTATTCTAAAGTATAGATTCATGGGATTAATTGAATTAAAGGGTTACCACCATTTTTCACTCTCACACATTTTTCTAATTTGATAGCCTTATTTGCCACGGTGTTGCATGGGAATTGTAAAGCCGTAAGATATGAAGCTAGTCAGTAGAGTAAAAAAAGGTAGTAATCTCTTTGATTTAAGCAATTGTTCTAAATATAGAGGGTGCTTCCAATGTCTGTCTTTCTCACTTAATTGATGACTAAGGACGAGTCACCAAAGATCAAGAAGTTCTTAATTTTTAAAGCCTACAAAATTAACATTCCTTGACATAAGATAAGAATTTTGACTTGATTATTTGCTATCGTTCCTAAACCTCAACAAAATGTATTTATTGTTTTCCTTTAGAGCTAAAGATAAACCCCTACTCTCACTACCTTTGTTATAAAATATATATATAAGGTTTTAAGTTTTACCTTTTCTTTATTTCAATAGTTGATGAAGAAGTTGAACATGAAGTGACATGCTCCATTAAACATTCTTATAAGCTTTTTACAATGGAGTGATCATATTGAAAAAAAGTAAGCTTCACTTTATATGCAGTTGGAAAAGATGTGTCACTTGCCTTCACAAAGTTAGACTAAAATGATAAAAAAATAAAGTTTATTATTTATTAGTTATTTTAACAAAAATAAGTTTAAAAAGCATAAATATGTGTAAATTATTTGTTTTTATTTAGATAAATACCTAATAAATTAAAAATTTAGATGAATCTATATATTATAGTGTAATATAATTGTTATATTCATTTTTATTGAATATTGTAGTTGTTACCACATGTACATAATAATATATTTTAATAGTATGCACTGTACTCAATCTCAAGGAAATGTCGGGAAAATGCCAACACCTGTTATTCTGGAGAATCAAGGTATGGCTAGAATTACAATCATTACATAGAAAGTTGACTCCCAAGGAGCAAGTGTCACAAAGCAAGATTTGAACCTGGGTAGGGAGGATAACAATATTCCTCCCAACCACCCGATCTACACTCAATTGACAAGTCCTTACTTTCCTTATTTAAATAGGATAAGTAAAATACATCAATATTTCTCCTATTTCGATACTCTTTTTTCTATATATATAATAAAAAATTTCAATAACCAATCCTTTGTTTGAACCTAACTAATTAATTGATCGAACATAAATTTTTTGTTTGATTCCTTTAGACTTCATCGACCATATACAACATACAATTTAGTTTTAAAATTTCCTTACATATTTTGAATAATTGAAATAGATCAAAATTTCTCTTATTTTGAAGCTTTTTATTAAAAAATTAAAATATCTTTTTAAAGAAAATAATTTTACATAAAAAAATGTTTTGCACTAATAAAAAAAGTGTGTAGACAAGATGGTTTGATATAAAAACAATCATTTTTATGTGATAGTGTATCAATAAGTCGACACAATTAAAGTTGATTAAAGTGAAGAGTAATGATTCAAAGTGGTTAGAAGCAATTATCCTTAACACAACTATGTTCAAAGATTAAATGACATTAAGTTAAAATCAATGTATTTATAAAGTTAAACTTGATTATTGATGAATAAGTAAATGTAAAAAAAATGAATTTTATAAAAAGTAAAAATTTAAGTAATTAGATAAAAACATTAAATAATATAAAATTATATTCAATATGGTAATTAAATTAATTCACTAAGAAGTTAAATAATTAGACAATAACGTGGATCAAAATAATCATAAATAAAATAAACAACATTTCATTTAGTTAACCATTATCGGTTATAAAGGTGTTTTGGCCATTGAGTTATACATTGTTGTTGATGAGGATTCGTGGCATGTACATGCTACATTAAGTTGTTTTTCTTCCGCAATAATTTTTTTTTGTAGTTTTATTTCTCATAGAGTATAAAATTACATTGTGCATATATATGCCTAGCATATATTTCGAAAAAGAGGTCTAAGATTTGATCTTAGAGAGTATATCCTTTCTTTTTTACATACAAAAATGACATCATAGATGCTATCAAAATCTGTCCATATCTGTCAAGAACTGTCAAAATCTGTTATGAATAAAACAACAGTAGAGACATCCTATTTTTGAACACAGGTAAATCCACTTAATGTCGATTGGAAAAGACCAAAAAAATCTGTTGTAGTAACCGTAGTATAGCTTATGCATATGCAAAATGGATCAAGTGTCCTGAGCTACGATCAGAATCCCCGGCCTTTCCATAAAAGGGAAATGATGGTATTGGAAGCTTTGGTCCTAGTTGATTTCTACTATTTGAAATTGTCCCACAGCTAGCTGAAGGCCCTCTTTAGAAAGGGTGTATACAATTATGTTCTTTTCCCTCTAGACATGTATGCAAGAGAAGAAATTAAAATTTGATATAATATCTAATATTTCTTGTGTGTATGCATCTTTGTGCACCATTGACCCAATTGACAACTAACATAGAGTCACCATAAACTTGTAGATTGTGTACACTTTTTTCCACAGCAAAGACCATGAAAATTTTAAGGGATAAAAGCTCAGCATAGTTGTACATGCCACATTAAGTTGTTGTAACATATGTATTGTATTATATTTACATTTTTTCATTTAATAATTTTTTTCTAATCTAATTTGGATATATTATTTAAGAAATAACAAATCAATGATTAACCAATACATGATGCAATAAAGATTAATTATCTTTAATTTTTTGTGAAGTTGTCAAACAATTGTAAATTCAATTAATGTAATGATTGTAACATTAAGTATATTTTTGTGGGTGATAATAAGTCCTTACGAATTTTAGGATTACGAACTTCTAAGTTAGATGGTGGTGTTTTTAACAATGCACATTATGTTCCCAATTTCTCCTACAATCTTCTATCTATTTATTGGAAAACTCATTCTCCTATCATAAAATAAAATGTAGAGTTTTGTTCGCATAGTGTTGTAATCAAATTTTAGCAACGTGTAATAGATCTAGGTAGCATCAATGTTTTTTCTAGACTGTATAATTTGGACATTTCTAAATCATCTTCACTTTCTTATGTTTTAGTCACTTAGACTAATGATTTGACCTCTAGCACAAGATGCTTGGATACTTAAAGTAGCACTTCAACAATTATCTAAGTACAAAATGGTACATGGTATTCCTCTCGTTTCTTGCTAGGATGGTTTTTTTTTGGGGGGGGGGTGGGAGGGGGGTTGTGTTCTCAAAAAGTATCATTGGGGTAGTTTTGACAATTTAAGGTGCCTCTTGGAGTGCATCGCCAATTTTAGAGTTTGATCATTATGACTTATGTGGTCTTTTATCCTCTACATCCTTTTTTGGTGATAAGTATCATGCTTCTCTTTATTGATGAATTTCTAGACACACGAGGGTTTATTATTTTACCTATGAAAGTGAAATTCTTGATAAGTTTTTTGTTTTTGTTTTTAAGGCCCTTATTGAAAACAATATAGTCATCACATTGAGAGATTTAGATTAAATAATGGAGGTGAATACGTTAACAAGAATTTCATTGGAGTTTGTTCCTCATAAGGAGTTATATCAACGCATTGTAATCCTATACATTGCAATAGAACAATCACTAAGAGAAAGAATCAAATACTAAAAGAAATGGCTAATTGCATGATTCAATCCAAGAATTTGCCCCTAGATTTTGGGCCAAAACCATTAATTGTGTCAATTATATTTTAAAATGTACCCCTAAAGAGATTGTGCAGAATGTAACACCAAAATAAACATGGAGTAAAACAAGTAAGGGGTGGGAAACTTTTAAGTCTTTGGTTATGGCACTTAGGCTCACATTCCTTAATGAGAAACATAAAGCTTTACAACTCGAGAGTAACAAATACATCTTTGTCAACTATTTAGAGGATGCAAAAGGTTATCGCCTTTACGAACCTAACAATATAAAGGTGATACTTAGTAGAGTTGTTTGATTTGATGACCATTTTTGGCTTCAGCCTAATTCAATACCCATGTCATCTTCAACTTGCAAACTAAGTTCTTTTACTTTTTTGTTTATTTCTTCTTCTTCTACTTCTCATAATATTTATTTTTCTTTGGATGATATTTCTTATGAAGACAATGAGGAGAAAACACCTGCTCCTCATCCTCCCCTTGCTCTTGGTCTTGACACCTGACCACTTCAAAGATGGGTTTAATAAACTCAGGAAGTTGGTATTTTAGTTGGTCTACCCGACAATCAACAATAATATTTTCCAAGTGACAAGGTTATTTTGATGACAATAATGATATTGTTGTATTGATTAGGTGACTTTATGACAAGGTTCTATATGTTATGTATATGCCAGTTTATTGCAATTTAATTTGTCTTTGTTGCACACTTAGTTTATGATACCACCACAACTATATCAATTCCCGATGAATACCTCTCCTTTAGGTTAATATATGATGACACATGATTTGCAAAGTTTAGAAATTGTTGAGTTGGATTTACTATTTGTGTTCATTTAGAATCCTCTTGTGATATGCGAGTTTCTTTGATAACTTTATTAACAATTTTTTTATGAGAAAAATATGTGTATCATCTGAATATTTTGATCACAATGCATTATTTTGAAAATGTTTTTCACATATTTAGTTTTTAGTGTCATGTTCATTTGAAAAATACTTATTTAGTTTTCTATATCTTTTAAATGGGCTTATAGGTATTTTAAAGCCAAAATTTTAATATGACTTTCCAAGTTCAATTTTTCTTTTAAAGGAAATTTGTCTATTTGTTTCACATGTTGTGCAAATTTCTCTTTTCATGTCTTAAGTTTAAGTTTCAACCTTTAGAATCTTTATGTGGGATGTTCAATTCTCTTTAGTATTCATGGAGTTTTAATGGCATGATAGTTCTAAGTTTGAGAATCTAAGTGATAGTTAATGGCATGATAATCTAAGTGAGAATTAATGGCATGATATTTTTAATAGTGATAGTTAGGAATGTTATCGAGATTTTAAGTTCTCAATTCTAGTGTATGAAATTTTGATCATTCAATTTTATGGTATTCTCATATAAAATGCGTGCATATTTCCCTTTCAGTTATGTAATTTACTTTACAAACAATTGTATAAGTTTTTTTAAAGTTATAGATTATTAACAATTCCTACATTAGTAGTTAATGTCTACATTGTTTGAGTGATGTAGTAAGGATTTATGAGCTTTATAACATTCTTTAAATATATATTTTCTATTATCTTTTAGATTTTATTTTAATGCACATTACATTATTTTAAACTTTTTCTATGGACAAAGTTAATGTCTCTAGTAGAATTTGCATTTTTGTTTGAATATTCATATAATTTGAAGCAAATTTTAGCTTTCTAGATTAGATCTTCGATTTTAAAAATATTTCTAATGTTAAGGACATTTCATTTGTGTGACATATTATATTTTACTTTCATTAACTAAATTAGGATTTGTATGTTTATGTGGAAAATCATTTTTGCAACTATATAATATATTACTTCTAGCATATTTCTTCTTTGTTTAGTTAAAGTGTATTTTAAAAGTTTTAATTATGCTTTAGAGTAGTTCATGTTTCAATTATTAGATTAGAACTAATTTAGATTTTATTTATTCTTCAGTTTAGCTTTAACTTAGACAATTAGATTAGTTTATTTCAATTTTCACACATGTCAATTTAGTTGTCATTGAAAGCCATTCACATCTTAGATAGGAAGTGACCTATAAGGATAACCTATGTACATTTACTCTAGATAAAAGGATGTGCCCTACTCATGTATGGGTGAGTTAGTCTCATCCATTTGTCCACCTTTCTATACATAGATAAACTTATCCTTTGGTCTTTGGTCACATTTGGCTTTAGTTAGTTTGGTCCCTTTAAATATTTTTCTTAACAATTGTTGATCTTGTAGGACTAAACCCTTTTTAGTGAGACTTGGCCTTCACATATAGACTTTCAAGAAGATTGTAAGTGTTTAATTGAATTGGCAATCCATCAACAAAAAATAGGTTTTTAATCTCTTTTTTTGTATCAATAAGCATCCCTTGCTCTTTTATAATCAATTTGCGTATCTATCAGTCAAACTGTATTACTCTTCTCCGTAAATTGTAGAGTAGTTTTCTTCCATTATCAAGACTTGTAGGTGCAATCCAATCTTGGGTGTATAGGTTAACCCACTCCTTTCTTTTTTATCCCTATGTTGTTTCTCATTTGAGCTTCACACCTACCATAATTCTCATTATTAATTAGATTTACTTGCATAGAGAATTTGTTAGGATGAACTCACCTAGATAAAAATGCCATGTTTTTGCTTAGTTACACATCAAGAACTTGAAACAAACCTTTGAGATATGGGTGAAATCGCAAACCTGGGAAACACTTTGGTGACAAACAGAGTGAAAAAAACGGAGCGCAGGAGGATGATCATGCGAAAAAAAGTCAAACTCAAACTCTAGGCCGAGAGTTTTGAGAGTTCAAACTCTGGGCCAAGAGTTTAAAAAAACTCTAGGCCGAGAGTTTGAACCAATCGCCGCGCTGTATTTTAAAAAAAACTCTCAGATGAGAGTTTGAACTAAACTCTGGGCCGAGAGTTTGGAAGACATTTTCTCGCCCGAGAGTTTCTGGTCAACAATTCCAGCACCATTTCTGCAGAATTCAGAAATGTGTCACTTTAACAAGGTCGGACCACTGCCAAAAATGAGAATTACATGTCGGAGTTTATACCAGTAGATTCACCATTCAATCTACTTTCTAGTAATATAAGTTTTTTTCAATTTCATTTAGGATTACTATTTTTTTACTAAACTTTATCATTAAAAAATTAAGTGACTGAAAAATCAGTCACAATGAAAATTCAATATCATCACAATGATGAAGCCAAACAAATTTAAAAAAATACAAGGATGTTGAAGTGTCCTCTTCAATGGTTTGGTTTTAGTTTGTTTGATAAGAGTAACATTTGAAAGAAAATGTGAAGAAAAAAACATGTGTCGATAATGCACCATTTTCTGAACATACGCTATTTCGATAAATAATAAAAAATAGTTCCCAAGTCTTAAAAAACTCGAAATATAGTCCAAGATCAATTTTAGTGTGTGTATATTATGAGCATGCAATCTTTTTCCCTAAAATGAATAACCATCTATAAAAAAATCATGGTCAACACAGGTCACTCATTATCCATACCTAAAATTTTCAAGTATATGCCGTTGGTTGACAACAAATTTGTCCCACGATATGTCCATAAAAAAAATTAAAAAAAATACGAGTAGAAAGCTAATTCAATTCTGTAAAACCTTTGTGTTTACTTCAAGTTGAAATTCCTAAGGGAGATATGGGTTTGAAGAGGTCGAAGTTGAAAAACATAAAAATTAGCAGTTTGTTTTGTCAAAAACAAGCCAAAATTGTTTCCCAACTTCATGTTTTCACCCATATCCATCTTAGGAGCATTGAGTCTATATATGAAATCAAACCCTAATCACCTCTCTCTCTCTCTCTCCCCACTGTATTTCCGAAAGTCACTGATCTCTGAGATCATAAAGGAGTTTTTATGTTGTGCATATATCTTCTTGTAGATTAATTATACAAATATATGTAAATCATCATATATCTTGTATGTAGTTATTGAGGTTTATACAAAAATTTTAAGGTAGATTTTGTGGAGGGACCAACCCCTCCATAAAATATCGATGATAGTAGTCAAAGAAAATCCCCATTTTGAAATTTAGAGACCAACCAATTCCCATGACCCAGCTAAGTGCCTTCCTTAGATAGCATGTCTGCTTCCGTATTTCACTCCCTGTAGACATTACAACAAATGCAATAATCAAAATCCTCCATGATACGCGATGCCTCTTCAAAAAGAGCAAGCAAAAGCATGTCGTGACATTGTTGTGCATGATTGACCCAATTTATGACATTCATAGAATCACCAAATATCTGAAGAGAGGAGCAACCTCTTTCCCAAAAATGAGTAACAATAATTAGAGGACATAACTTCTGCGTAGTTATTTGTTCCATGCCCCAATCCCATTTTAAGCTTGAAAAAAATATTGTTTGAGAGGTAGAGAATAACCCCTCCCCCACAAATTGATTTTGATCTTGAGATGCCCCATAAAAAAAAGCCCAAGGTTTTGATTTGTCCACTTGTTCTTCTTGAATGATTCATATTGTAGTCCCATACTTTTCCTGAGGGAAGTGCGACCGTATGATGAGTCCTTGAGTTGCAAGCAAATATGGGATTGAGGGATTCTCTTGAAAGATTGAGCGATTCTTGGCAAGCCAGATTCCCCAACAAACAAGTATAGGTAGTGCTTTTACTTTCCTAAAGGCCAAATTTACACACCAGTTCTTCCAAGCATCCTCAATCGTGTCTCTAGTCCAACTACAGTCAATACCCAGAATTTTGGTGCATTATTTCCAAACTAGTATGGTGGAGGGACATGAAATAAAGAGATGATTTACTGATTCCTCATTTTTCCTACATAGAGTGCACTACCCTGGGCCTTCAATATGTCTATGCTTCATGATATCCCAAGTGGGGGCTTTGTTTTCTGTCAAAAACCACATAAAGATGTGTGCTTTTTTAGTACATTTTGATTTCCATAATCCTCTCCACCACCATTTTGGTTCTCTACGTTGAATTTCAACATTTAACTGCATGTATCCCAACTTTGGTGTGTAAAATCCATGAGGAGCAGGCTTCCGGATAATTTCGTCATCCCCATCCATTAGACGAATGTGTGTGGTCTGGAGAGCTCTCATATATGAATTCCAAATATCTGTAAGTTCTTCATCTATCCCTAGCTGATGTGATTCTTTATGGCATCCTTGATTCCAAATTGTTGTCAAAACTCGGTCCGCTACCTAAGACAATGTGTAAATACCTTTAAGATGTAATTGTTGGATTAGTATTTACAAAAACAAGCTTATATTTAAAGAAAATATGTGTAAGTTTGTTTTTGAGAAAGAGGACAGCTTCTCACATGTGATTATAACACATTGTCCATCCTTCTTCGACATTATCAATATTGCTATTGTGCATGATCTCATGCTATCCCAAGCAATGTTTTTACCAACCACTGAACTACTTAGCAATTTAACAATTATTTCCCATGGACTCATCTAGTGCATTGCTTGATTATATGATGTTGCACTTAGAATCAAATAATATTATGTGAAATATTCCTCTCCAGTGACACTCCATCTAGCATGTCATTGTGTGCTATGTCACTATATTCCTCCAACTTCTTTACTGCTTCAAGGATTTCTCCTTCGACCTTGGTGTGTTTCACTATCTCATCACACACTATCACTTTCCTCAACATATTCATACACCACTATTTTTTCTCCTTTGTCACGCATAAAACTTATTTTCTAACAAAAAACACCACTTTAGGCTCTTATTCCTTCATTAACAACATTTAGAATCTCTTCCCATCCTTGGTGACGGTGTATGCATTCTTCAAGTCATGCATTGGACATTGATCACACTTCCATGGTATTCCCAACAAGAAGTGCCAAGCATCCATGGAAATCACATCACATATATTTTTGCCTTTATACTCTCCAATATTAAATGATTCCTTGCAATGGTTTGTCATCTTCATTTAATATTTGTAATAAAACCAAAATATTATGTACAGTTTTGATTTCTTATGTTGCGCTAACAATAAGTTTTCTACCATTTCCACTGCAACCATATTTGTTGTATTGGAAAATCCAATAACGATGTTACAAAATTTATCTCTAGACTAGAATTAAAAGAAAATATCTTAGCCAGCCACCTATCTTATACTAGACTTGTTGGTTGTTGCTTCTCTTGTGCCATCATTCCTCTATTCATCATCAAATCTTGTGACCGCTTTCTTATTGTTGCAACTATTTTTCAATCTTCTAATGCTTGTCACTCCACTAACTAATTCCTTTGTTTGTTTTCATGCACGTCTTCTATTAGTGGGAACTCAAACACGTTATTCCTTTCATATCCACATTTGTACTAGTATATATTGTGCATATCATAATGTTATGCACCAAATTTCCCAAAATATCATAAAATTAAAGAGAGAGAGAGAGTAACCTAATGCCTTGAGAATGAAATAAAGAGATGGATAAGAAGCCTCTTTGAGGGGGCAACCTCCTTTTACAATGTAACAAATGCACAAGACAAGATGCATGATCCTAAAACTAAGTATCCTTGGTATATATACTGGAGGAAAAGGGTACAATTATAATTAAGGTCCTTGCTGAACATACAATTACAATTAAAGTCCTAGCCAACCAATAAATACAATACATGTGTTGCTATTTGACCATAATTCTCGATGAACTTGTGGTAATAACTTGTCAATACTAAGAATCCTCCAATATTCTTCAAGGTTTTGGGATCGACCATTCCATCATAGATTTAATTTTGTCATGGTCCACTTTGATGCCTTCATGAGAAGCAATTTGACCTAAAAATTCCACTTCCTGAACCCCAAAGGCACACTTAGAAGGCTTTGCATATAGTTGTTGTTTTCCAATAGTTTTAAGACCATGTCAACATGTTGCACATGCTCTTCCCAATATTTATTGTGGGTTAATATTTCATCGAAAAATACTATCACATTTTTTTGAGGAAGGGTTTACAAATAAAATTCATTAAGCTTTCAAATGTGGAAGGTGCATTGGTAAGACCAAATGGCATCTCCAAAAATTCATAATGACCTTCATGTGTTCTAAAGGTTGTTTCCAGAATGTTTTCTTGCCTCAATCTAATTTGATGATATCTAGAATGAAGATCCAATTTGGTAAAGAAAATTGCTCCCTATAATTAATCTAATAATTCATCAATGGTAGGAATATGAAACTTATCTTTAATGACAATCTTGTTGAGATCTCTATAATCTAGACACATATGCCATGAACCTTCATTTTTGTGAACCATCACCACTACTCTTAGAGAAAACACCTTGGCTAGGATGAATGATGCCAACATCTCACATTTTTTTTTTTGTAAGCAGCATAGTAAAATTATATTATAGTACAAAAAAAGTTACAATCTCATGAGAGTCTGTAGAATCAGCTTTCTGAGGCTTCTCATGGAACCAGGAGTACAAAAAAGAGTCACTGTGGACAAATCCAGTAACATAAACCTTATGACAGCTGATCAGTAAAGACAGAAACAGAACTAGACTAAGGATGTAGACTAGCATCTGAAGATGGACCATTAACAGGAAAAGACGAAACATAAAAGCTAACCGCCAAAACCAGAAGAACAGTGTTCACACAGATCCGCATTAGGTGTTGGCATCTGCATTCTGAGAACCATGATTTTCCTCAGGGATAGGGCAGACACCGAAGAAGTCATCATCCCACTGCTGGTTCGGGAGCTTGATGGGCAGGGGCTTGTCTTTGCGGGGAGGAACAGCTTCATCCTCGGCTTTTCGGACTCGCTTGTAGTGCAGAACGTCAATGGTCGAGGGAATTTGGAAGGATGTCCCCGGGGGAGGAGCTCCCTGAACCACCACCACCGCAGGAGAATTAGAGACAGAGTTGGGGCCACGAACAGGGACTGTGCCATCCAAAGCCGCAATACCCATGGAGTCATACAGGGAGCTACCAGTAGCATGGGCCTCTGTTGCAGTTGCAGTGCCCTTAGTGTGAATGGTTAAATATTCTGCCGAACCAGCAACAGGACCAGCAGGACCATAATTAGGAGTAGGAGCCAGGAGTGGAAACAGAGAATACCTGTAGCTAGCTAGGCTGGCTTCCAGAGAAACTAGCACCTCATCCAAATGCGCCATATTGGCCCTGGTATCCATGATGGAAACCTTGGCCATGTTCCAATTGGTGAGCATCTCCTCCACCAGGGTGCCAAGTATGTTTTTCAGGAGCCAGTAGTAATTAACATGGGTTCCTTGGCTCCCAAAAGCCAGAATTTCGGCCACACTGCGCTACTCCCAGCCGTCAACCAGACGACGAACAGTGACGGAGACGTTGTCCTTGTAACCAATGTTTGCAGATTTTTCCTTCTCGGCAGCGAATGCAGATTTACTAGCACCTGGACCAGAGCCTCGCTTGGACGTGCCTTGCGTGCGAGTCATGGCTGAATTGGCGACATCACAGGAAAACTGAGCAGGAGCAGAGCTCTCAGCAGAGGAGATAGACAAGGAGTAACAGAGGCAAGTAATGACCGCAGGGGCGTGGATAGGGAGCCTCATATCTATGAGCACGCAGCTGGAAGGAGCAGGATTCACACGGGAGAGATTAATGGCAGAGATGAACTAGATGGGAGGGAGGGATGTAGAAACCAACGCCGACATAAATGCAAACCACTGAGCCATGTGGGTTATCAAACCGAGCGCGTGCGAAGGGGCCAGGTGGAGAGGGATCATATCCAACATTAAAGGAAAGGTCTAGGGGGAAGTGCAGCCTGGGGCTTGTTGCAAGGTGGAGGAGCCACGCTGCCAGGTGGGAAGATGGTGCTCCTTGCCATGGAACTAGCTGCCGTCGTGTCACCCCCATCTGAGGAACATCTCACATTTCTTGAAACCTATGCTGAATATCACTCTTTTGGGCATATGGGTACCTATATGTAATGCTCAAATTTAAATACTTTTCCATTTAATTTTTCTCAAATTTAACTTTAATATATGCATAATTCAAATATATGTCTAAATGTTTTAATGCAAGTATGCATGTAGTTCTATTTCTTGCCGTTGTCTAGGTACCACATCTATGGGTCCTTCCGAAAACTTATTTGTCCTTGTCCTTGTGTGGGGAGTGTGATGTAGTGATTAGGATTCGTTACCATAATCATCCCGCTACATTCTATGTGATACTAATGGTGGTTGAGGAATAAGATCTTCCTTATTGCGCGCCCCTCAACTCGTCGCACGCAACCAAATCGTTATGGCCTTGCCCATATGGCACACACTACCCGAGTAAAGTGGATAGGGATTTCAACTCGTGTGTGGAATTCTATTTAAGAGTCAACAACCTGTCGCCATACTCTTATGTATGTTTTCCTTATGACCCCCCTTATTCCATTTGAGAGTCAGTCGGTAAATTGTTTTACCTGCCACTACACACACTCAAAGCGCACATCAGTAGCGTTGCAAAATATAAAGTATATCATCATACATTATTCATATCTATTAATTTCTAACTAAACAAGTAGCATTTATTCTCATCCACAGAATAACAAAAGCATCAATTTTCATTTATTCATAACATAAGCTTTATTTCATATTTCTCAATCTATCGAGCATAATCATTAATTCTTGTCAGTAAGCAATTTTCATTCAATAACATAAATATAAATCAAGTTTATTTAGCCGGGTCACTTCAATACAAGTGCCCTCAAAGTCTAATCGATCAAAATCGGTCATAGGAGGGCATTACATACACCCCTTCGTCCCAAAGTTAATTTTTATTGTACTTTCACTTTCTTTTCATAATCAAGTTTTCATGCCATTCTCTTCTATTTTCACCAAATAACCATGGCCATAAACACTAGTTGTTCTATTATCACTGATTTTTATGTCTCATCCAACAAAGTTCCAACACATTCTCAATAATTCAACAGTAATTTCATGTAATGTAAATCTAGTAATACTTTTCAATAATTGTCAATACTGACTTAGATTTCCAATGCCTCCTAGTCATTACATCAGTAATATTGTGTCCAGGTCAAGGAGATCATCATGTCCTTACCTCAATTCATCATTCTCACTATCATTTGATCCCTGCAACATTCTTATCAAGTCACATCATGTGTGTTGTCATTGTCTCATCAAGTCCCATCTTTAGGACTAGTCATCTTTTCATTTAGGTTTCACCATGTTAGGTGGTTAATATCATTGCGTTTAGATTGTCATGTTGGTCATCTCCATATTTTGTTTTACCAAAATCGTCTTCGTTTGACCCTTTCGAAACTCGGTAGAAGTTTCGGAAAAAAATAGCCTTTTGTTTCTTGTCAGTTAAAAGAATCTCAAAAAAATGTATCATTTGTTAATTATCCCTATTTTTTTCATTTTCCCCACTATGTCCTTTCCCCAAATACCCCTTTATCTTACCGTTTGGGTTCCCCTTTCCTTCCAAGAATATGAAAATATCATATCATTTATGCCAAATAAATAAAAATGATCGTCTATCAACTTAAGTGCAAAGGAACATTGAAAAACACACTATAATCATAGATGACCTTCTTCCACATCTCATAATTAATTGAGTTACTTCTTTCTTCATATGAAACGTGTGTAACCTCAATCATAAAAATTGTCATCACAATCAATTTCCTGTGAAGGAATGTTCTCTAATGAATTTTCATACTCAAGTTCACAATTGGCCATTTTGACATCCACAATTCCTTCTACCTCTAGTAGTAGTCAAAGACTTGTTGTTCCTCTTGTATACTTGGGCATCATCCTTTACCATGTATAGGGTCTTCCTCAAACACCACCAAATACAAATGGTGTTCTCCAAGGAACATATTCCCAAGACTCATCTTTCCTTGGTGTACATTTAACACACTTATCTTCATTCCCATTATCCTCCATGTCACCCTCACATTTTGTTTCATCCGCATGCTCTAAGGAATCCCTTTCAACATTGTTCACTTCATGATTATTAGAGCCTCGCCTTCAATACGAGGTCCCTCTTCCTCTAAAAATAATTAGACTTTTCTTTGAAACAAAAACTATATTTATATACATAAAAATATGCATTTTTTTATTCCAACATCAATATGCTTTACATAAGACTCCCTTAGGATTTCATTATTCTATATATACTAGAATTTTTTTATGGAATATATATTTATTATTTCCACATGTAATTACTGTTTAACCCCTCTTATCCTTTCACTTTCATGTATATATATAAAGTATAATGCATATTGGTATTGTCGTATCGGTTTCGGTAGAAAGAGTGTTGGTCCTATCTAGGTTTGACTTGCTATGATACCAAATGTAATGCTCAAATTTAAATATTTTTCCATTTAAATTTTCTCAAATTTAACTTTAATATATGCATAATTCAAATATATGTCTAAATGTTCTAGTGCAAGTATGCATGTAGTTATATTGCTTGTCGTTGTCTAGGTACCACATTTATGGGTCATTCCGACAACTTATTTGTCCTTGTTCTTGTGTGGGGAGTGTGATGTAGTGATTATGAGTCATTACCATAATCATCCCGCTACATTCTATGTGAGACTATTGGCGGCTGAGGAATAAGATCTTCCTTATTGTGCGCCCCTCAACTCGTCGTACACGACCAAATCGTTATGGCCTCGCTCGTACGACACACTCTACCCGAGTAAAGCGAATAGGGCTTTCAACTTGTGCGTGGAATGCTATTTAAGAGTCGACAGGCTGTCGTCATACTCTTATGTATGTTTTCCCATTCTTTACGACCCCCCTTATTCCATTTGAGAGTCAGTCAGTGAATCATTTTAACTGCCACTACACACACTCAAAGCGCACTTCAATAGCGCTGCACAATATAAAGTATATCATCATACATTATTCATCTTTATTCATTTTTTTTTCCTTGGAAAAAGTTGTAATTTTATTTCAAAAAGATGAACAAAATTACATTCTGCACATGTAATAGAATCACTGAGATCCCTACATTGTCACATATTTTCTGTCCCATATTAACATCATGTATAATGTCCCATACATAAAACAAAAACAATGAATACGGCTGTCCATTCAGCCCGCATATATCCGATTACATATAAACAAATACAGTATCAGAGATGAAGATGGTGACCGTCACTGGTCAACAAAAGCTGCTGTCCATACAGCCCGCCTATATCCGAATACATATAAACATACTGTAATAGGAATAGAAGGTGTCCTCCACTGGTCAATAAAAGCTGAGCTATTGCTCAATTCCGTGCCTCAATTACTTCATGAAAAGGTCTGTGATAATAACTGTAAGTGCCCCCCGTTGAGTGAATAGTAATCCTCCATGTGCCAAGTGCTAAGTGTTGCTGCGTCGCTTCTTTGGAAAGTTGATTGGCCATCCCATTCCTCTCCCTGTAGACATGTGTACATGTAATATGATTAAATGACTGCTTTAACCGGATTACCTCCTCCAGGATAGGTAAGAGTACCATCACATGACAATGTGTTATCTCCTTTGCCCAATCGATAACTAACATGGAGTCGCCAAATATCTGAAGAGATAGACATCCTTGTTCAAGTGCAAATAACATCAGCAGCCTAAGAGACATAAGTTCAGCATAGTTATTTGATCCCCTCCCCAAACCAGCCACGATATGAAAGTAATGGGACTCAGATTTGAAAAGGACTCCCCTCCCTCCACACACCGATTGATGGTCGAGTGAAGCTCCATCAAAATAAGCCCACGGCATGGATTTATCTATCAATTCCACGCGCACAGGACGAGTTCTAATCACTTTGACAGTTGCCATGAAGTGTTGGATAACTGCCACAGCTTGTGCCACTACAGTCTCCATCGGAACCCTGCAATCTTGAAATAAGATCTTATTTCTAGTAATCCAAATGCCCCAGGCGAAAATACAAGGGGAGGCCCGGATGGAAGAGGTCTTTTGAAATGACCACCACAATTGGAACGCTTCATGGACACTCTCTCCCCGCCACCTCACATTGATATCCAGATATTTTCATATATCAGCCCAAACTGCCTGAGAAAACCGACAATGAACAAAAAGATGAGAAATGGTCTCTTCCGCATCCCTACAAAGAGGACAGAACCCCGGACCCTGGATGAAACGTTTTTGCAGAATGTCCCAGGTTGGAGCCTTATTCTCCAGAATAGCCCATAAGAGTAATTTTGCTTTACCCGGACACTTTAACTTCCACAGATATTTCCACCACCACACCAATTCCCTGTTATGTACTTCCACGTTCAACTGGATATATCCATGTTTTGGGGAGTATATTCCAGAGGGATGGTGATCCCAGATTAGTTCATCAATCCTATTGGTCAGTCGAATATTCGCATGTCTTAAGATCTGGAGAAAATCCTCCCAAGCTCCGTGCATATCTTTAGGAATCTCAAGATGCTGTGCAGAGATCCACCCCTGATGCCAAAGAGTAGATGATCCCGGATCCTCTACATCAGCCAGAAAATGACAACCTCTAGCTGCCAAAAAAGTCCTCAGGTCCATAGGAAGGACATGTCCTCCCCTACAGCCAACCCAAGGGTCCAGTCCAATACGAATGAGTCGCCCATTTCCAATCCTCCACACTAATCCAGAGCCTACCAAATGAAAATGTTGCACCACCGCTTTCCAGACCACAGAGCAATTTTCCCTCGACTTATTGCCCAGCCTTATCCATTCGAGAAGAGTTAGAGGGGCAATATATTTATGATATACCACTCTTGTCCAGAGACTTTGTGTATGGATAAGTCGCCACGACACCTTGGCCCCCAAGGCTTTTGCAAACAGAAAAATATTCTTTAACCCCCATCCTCCCAGTGCTTTTGGAACCGCAATTTTTTCCCATCTGACCCACACCAAAGCTCGATTATCACATTTACCCTTCCAAAGAAAGGCAAAACACAACCTACGGATCTGCTCCAAGACTCCTTTGGGAATCCAAGCTAGAGACATCCAATACACCGGAATTGCTTCCAAAACTGATTTAACCAGAACCAGCCTCCCTGCCCGAGATAGCCATTTATGACTCCATCCTTGAAGGCGCTGTTCTAATTTTGCTATTAACCAGTGCCAATCAGCCTTCAAATAAGCATTTGGTTTCAAGTGAAAGCCAAGGTACTTTAAACCATCATCAATATCCAAAGTCCTGTAAGGTAGTCTGATTGTCATTCTAAGAATCTCCTGCTCGCTTAAATGCGAGCATGTGATTGTAGATTTGTCAATATTCACTAACATACCCGCTGCAGCTTGCACTAAATTGAGACCTTCAACCACCTTATCAATATCCTGTCTCGTGCCATCACAAAATATCAGAATGTCATCAACAAAAAGTAGATGTGTAATAAACAATACCTAAGAAATGGATATGCCATGAAAGGAACCATTAGCTTTTGCATTCAGAATAAAACGACTGAGGCCTTCAGCAACAAGGAGAAACAGCAGCGGGGAGAGGGGGCATCCCTGTCGAAGACCCCTTCCAGCATGGAAGAATGGACTAGCAGAACCATTGATCAGTACAACAAAGTTCACCGTAGTGATGCAGGCCATAATCCATCTTATAAATTCGTAGCAGAAACCCAGGTGAGTTAGAAGCATCCGGATATAGAGCCAACTAACCCTATCAGATGCTTTTGAGAGATCAATCTTAATCACGACACCCTTCTGCTTCTGCACTTTCAGAGTGTGTAATCCTTCCTGGGCAACTCCAATGGCCTCATGAATTTGACGACCTTCCAAGAAACCAAATTGCTCACAAGAAATATGCTGAGACAAAATATTCTTGAGTCTCCTTGCCATAACCTTAGAGATTATTCATCTTTATTCATTGCTATCTAAACACGTAGCATTTATTTTCAGCTACGGAATAACAAAAGCATCATTTTTCATTTATTCATAACATAATCTTTATTTCATATTTCTCAATTTATCGAGCATAATCATTAATTTCTTGTCAGTCAACAATTTTCATTCAATAACAGAAATATAAAACATTTTTCAAGTTTATTTAGCCAAGTCACTTCAATACAAGTGCCCTCAAAGTCTAATATGTAAACTCGGTCATAGGAGGGCATTGCACTATAAGGTTTGATGTTAGGTGGTACACTTCCCACTTGCAAGTGAATAACATAGTCATGACCTCGAGCAGGTGGAATACCTTTAGGCATCTCTCCAAATACCTTGGAATGATTGTCAATAAATCTTTGCAGATCCACATGAATAGGGTCTATATGTTTGAACATCTAGCAAGCACATGTGTAATTACACCATGGTGTCCCCTTTTTAGCAATTATTTCATGCTATTAGAGCTTATGAATTTTAAGGGTTCCCCTTGGAATACCTCCGAGTCCATTTTCCTTTCCTTCTAAGGAGAATCTCATGAAAAGTTTATGAAAATTAAGAGCCAATGTTCCCAATGAATTTAAACATTGGACCCCTAATACAACATCAACACCACCTGTTTGGATAGTGCAATCATTGTACTATCCAATAAACACGCCTTCATAGTGAGCTTAATACTATGGCACTTCTCTAAAAAAATTATTGTATCTCCATCTGCAATCATTACTTGAAATGTTGGTGCTAGATATGTAAAGTAATTCAAAGGTTTGGCTAATTTGCAATTATTGAAGTTATGGGTACTACTAGAAGGCAATCAACACTATTGCCTTTCTCTTTTTGATATATCCTTCTATATTGAGACTTTGAGGAGTGATAGTGCCAACCAATGCATGCTAAGATATGGTTGAAGTGGTGTCTTCTAGTTCTAGATCTTGAGACAATTCCAGTTCTTGATCTTCTTCCTCCTCACAATATATGTAGAATACTTTCTTCTCACTGCACTTATTCCCCTTATTGTACTTGTTGTTACAATTGAATATAGTCATTTTTCTCTTCCTTCCTCCAATTGTTGAGGTGTCAAACTTGTAGGTTGAGCGAGATCAGGAGTAGGAACATTTCCCTCTCCATAAGTATTGGTGGCAACTCTTCCAGTAACCATATTTTTACTTTCAACTTTTCTTGCCAAACTCAAATCATTATCCAATGATTTATGTCCAAATAAATGTACCTCATATTGAATGCTCTCCTTTAAAGTGTCCATAAAGAGATTCGAAAAATTATGCTTTGGAATCTTTTTCACTCTAAGACTCAACTTTTGAAATTTCTTAATGCACTCTGTAATTGGACCTCTTTGCATGAGATTTATCAACTGGCTAAATTAGGTGTTTCTCTTAATATATCCATAATATGCTATCAATTCATCCATAAATATAGACCAAGAGACAATAGAGTCATTTTTATTGTCACAAAGATATTGGTACCACACAAATTGATCAAGTTCTAAATACAAGGATGCAATAGTTACCTTTTGTAAAGTTGTCACTTATTGCAGATCAAATAATTGCTCCATATGGCATATCCATGTTATTGGATCATTACCATCAAACTTTCTCAAATCAATCTCAAGAATGAAGCAGTTCCTTGGTCCCAAGTTGAACCCATGATGACGTGGATTATGGAGTGATGAATGATTAAGTGTCGATGACTCAAACCTCTTATTCTCCAATTGTTTTTCAATTTTCTAAATATGTGACTGGGATGAAACACTATTTTTCTCCCTAATCTCTTCTCGGGGAGGTGAATTATGGGTAAATAGGAGTTTCATCTCATTTAGAATTACCCCCTTCATATCTTTGAGATCATCTTTATTGGCCATCTTTTCCATCTTTTGATCCATCATTTCTATATTTTGCATATTCAATTTCAAATTAATTTCTATCTTTTTTTGTGTTTACCAATTGAACATGTGTCACTAACCTATCACTCAATTTAGTAACTTTGTCCACCAAATTAAATAACTGGTATTACATGTTTTCATTTTCTTCACGAGTCATGGTTGAGCTCTTTGGAGGTTTAATTGTTGTACCATTTTTTTGTAGAACCCATTTCCATGCGAGCCCAAAATAATATTTACCTATAATTCTCCTCTTCTTTTTTTTTTCTCTTTATCCCACCTTTTGAATAAGCTAGAATAGATATTCCAATCAAAATTTATACAAGTTTCAAGTTAACATACCTTTAAAAATCCTGATTTGTAGGTTGTCTTTCTAGCCCGCTTTCTCTTGAATTATTTCTGAAATTTCCACCCCCATGAGTTTGAAATTTCAGCCTATAGTACCCTGGTATGTCTTCTCTACAATGTCACAAGTTTGACCAAGTTATGATGTGACAAGAGAAAGTTATGGTAACTTTCCCAAAACTTGTTGTTATTGTCCTTTTTCAAGATAGTGAACTAATATGACCTGCTACATCTCCAATTTTTCTCATTTGCTTCTAAAATTTATACTGGAAACATTATGGTTGGTATTCTTTCCAATTCAATTGGTGGCACTCAATTTGGATCTTGCAATCTTCATAAACAATAGTTTTCCCAGAATGCTTGTTTGAGACTAGTTTTTGGACTAGTAAAAAACCATAACTTCTACAGGCTATAATGCCAAACTTATAGTGAGCTAGGACCCAAATTTTTTACCACGGGTACTTTTATTTGTCTTATAATTCTAGTCAAAAATTTTATATTTGAAACGTCTTCAGAAAAATTTATAGCAAAAAAGGATATGATATCAAATGTTATGCACCAAATTCCCAAAGTAGCATAAAATGAGAGAGAGAGAGAGAGAGAGAGAGAGAGAGAGAGAGAGAGAGAGAGTAACCCAACATCTTGATGATGAAATAAAGAGATGAATTATAATCCTATTCAAGGGGGAAACCTCCTTTTACAATGTATCAAATGCACAAACAATATGCAATGAGCCCAAAACTAGGTCTCCTTCACACGCGCGTGCGCGTTTGTGTGTGTGCAATAGATGTAGGGTACAATTATAATTAAGGTCCTAGTTGACCATACAATTACAATTAAGGTTCTACGTGACCAATAAAGATAATACCGATATAGTAATATAAATGTAATGTCATATATATGGGTTTAACACATAACCACCAAAGTTGCTTCCGCATCTTCTAAAACCTTTATGGCCTGTAACTTGTTCTCCTCTTGGTTTACCAATCTCATTTTTCTTCTAAGAGTTCTCATCATGCATGTATTCCACATTTTTTTGTGGAACTTTGATGTTTACGACCACAACTATCTCTTCCTCTAGCAAAATTATTTCTACTATCCTTCCATGCCAACTTCTCTTCTACCCTTCATGTTAACTAGTATGTCTTTTTGATTGAGAAAATTTTATTCAGACTAATTTCATGTCAAATAACAAACTTCAAACCATTACATAACTTGAAACTAATAAATCTTCATCCTCTTCATGTCTAGTGCATACATAAATTTTGTAAAATTCGTCTATTCATTCATGTACACTACACTTTTGTTTGAGATTTTTATTTTACTTTAAGGACCCGTGCTTGTAATCTATAGGAAATAGTGTTTCTTAGTGCTTTGCAACCATCTTGTTCTGGCTTTGAATCTTCTCTTACCTTACAAATTCACTAGCACTGCAAAAACTCCACCATATTGTAGCCTTGTCCTTCAACATCATACAAATGAGCTCTGTCCTTTGAGGGTCTTCCATTCTCTTGAATTCAAAATAATGCTCCATCTCACTTAGTTATTCAACCAATGTATTTTCCTTAAGCTTCCATCTTAACAAAATCTTCTACCTTTGCATCTCGTTTATTCTTAAAACCTACATCAACTTATTGCCGCTACAACATCTCCATCTTCAAATTCTATCTTTTCTTCTTTTTTCTTGGTTTGTTGCGCTAGCTTCAACTTCACTATTTTTATTTGTTCTCCAATTATCCAATTGTTTTCCTCAATGGTTGTATATCTGTAATCACAACTTTCCTTCTGCCTTTTCTTACCAATTCTACTAGTTTCTCACTTATGATTTCTTTGTTGTCTTCTCTAAGCCTTCTTTCCACTTAGTTTTATCTCCTAGATCTTCCAAACTTTGTCGTGTTGCCAAATTGCACAATCAGGGTGCAATGGGATTGAATTCATATTTGTCATAAACTCATAGACTAATCTGAGTGGGGATCTACAACATTGGATTAGAGTAAACATGCTACAAAAAAAATGGTCATACCACACTCACAAAACATAAGAACCCATTTCACATCATAGGGAGAAATGTATCCTCATTCACATTAACATAGAAATGAATACACACATGAATCTATAGTATGTTCATTGATTTTCTACTTTGATTGGATGCTAACTATCCATGAATCTAAACTGCCATCTTTTAGGATTGGCCAACCTAACTCAAATGACAACATTCTTGTTTAATCATTTTGTTGGATAACAATCCAATTTCTTCTAACTCTCCTCTTCTTTTTGCATCTCTTCACTTCCAATCATGCTCTTCCACTTCCTTTGGAACTCTTTAGATATGTTCCTATCGCATCAATGTCCGTTGCAACATTTTAGCTTCCTTTTATGCACTCTTTGTCTACAACACATGATCATCATGCTCAACATATGTGCTTTCTATTGTGATCCTATTGCATTCTAGTTGAAGAAAAAATTCCATGTGTTCTCTTCCTTTTCCTATCACGTGTTTCTCATCTCGTGTCTAAAGTAATTCTACACTTTTCTTTTGTCACACTCAACTCTTGTTGTGTGATTCCATTTTTTGTTGTACCCATCTATGTCACATCTAACTTTTTTCATGCAATTTTCTCTTTTCTATCTTGCTAATTTATGTTGCATTTGTGTGGCATGTTGACAAGTTTAGTTGTTTTAGGGCTACTCCAATATTATATCCACCCTAAATCAATGCTTGTTAGGATAAATATATTGATAAATTTTTATTTGAGTAGAAATTTGTTTTTCCTTCTTTTATATTTTGTATCTTAATTTATTCTCTTAAGAAGTGTGATTGATATTCTCATATTGAATGGAAAGTGCAAATTTTTCCTTGGAAAAAAGAATTAATTGAACATCCCAAACCACTTATGTTGTTGAGATAATGAGTTTTATTACCAAGACCATCATCACTCTTAACATGTTTTGTACTATATACCCAAACCAGCACTTGACCTTATTACAAATAAAAATATTTTGTAAGCCCAATAATCCATAACATTCAATTAATTTGACCAAAGATTGTCCTTAGCAAACATTCAATAAGAGAATAACTCATCTTTGAGTGTAAAATCACTTTCTTTGACACGTTTGGAGAAATCAATCACATACATGCTTGACAAGTTTGGGAGCATCATAAACTTGTGATTTCCATCCACACTTACATTTTCATGCATAAGTGAAGTTTATACTTCCATGATTAAGTTGTTTTGTTTCTACGTTAGTGATTTCACTTCAATAATTTATGTTGTCCTAGTTTAGAAATAGGCTTTAAAAATATTTAAACTCCTTGAAAAGAAACATTTAAAATGCTCTTGCATGCTTCCACATTAATTTGACAACTATCTCGTGTAAAATCTCAAGCAAAAAATACAAAAATAGTGCAAATGTGTGTGATAATCTCATGTTGGAAACATTTGCAAGACATGGGTGCACCACAAACTTTACCAATATAGAAGATTGCTTTGGGTTGTACATCCCCAAAATTGTTGTGATATCATTCTCCTTCACTTTTGTATTATCTTTACTTAGAGGTGACTATAATGTGCAAGTCCCTAGCTACTTTTTATGAAGAATTGGTAGAAATATTTTTATTCTATTTGTTTGCATCATGCATTAGATTGCATTTCTTGTGTTGGCTTGCACTCCATTATTGATCAACTATGCTTCAAAAGTGGCTCATGTATCCACTTTTGAACATTTTTCTTTGTTTGAAATAGGATTCATGTTGCGTTTTTGAAGTTGGCTTGCCTTCTACTACAGATTGACCATGTTTGAAAAATGGTTCATGTCTCTACGGGCATTTCTATATATGATTTGAGGTACGTTCCTTGACACTCTTATCTATATTATTCATTGGACTCTATATTGGGGGCATTGGACTCCACATTGGGGGCAATTTCTCTATACTATGTTGTATGCTTTTGCTGAGTTCAATGCTTTCTTGAGTGCTAATTGCTTTGTTGGGTTCTTGCCTACTATTGATTGTGTTATTCTTCAACTTGGGTGGCATTGGTTCAATGTTATTGTTGCAAAAAAATCATCACCTTGGATCTATACTTCTATTGGTAATCAACACACATGCACTATCTATCTATCTACATATCCAAAATTGATTACAATTTCTAATGAGACATAGTCCCATGAGATATTATAGTTTATCATGTAATTTTATGTATTGCACATAAGGCTTTATGTTCTTTCCTAGAAGCTTCGTTTTACATCTTTCTTCTCTTAGAAGCTTCCTTCGTTGTAATATATTAGACTTGGGCAAATTTGATCACTCTACCACAACTTTTTTTTGTTTGTACTCTTGTATATTGTTATACAAAGGAGTGTACATGTGTACATTAGAACAATCTATTCTCTTCCCCTACTTGCATACTTGCTCTCGTGTTATCTTGTATGTGAGTATTAGCATTTCCAATGTATGCATATCAAACAATATCACAATCTAGCCACTATGATAATCTACAAGATAGATCTCACAGCTAGAGTAAATCTCACTAATCTCACTCAAGAATTGCAGAGAGAAGAAGAAAAATTGAATCAATGATCACTCATTAACACAAGAAATGACAAAAACTGCTATATCATACATCAGCTGTAAGCTGGCACTGTGAAAGTAGAATAATAACTGAATACAATCAAATGAATTCGAATAACTCCTAAGGTCATTCGAATTCTCCTCAATGTGTGGCTTGGATGACATTGGAGACATAATCCAATCAGTGGAAGTAGTCACAAATAGTCAAATATGAGTCAAATGAGTCTAACTGAGTCTAATTGGTGCATGTGGCACAAATCTAGGGAAGGAGACTCCAATGTGGGTGCATGAGGAGCTGTTAGTAGTCAGTAGAGCTGAACTAGTCTTTGTAGGTGTCTATCTAAGTGCTTCAGTCAGTTAACTAAGTAATCGGTCCTCAAATCAAGGAACTAGTCCACTAATCATGGAACTGACTGATGTAACTCCTAAATAGGTGGAAGAGGGCACAATTGTACTCCAGTGATGGAAACAAGGGCGCATATGTGGCTAGGAGGGCTAGAACTAAGCATAAACAGTCTCCTGGGGTTGAAAAACTGGGGACTAGGTGCTGGGATACCACCATACTAATGACTGGATGCATGCATGATGAATGGATGCACGCAGAATGCATGCATGCATGATGAATGGATGCACACAGAATGCATGCATGCATGCAAATATTAAAAAATGATGGTGAGAATATTCCAACAGCCACTTTGGCCTTTAGATCTCACCTCAAGGGTTTCCATATTTTACACTTACTAGATCTCACACTATTTGACTTGGGCTTTCATCTCTCACCCTTACTAGATCTCATGTTGCTTGAATTGGTATGGTTAAGGCTCTAGATCTAGTCTCCTTGAGGGTTTCCATCTTACACTCTTTAAAAAGCTTCATCTTTTTGGAGTTACATATTTGTAGCAATCAACACACTTTCTTACTTAGCACAACTTCAATCTTAGTGTTCTTCATCAATCTTAGCACCACATCCCCTTACCATAAATTATCTTCTTTTGATCACTTCAATCTTATTTTTCTTCATGAACTTAGCACCACATCCACTTATCAAGTACCATCACGACTTCTTTTTCTAGCTCCAATATTGTATCCTACTTGTACAACTCCTTGCACTACTAAGAAGCACATGCTCAATGACTTTCAATCACTACCAAGGGGGTAAAGGGCATGGCACCCCTTGATGAGGAAGATGACTGAATTGTATTTTGCCAAATTTTATACTTTCTGAAGGATTTTCTCTGAGATGTAGAATGGTAAAAATATTGTTGATAGGCCATTTGTCACCCCCGGATCCAATCCAGAATGTCTTCAAGAGGTGGTGCTGGAGAAGAATTTACACATGACTATTCAAATAATAATTATTTTGAGAAAACCATGTAGGAGATGATGAGATCCTTCCAAGAGGTTCCCTTGTGAATTTATCATCAAGCAAACCTAGTAACGTTGATCTCTTTCCTGCTAGAGGTGAAGGTCATGATCCCTAAGTTTGATGCCTGGCATCATCAATGGTGAGAAGCTTGACACCTAATTGCATAATTTATAGACATACTTCAAGATCCAACATGAGATTATTGAATATCCAAACCGTTAAGGTCCATATTGAAGAAAATAACCTGGATTGGTGGCAAAAACACCAATTTTTTTTGGATATTGAAGAAAAGTATATCACTTGGTAGGATTATCTCAAATTTGTTATGGAGACAAGGTTCTACCTTCCTAAGTACTGGGTGTATGATGGCTTTAGACGAGGAAAATCCAAGCCAAATAGTCCAACAATACATTGAGTTGTTCAACAACTTCATATCAAACTAAGAATTTTAAATTCATAAGAAGTATTATCATTCAAGTTTATTTCTAGCTTATTTCCTAGTATTAGAACTGAACTACCTATGCTTGAGGTAAATGCTTTGGTCAAAGCATACAAAATAACCATTGTTGTTGTGGCCAAGATTGGATATAAGTTTGCGAAAAAGAATTCTAGAAATACTAGTACATTTTCCTCAAGCCCTTCGACATCCAAGGCTTTGTCAACCTTAATGGACAACATAAGGGATTATGCTTTAGCCTCTTCATTTGTCAATAAAGGAAAGTATTATACCTATCATAATAGGTTCAGTCATTCCACTGATAAATGCAGAGCTCTTCAATTTAAACAAGAGTACAAGACTCCTTATAGAGAAACAACTAAAACACATATATCCTCATAGAGAAACAATATGAAGATGTAGAGATTATAGTTGACAATGTAGTAGCTCCAAACCCACAATGTTTTCTAACAACTAGGAACTATGTGAGCAGTCCGAATAAATCCCTCTTCACACATAATTGGCAAGTAGAATATCACCCAATTTCTCTTATCATCGATAATGGTAGTTTGAAGAAGAAAGGGACCTATCCTAACCTCCCTACTTTAAGATACATAGGAGTTAGTCAATTAATGTATGCGATAATATCCTTTGAAATAGGCCCATTAGATAATAGTGGATAATTAATTAGTGCAAAAATGGTCTCTTTGTTAATTAAGACTCACTTGGTACTTGGTACTCATTAATGATGGACCACAAGTAGTTAGGGTTTTGGCTATTGAAAGCCTATTTAAAGAGCTAGGATGCTATGGATTTATTTGACAAGTAATGTTTTATTTGGATCTTTACTCAAGTGAAATGTTGCCCAACCTTAAAAGGCAAGTGAACATTGCTTCCAATTGGATTATCATAATAGAAGGATATATTCTATAGCTTTTGATTTTTTGTAGGCTAGTACCCATGGGGATTTGAACTTGTGACCTTCCATTTACAACTCCTCATCTCAATTACTCATTACCAATTGTCTACCCCCTGTAGGAAAAGCCTATAACTTTTGATTTTAATCATCTTTGTATTTGGTATTTTGCATTATAATCTTTGGTTTTCTACATTATAATATCTGTATACATGGTTGTGTTCCAAGTTTAAGGGTTAAGGAACACCACACACAACAACTATCGACTCAAGAAAGAGGTAAAGTATACAAACTCACCTCTATTTCTTATTGTGCAACACTCATTTACTTTCTAGTAAACCAACAATAAAACAAGCCAATGTCCTTAAGTTCTTAGCTCTTGGTGTTGTCCCACAAGCTAAAGAAGACAACATAGGGAATTCAGTCCTTAAAATATTTAGGCTATCATAGATTCCTATTCATATACTTTTGAAGAACTTGCAGGTCTACCTCCTCTTTGTACCATACAACACGAAATTTTATTTGGTTCCAAGTTCTTCACTTCTCATTTTTTTTGCATATTGCACCACAACTATCAAGAGTGCATAGATCAATAAGAAAACGAGAAATCTTCTTGAGAATGGTAAGGCTAGTCCTATCACTTATCCTTATGGTAGTCCAATTCTCCTTATACCCAAAAAGAACAATAAGAATGGAGATTATGCATGTTGTAAAAAGCATTGAATAAGATCATTGTGAAAAATCGATACCCACTACCCAAGATCGATGTTGTCATAAACTAGTTGAAAGGAGCCAAATACCTTAGCAAGATTGACCTAACTTTTTTTTATGATAGAGTACTAATGAATTCATCTAATTCTTGGGAAAAAACTTTCAAAACCAAATACGGGATATGTGTCAACTATGTCTTCTTAGGTCAGTGAGAACGAGGTATTGTTATTTCCCCCACCAAGGTTCAGAGCTCTCTAATGACATGCTCATGTTTGTGTGCTTGTGCTTACACAAATTTGGATGGGGTTAGGTGCAAGTCCTAGGCAAATTTGTGAAATAGACTACCTCTACTCATGGCTCCTAGGTGAAGGATGACTTCCATAGCATGGTAGTGCATTTTTGTCCATTGAAGATAAAATAATAGAGTAGTGGTTGTTTGATTGTGTTGATTAAAAACATTTTGTTAGAAAAAAATATGGGCTTTATGGGTGGCTAGTCATGTATTTTGATCTTACTAATGTTTCAACCACATTCATAAGTATGATCGATGGCATATTTTTTCCACATTTGGGTAAATTTATAGTGGTATATTTGGATGGCCTATTGCTATAATGACAGTTAGAAAGATTGTTATGAAATCAAACATAAAAATACATATAATTGAAGCAAGCACACACAATGAAGAAAAATATTTTTACTATGGAAACCCAAAATTGGGAAAACCACCAACAATAAATCTATTACCCTTGACCACTCCAACTAAGGCATGGCCAATCCAACCATCACCGACCACTCTCAGGCCAACACCGACCAATTTTGGCACTTTAAAATGGAGTTCCTCAAGTGCTTAAGTAGGCATCATCACATGCAATATCATGGGACACCCAAAACCATGGGGTCGTAAACCACCAATGGTAAACCCATCTTTGACTCTTTTATTGAGTCAAGTTTAACCTAACATTCCCCCCTTTAAACTTGATTTGGGGTAATCACCAACCCCCCTCAAAGTTTTAATTGGGTATCTGCGAATACAACATGCCTCCCTCTTCAACATACTTAAATCTACCTCTAGACTTTTCATAGGTGACTCACCAAGCTAGGGGTATGTATGCCTAACCAGGTCTTACAACCGTATGGCCATTTACATTGTTATCAAATTACAACTCCATAAAAGCTTACAATATAGTGACCAATCACTTCTTCATCCACATCTTCCATGTGCTCATCCTCAATTTTTACCATGCTTTTCTAGTTGTAATTTTCCATGGTTCACATACCCATAAACTATCACTTTAACGTGTAAGCTTTATCGCATTTTTTTAGTTTTCCATCGACCAATGTATGAGTAGCTTGGGTTCAATACAAGCAACCATAGCTTCCAAGACATTTACATTTTCCTTCAACCTCGCTCTAATACCAGTTGTCAAGAAATAAAATGCAAAAATACATATAATAAGCAAGCACACACAATGAAGAAAAATATTTTTACTGTAGAAACCCAAAACTGGGAAAACCGCCAACAATATATCTATTGCCCTTGACCACTCCAACCAAGGCATGGCCATCATCGACCACTCTCCAGCCAACATCGACTAATTTTGGCACTTTACAATGGAGTTCCTCGAGCCCTTAAATAGGCTTCATCATATGCAATAGCATGGGAAAATACCATGGGACACCCAAAACCATGGGCTCGTAAATCACCAATGGTAAACCCATCTTTGACTCTTTTACCGATTCAAGTTTAACCTAACAAAGATCATATTTAACATACTTAGATCGTTTTTGACCTTATTTGCCAACATAAATTTCAAGAAAAAATGAAAAGTCCTTCGGCCATATTTCCATTCATTGTTTGGGTTTTGTTATTGAGCACATTAGTGTGCATGCGAATCTAGCCAAGGTCAAAGTCCTTTAGGGTTGGCCCACTCCCTCTAATACTATAAATATAAAGAGCTTTCTTGGTAGCATATATGACAATATTTAGCCATTTAATCAAATATGCAATCAAATGAAATTGCCATGGAATGTTGAAACACCTAAGGGCATTTCAGCAATTCAAGGATGCCCTTTGCTCATCTTTAGTCCTCGATCTTATTGATTTCCAACAACCCTTTGAGATAGACATTGATGCCGATGCATAGGTGTCACCAGGCCTGGAATTTCAAAATCTAAGTGCCTGTCAATTGGAAAATTGATGACGGGTATAGTTTTTTGCTCCCTGTCATTTTACGTTTTATGTATTTTTACAGACCGCCAAATAAAATATTTGTATATTGTCTACTATTTTAATTTAAAATTACAAGTGAGGTACTATATACCAATCCCCTGTTATTTAAAATTAAACCTAACTTATACCAATCCTCTTTTCGTTGCTTCAGTTTCAAGCTTCAATTGATCTCTGAATCCTATTTCTGCTCAGGGAGGTGACACTTGTTTTCCACCTTAGCCCTCTCGATGGTCTTTAGAACGGGTTTATCTTATTTATACTTGTAATTACAGGTAGTAAAAGCCTCAAGAAGTCACTATCGTCACCCTTTAAATGCTAACACTTAGCCTTTTCAGCAATTTCTGAATATTTCGAAGCAGAAAACAAAGAGCTCGGTTGCTCCTGCACACCAGGTCTGCAAACTTATAAATCCAACAGGAATTTCACCGAAAACTTACCAAGAACTAAAAGAATGCAATAAACTCCCATTACAGCAGCATCAATCTACATGCAAATGGAATAAATTTCAATCATAAAACAACCAAACCGCAAATTATAAAACCACCAAACCGTGAATAGCCGAAACAACCATCATACCATAAATTAATCTTAGTTAATTTTAATCCATCTCCTTATTATTTCCTTCCTCCATCCTGCAATCTAACTTGCGAGTCTCTCGCCAATGGCCGTGCAACCTCAAACTCAAACACTTATTAAAATTTAATAAGTAACACTTATTAAAACACAAACACTTATGACGGGAGCTGTAAGCTAGTAACCGTCAAATCTACGGTTTGAAACTTTTACTAGACGTAGTAGTTGACGTGTTAAATTTTTTTTTAATTGTCAAATACGGTTTAAAAATGAAAAAACATTCTGTAGAACGTCAAATTCCAGGCCTGGGTGTCACTCAATTGCATATCACTTAGAAACACTTTCTACTACAAAACATAATTGCGGTACATATGATAAATAGATCTATCCCTTGGTTCAACCACTCAAGCAATGATGACATTACATCATTCGTAAGAAAACAAATTTTCACACTAAGCATTAACCCCTTATGTTTATGCACTCTTGATTTAAGATTTAGGAACAAAGACACCTTAAATGGGATTCTTATCTTCAATAATTTCATCCCATTATTAAGTACAAAAGGGGGATTGCTAATAAAGTTGTTGATATGTTGAATAGCCCTACTTCAAAGGTTTTACATATTCTTAATACCATATTTTCCTATGAAGAATATAAGTTTTTATCCTTCAAATCCACACTTTGAGTCAATTCTCACCTCTTTACAACAACTTATAGCGATAAATCAAACTCTTTTTTGATCATATATAAAGAGGTGGCTTGTTATACAAATTAAATAAGCTTTGCATTACATATGGTTTAACACACCTCACACTCGTATGTGATTGACATTCCCTTTGCTATGGTGGTCATTTTGGCACTTTGAAGACTTTGCAATGTTTATAGAAATATTTCTATTGGTCTTATATAAAGAAACACATAGAAGATTTTACTAGAAGACATGCCTTATGTAGTCAATATAAACCATCTAATAACCATCCATGAACCTTATTAGTGATTTTCCCACTACGCTCCATAAGCATGGTTGCATATTTGTTGTATATAGGTTTTCTAAAATTACTATACTTGTTCAACCACTTCATCAACTCTTCAATCATAAGCATTTATCATCGAATGTTGCAACAACCAAGGCATTTCAACAGTTCAAGGATGCCCTTTTCTCATCCTTTCTCATTTTTAGTGCTTTCTCTTCTTGATTTGCATCATCCCTTTGAGATAGAGATCAATGCCTCATATTATGCCATAGACATTGTTCTTAAGTAGCCCAAGATGATTCAATTGCACATCAGTTTCAAAACATAACAACAATACATATGATAAAGACTTCTATGGCTCAGATCACGCACTCAAACAATGACAATATTACATCCTTGGTAAGGAAACAATCCTTCACACTAAGCATCAACCCCTATGTTTATGAACTTTAAATCTAAGATTCAAGAAAAAAAGGCACCTTAAATGAGCTTATTATCTTCAGCAATTTCATCTCATTATCAAGCACAAAAGGGGGATTGCTAGTAAAGTTGTTTAGATATCCTTCTAAGGTTTTACATATTCTCAATACCATATTTGCTTATGAAGAATGCAAGTCACTTCAATCTTCAAAATTTGGTTGATTATCAGCTCTTTACAACAACCTGTGATGGTAAGTCAGATTCCTTTGCTTGATTATAGATTAAGATATGTTTTTTTTACAAATTAAATCAACTTTATGTTCCATCTAGTTCAACACAACTAACACTCATACATGTTGGACACTCCTCCTGCAATGGTGGTTGTTTTGGCACTTTGAAGACTTTGCAACATTTACATATATAATTATATTGGCATTCAATGACAAAGCATGCGAATATTTTATTAGGTGTACCTTATGCAATAATCTAAACCTTCTAATAGAAAGCTTGGTTGTACCGACCACTTCTAGTTTCCTCACAGCCCTAAGAATCCATATCCCTGAACTTTATTAGTGTTTTGCTTACTATTCATAAACATGTTTGTATATTCACAGTTGTATGTAGGTTTTCTAAAATGACTATATTTATATCTTGCAATAAAATGCCTATGCTATTGTATTTAGTTTTTTTCAGCTTAAATTTGATTGCAACTCTATATTTAAGGCATTTTTTAAAAACCTCACGGAAGTTATTGAGCTCTCAATTGACTTTCTCTACATTATTTTTGCGTACAAAATAATGGCCAAATTGAGGTGGTAAATCGCTCATTGGATTATGATCTTTGCATCTATCACCAACAATGTAAGCAATCAGACATTTGGCTAAAGTCCATGCATAGGTTCATGGCACCTTATTGAAGACTCAAGCCAAACAAAAAGGGGTTCATGATAAGCATTGTGACCCACCACATTTTCATATTGGTTATGAAGTTTGGCTTCACTTAGAAAAATGAAGGCTTAAGTCTCAACAACACCATAAGCTCAAGCCTCTTTGATATGGGACTTACACCATTTTGCAGCGAATTAGGGAAAATAATTAGTTGTTTTTTCCTTCCTAACTTGGTATAAATGTTGTGAACATGAATCAACTCAAGCTTGTTGGAATCTATTTAATACTGAGAGTGGGGGGTGAATCAGTATTAGTGCAGTTATGAATAGTTTTTAACTTCTTAACTGATTAATATGAACTTTAATTATGCATCCACCATAAGTAAAACATTCAACATCACATGAGCACAATACACAAAACACAAAATTTTACGTGGAAACCCAAATGGGAGAAGACCACAGATTGCTCTCTTATAATAAAAGATTACATTCGAGGAAGCACCAACTTCCTAAATTCTCCAGCACCAACTAGAAGGAGGCACCGACCCCCTGGTTCTATAGGCACCGACCTGAAGGAAATACCAACTCCCTAATTTACTAGCTTCAACTAGAAGGAGGTACCGACCCCGTGCTCCTTGCCCCATCCAACCGCCCTAATATATAAAAATAAGATATTGCTTTACTGTTCTTATGACCTGCGCACACTTCAGATTTGCTACTATTCGTTCTATTGTGCGCACCTTCTGTACGTAGTAATATTGCTGTCACAGAGTTGCATACATCACCTGACTTCACACTTAACTCATCACTTCAACTGACATCGCACTTCACAAACTGTGTTGCTTCATCACGTTCTGCAATGTGCGCTCTGGTTCAATCTGCTATTTTGATACTGCGCATCTGCAAATTCAACTGACACTGTGCATCTTTTGTAGTACTATTGTTCTGTATCTACGCTACAGTATCCGATTGATCTACACACCTTTAGTGATATGTCTGTTCTGACTAGGTGCAACAACCTTTAGATAATCTACGACACTCTATGCATAATTCGGCCTTTCTATTTAATGCACTTGTCTCAGATCATCCTCATCATAATGCACATCCTTTACTGTGCTGCAACTGTCTTTGCGCATTTGATAGGCTGCTTTACTTTGCACACCTCAAGATATACTTGAATTCAGTCTTCATGCATATGTGTTAGAACATTTGTGATATCTGCGAAATTGTCATTCTGTTCTCACGAGCTTGCGCATAAACTGTAGTTTTGCATTTATGTCTTCGCGCAACTGTCATAGATAGACTTGCATCATTCTGTGCACCATTAGTTATTCCATTCCTCTGCTTGTGCGCACTCGGCTCTCTGCTAGATCATGTTGTTCTGGTACCACGAGCCCTTGATGCCAAGAGAATTAGAAGCTTGATAAATCTATATCTTCCAACTTTTCTCTCTAACTTTCCATCATCAAGCTTACTTCATTCACCAAATCGGCTTCTTATTTATACTTGATTTGCGCGGTTGGTGATGTCCACAAATTGGCCGTAGTGTCCCTTATTCCCTGCTTCATGATTCCGCTTACTTCACGCTTCCACCACTTGTCATCTTCAATGCCACTAAGGTGTCATCTCTTGTGGATCTTGTGCATACTTGGTCCTTTGGCTAGTGGGACTTGCGCCCTTGCGGTGTGCACTTGCACCCTTGATATATCGTCACTTGTGGGACTTGCGCACTTAACTTCATCAACCGCTACTTTCTTCTTGGTACATTTGCACACTTCAAGAGATTTGTGTGCTTCTTCTGATTGGCGTATCTTGCGCGCTTCCGGGACTTGCATAACTGATTAACCACTTCTTGTTCTTCAAGCCACTTGTGCACTCCCGAACCTTGTCCAACCAACTCTATTGACTTAGCCTTAAGATAGCATGTCTAGGTGGACTTGGGACTTGCACATGTACCATGTGTACTGAATGTATTCCTCTTCAAACTGGAAGCTTGATGTACTTCTTTAGATTGGCATCCATGTATTTCTTCAAACTTGCTTACATATACTTCTTGACACTGACTTCCATATATTTCTTCAAACTGGCACAAGGAATACTGAATCCTCTTTGACATTAGTTGACATCAATGACAACCAAAGTTCAACAATCTCCAACAATCTCCTCCTTTGGCATTGATGTCAACACCTCATGAAGCCGCTCCTGTTAATCATCTCATGAAGTTGTATGCTTCATCTGTGCTTGTCGCAGTACTCCCCCTGTGTTCTTTACCAGTTTAAGCCTTTTCTCTTCTGTGCATCCTGTTGTTAGTCTTCTTTTGTTATCTTTCAATTCTGCGTGGATTGCATGCTTCATGATCTTCGTCAATTGCTTTTCATCCTCTGCGTTGATCGCATGCTTCGTGATCTGCTCCATGATCTTTCTCCGTGTTGATCGCATGCTTCATGATCATTCCCCCCCTTTGACATCAATGGAAAATAGGTGCCATTACTGCACAATTATAGGTTATTGTTGGACACACCGAGCACACTGAGAGGGGGGGGTGAACAGTGTGTATAGATTTTTATTACTTTTTCAACTTTAACAATCATCAACTGCTTCTTCAATACATCATTCATTAATGTATTATCACATTATCATTATATCATCAGCATTATTAACAATTACAGCTCATCATCACATATCATCATATCATCATCACATAGGAAGCATAGCAAAACACAGTACACAAGATTTTTACGTGAAAACCCAAGTCCTGGGGGAAAAACCACGGAAGCCTTTATAATAATAATTTACCAGCAACAACTGGAAGGAGGCAACAACCCCCTTTGTTACAAAGACTTCAATTCTCCAGCTACAACTAGAAGGAGGCTACAACCCCCTACTTAATAGGCTACAACCTGAAGGAAGCCTTAGCTCCCTCAATTTCCTTGCCCCGTCCTGCCACCCTGATATGAAGATAGATACTGAACTATTGAACCACAAACTGCACTGATCCTGCGGACCTGCTATCCAACACTTGTACCACACTGCACAATCTAAACCACACTGCACAACCTGTACCACACTACACAACCTGTATCACACTGCAAAATCTAAACCACACTGCACAACCTGTACCACACTGCAAAACCACTTTCACTGCTCATCAACTGACCACTCCTCATCAACTGTCCACTAACCACTGCACCATAACTGTGCAACACTGCTCGTCAACATGCGCAATCTAGCTGTACCAATCAAGTTGTTGTTCACATCATCTGAGTTTAACCAACCGTACACGAGACTCAGTCCACCTGAGTCAAACCAACTGCTCATACAACTCAACCAATATGAGTCAGACCAAATGCACATGTAGTAGCCTGTGCTAATGCTGCTCAACTGAACGAATGTACTCACTCCTAATTACCACTATTCATCATTGTACAATTGTCGTCATTGCATCATTTATAATTCTATATCATCACACATTGTGTTTTCATCATACATCACTGAGTATCACTGTGTAAACATCACTGAGCATATCAAACTGAGCATTTATCACTGTGTTTCATCATACATATATTACTATGTACTAATTGTCATGCCACTGAGTGTATTTTACTGAACATACCACTGTTTAAATATTACTAAGTACATATGTATATGCCACTGTGTAAATATTTCATGCATGTATCATTGAACATAAGGTATGCATCGTCATGCATCATCATCATAGGTATGCATCATCGTCATAGGGTATGCATCATCATCATAAAATGTGCATAATTGTCACTTTAGTGTGCACCGTGTATGCATCATCAACATCAAGTATACATCATAATGCATAGGAGAGCATCATCACACTATGGTATGCATGTACATCATATTGTATAGGAGTGCATCAACTTCATAGAGTGTACATCATTATCACATGCATTATCATCGTAAAGTGTATAATATCATAGCATAAAGGTATGCAACATCATCATCATATCCTCCATAATGACTTCAAATATATATACCAATATATAGGCTCACATACTAATATCAAAGATGAACTCTATCCATGAGAGACATGTGCCATTACAAGAGAAACCCAGAAGCATGAGCCATACCTTTTTGAAGATCATAAGGTCAAGAAACAATAGACAAACCAAAATAAACTCTAGATAATGTCATCACATAGCCCTCGTAACAAGCTTTCCAACGAGCCAAGAATTTTGTAATTCCGATTCCGTATGAGAAAGTTATGCCAATTTTAGTAAAGATGCCCAAAAATTTCTCCTCCACAAAATTTCGCACTTTTCTCCAAGAGTTGCGAAATTCCAATTGATGAGCAAATGAAATGTTTGATATTCTATTTATATAGGTCGTGGAGGAAAGTTATTACCTCAAACAGGGCCGACATGCAATTCAAAATTACAAATAATTAAATTTTCTTTTGTTAGGTCGGCTCACCCAAAAAGGTGGGGTACACCAACTTCAAAAATTCATATCTCTTCAACCATAAGGAGTTAGAAGATGCTCCACATATCAATGGAAATGGCTTGACGAGGACTATCTCCCTATGATGGGTTTATTTGCAAATTCTTGGTCTAATACCCTTAAATTATTCAATGTGTCCAGGACGTCAAAGACCCCACACATGAGGGTGCCAAAGACCATACCACTAACTACAAGAGTTTCAAAGTCTTCTTCAACATATCAAGGCACGTCCGTGGGATCTACCTCCATCTACATCCCAATAGCCATATAACCACAAATAGGACCATGCATCACCATGGTTCAAGACCCAAGGAACCGCATGCAAGGGTTTCAAGGACTCTTTCAAGGATATCATATAATATTTAAACAAGATACTTTCCATGGACTTCAAGCCCATCACATAGGAATCCATCGCCAAGTGATGAGGGAATCATGACCAAGGATTCTTCATATCAAAGGCTCCAACAATCATGGGCTTACAAACCACCATATGTATGGATTCCAAGACCCAAATAATTTCCAAATGCACCATCAATGATCATATAGTGTCCAAGGGTCATCATGCCGCCATTTATGTGGGTGCCAGACCTTCTCATGCATAATGACCATCTCCAAGGGTTCCATGACCCCAACAAGGGATACACGGGCATCAAGATCTTCATCAAGGGTTCCAAGTCTTCATCAAGTCATTAATGACCACATCATCACCTTTAAGGGGACAAGGACCATTAAGCCATCAAATGTGGGTCCAAAGACTTCTTCAGGGCTTCTTCATCAAGCAAGGGGCTTCATAGGCTTCTTCAACCACCTCAACCACACCAGGAGACCTACAAGGGTCAAGATCCATCATGACATCACCTGTGGGGTTGCTAGACCTTCTCCTGGGTTACTATGACCTCAATAAACACAAATGACCACTGAAAGGTTCATTTGGACTCTTGCAACTTCTTCAACACTTTTGTAGCGTACTGGGGCATAAGTTGTGGTACTGGGAAACAAAGAAACAATTGGGGAAACGCAAAACATATTTGGGGTACTTAAACACACTACAGGGTGTTCAGGGCTTTTGTCATTGTCCCAAGGGCTCCAAGGGCTTCCAACTTGGGCTTGGACAAGATCAAAAGGTCTCCTTAGACACTGACAATTACTTAACCCTCAAGGGCTCCTCAAGGGGCACCAAGACATGTTGGCATCAATGACAACTTAATCAACAGTTATCCTTTCTTATGTTCTGCTTTAGGCCTTCATACATCTACTTACATGGATTACTCCCTCTGTCTTCATGCTTCACTCTTTTGTTGGGTTTCTGCGCAAATTTAGTTACTTTGCAATTTGTACACTGTCTTTGTAGTTGACTTGGATATGCTCCCCTTGTCCAGTTGCTATCTTTCTTCTATCTTGATCTCTTGTTCCTGTCATATCAACCATCAATCGTTCATCAATTATTGCGCAATCCTTCATGCCATCTTCCTGTCATGTATACTGCGCAGTGTCGAGTTCTGTCTACGTAGGTTTTTACACTATCTTCCCGTCGATTTCTTCCAACATTAACTATTTCTTTCACCATATTTACTGTGTTGTGACCATCTTTCTGCTTTTATGTCATCTTTTTGAGGCACTCATCATGTCGTAGATTTTGGACCACACCTAGTTTCCGCTTGAGATATTCAAATGTTTTTCTTGGAAGGAATGTTGTGAATATATCTGTAATCTGTTCCTTGGTGTCAATATATTCCAACTTGACAATGTTTTTAGAAACCTGTTCTCTCACGAAATGATATTTGATAGGGATCTGTTTAGTTTTGCAGTGCTGTGAAGAACCTGCAATAATTAATTAATGAAAACACACGATATAGCAGAAATAACAGAACTCAGAATCACTTTTATATTGATCGCAGGCCACTTCGAGGGGGCAACCTCCTTTGAGCAAGCTCAATACAAATAACTTCACAGTACCTTCATTGGTCTCAACACAAACTTATATGCTAAGTCTAGGCGCCAACACCATGGGTCAATACCATGTGTCAATACAAACCATGGGCCAATACAAAATATGGATCAACAATTACTACGGGACGACTTACAAAGCATATGCGTCCAATAACAATAATACAAACTATGGATCAACAAATACTACGGGACGACTTACAAAGCATATGCGTCCAACAACAATATACTAACAAAGTAAATAGAAGGGTTGACATGGGTTCCTAACAAGTGCATGACTGGATTCTTTGAGATACTGACTACACTTGTATTGTTGCATAAGATTTGTATGGGTTGATCAAGATTTACTTGTAGATCCTTCAGAGTTTGTTTCATCCATAGTACCCGCGCAAAACAGGCAGCTGCTACAATGTATTTTGCTTCTGCTGTAGATAGTGGGGCCGATGGTTGTTTCTTGCTAATCTAGGATATAAGACAATTTCGTAGAAAAAATACAGCTTCATTGGCACTTCTTCTATCATCAACATTGCCTTCCCAGTCTGCATCAGTATAAGCTACTAACTTCAAGTTATTCCTTCGTGGATACCACAGTCCAAAGTTCATGGTTCCTTTCAAATATTTGAAAATTCTCTTTACTTCTTGGACATGTGTTTCTTTGGGTGTTGCCTGAAACCTTGCGACGAGTCCTACTGCTTGCATTATGTCTTGTCTTAAGGCAGTTACATACAACAGGCTGCCAATCATTGATTTGTAAAGTCATTTGTCTACTTCCTCAGCTTCATCTTCCTTATTCAATTTGCAACCGGTAACCATGGGTGTGCAAACTGATTTGTAGTCTTCCATGTTAAATTTATTTAGCATTTCTTTCACATATTTTGTTTGAGATGTCTAGTTGAGCTATTTGAAGTCCAAGGAAGAAGGACAATTCTCCAAGCATAAACATTTCAAATTCTTTCTGCATGTCCCTGGCAAATTGTTGACTCAATTTGTCATCATTGCTCCCAAAAATGATATCATCAAACATATATTTCAACTACTATCATCTTTTCTTCCTCAATCTTTATGTAGAGATTGTTGTCTACACTGCCCCTTCTGAAATCTCGTTGTTGCAGATATTTGTCTAATCTTGAATACCAAGCTCTAGGAGCCTGCTTGAGTCTATACAGAGCTTTATTTAATTTGCAGACATAGTCTATGTTGTTAGAAAAAGAGAATCCATCTGGTTGTTCAATGTATACTTCTTCTTCAAGATCTCCATTTAAGAAAGCAGATTTTACATCCATTTGATACACCTTGACATTTTCAGCACAAGCATAGGCCAAGAACAACCTAATTGCTTCCATTCTTGCTACGAGAGAGAAAGTCTCTTCAAAATCTATTCCCTCAATCTGTGCATAACCTTTGCACACCAACCTTGCTTTATTTATGACAACTTGTCCTTCTTCATTTAGTTTGTTTCTGAAAACCCATTTTGTACCGATAACATTTTCATTTTTGGGTCTTGGTACAAGTTCTCAGGTCTGATTCTTTTCAATTTGATCTAGCTCTTCTTCCATGGCTTTAACACAATGATCATTTGTTCTGGCCTCTTCAAAGCCTTCTGGTTCAATTTGGGAGATTGAGGAGAAATGAACTTCTTCGATTGAATTTATTAAACTTTATTGTCTTTACACCAGCATTTTTGTCTCCGATAATTAGAGCTTTTGAGCATATCTGGATGGATCCCTTGTATCCTGTCTTCCATCTTCTAATTCGTGTTGATATATCACCTCCTGTGGTTCTTCCATTTCTTTATTTTCTTGTTGTTCCTCATATGACAGCTCAAACATTGGTTGATCATCATCATCTTCAATTCTCCCGTGTGTGAATACTTCATCTACTTTCACGTCTAGACTCTCTACCATCTTTCTAAGTCGCAGATTGTAGCACTTGTAAGCTTTGCTTCTTGAAGCGAAACCAAGAAAAATTCCTTCACCTGATCTGGAGTCAAACTTTCCCAGATTTTCATCATTTCTTCTTATATAGCATTTGCTTCGAAATATTCTGAAGTGCTTGACGGTAGTTGGCCTTCCTTTCCAGAGTTCATAGGGGGTTGAATCATTATTTTTCCCAATCTGACATATGTTAAGAATATGTACAGCTGTATGAATGGCCCGAGTCCAAAACATATCTGATAACTTTGATTCGTTCAACATTGTTCTGGCCATTTCCTGCACAATCCTATTTTTCCTTTCCGCCACTCCATTTTGCAGTGGTGTTCTGGCTGCTGAGAACTGTCTTCTGATTCCATGTTTCTCACAAAAGTTGTCAAATTTGTTTGAAGTGTATTATCATCCATTGTCAGATCTCAAACACTTTATCCTCAAGTCAGTTTCATTTTCAATTACTTCTTTGAAGACCTTGAAACATTCAAATGTTTCTGATTTTTCTTTAAGAAAGAACACCCATGTCATTCTAGTGTAGTCATCAATGAAAAGAAGAAAATAAGACTCACCATTTAGTCCTTTGGATCTCATTGGACCACAAAGATCCGAGTGCACTATTTCCAACGATTTTGAAGTAGTATATTCTTTCGTCTTAAATGTAACTCTTGTTTTCTTTCTGTGCAGACAACGTTTGCAGAATGAATTCAATGGTTTAGTAATCCTTGGAATATCTCTTACAACTTGTTTCTTGCTAATTCCGACTAGATTGTCAAAGTTGATGCGTCCCAATCTTCTATGCAAGAGCCAATTTTCATATGTTTGTCCCATGTAGCGCTTCTCTTCTTTTTCTTCATTTAGAATGTAAACATTATTCGGGGTTTTGGAGGTTGTTGCTACTAATCTACCTGTATTCCTATTTCTAATTTTGCATTTTTCTGTGTCAAAAGTGAATGTATTCCTTGATCACACATTTGACTAACACTGAGAAGATTGTGTTTCATGTTTTCGACCAATAAGACATTTTCTGATTTGGTCCTTTTATTTCCCAAACTTACTAAGCCTTTTCCTAAAATTTTGGTAGATCCATTATCCCCAAAGTAGACACTACCACCCTTATCTTCCCTGTATTTTAGAAAAGTATTTTGGTCCCTTGCCATGTGCTTAGAGAAACCACTATCTATGTACAATTGTCCCCTTTTATTTTGTGCGTGTAAATCCATACTGCATCCCTCATGATAACCTTGATCCTTATCAGATTCACCAGACTCTATTTTGTTGGTGTCGACCAACTGCGCAGGTGGTAACTGATTTTCGCAGTCTTGACTATCACAACCATGATTGTGACACTTACAACACTCATTATCTAAGTTCAAAATGTTGAAGGGATTGATATTTTCTTATGATGTTCAGCTACTTTCCTGACGATGCTCTGTCTAGGGTTCATCTAATTACAAAAACCATTTCTCCTAACATACGCAAGTGCACGAGCTTTGTAGTGTATTGCTTTATGACCAAAGTTATGACAGAAGTAACAATTGCCTAGAAAGAGGTTTTGATACCTTATTGGATGAACTCTTTTGAATTGCGCAAGTCTAGTTTTCATGTGGATTGACTCCCTGTGCTTTTCTTCAAAATTGTGATTGTTCCTTGAAAGAGGGGTTCTGAGCGCATCTGCGTAACTCTTTGCTTCAATCACAAAGTTTGAATCTTCATTGATGCCATTTCCGAATTTTTGTTCATGTTCCAATTGACTGCTGATTTTTTGTAGTTCTTCTTTCAGAGAAGTGACCTCAGCTTCCGGTTTCTCACACCGTTCTTCTCTTAATTTCAACTACTTGATAGTATCGGTTTCTAGTCTCAACAACGATTCCTGTAGATGTTTGGCTCTCTTCCTTGATTTCTTCAGTTCATCTAGAGCGCTGATAAGTTCTCCTTCAAAGTCTACTTCTGCCATTTCTTCATATTCTGAATCCATATTTGTTAGATCTTCTTTGTTGGCCAAGAACATTTTTTCTTGCATGTTCATTTCTGCGCTAAGATCTATCTTCCAGATGTTAAGTTGTTACTGAAGACACTCGCTCCGATACCAATTGTTGGAATCTATTTAATACCAAGAGGGGGGTGAATAAGTATTAACGCAATTATGAACAATTTTTAACTTCTTTATTGATTAATTTGAACTTTAATTATGCATCCACCATAAATAAAACATTCAACATCACACAAGCACAATACATAGAACACACGGAATTTTACATGGAAACCCAAACGAGAGAAAACCACAAAATCCTCTCTTATAATAAAAGATTACATTCGAGAAAGCACCAACTTCCTAAATTCTCCAGCACCAACTGGAAGGAGGCATCGACCCCCTGGTTTTACATGCACCTACCTGAAGGAAACACCAACTCCCTGATTTACTAGCTTCAACTAAAAGGAGGCATCGACCCCCTGCTCCTTGTCCCGTCCTGCCGCCCTGATATATAAAAATATATTACTTTACCATTCTTCTGATCTGTGCACAGTTTAGATTTACTACTGTTCGTTTTGTTGTGCGCACCTTTTTGTATGCAGTAATATTGTTGTCACTAAGTTGCATACATCACTTGAATTCACACTTAACTCAACACTTCAACTGACATCGCACTTCACAAACTGTGTGTTGCTTCATCACATTCTGTAGTATGTGCTTTGGTTCAATATGCTATTATGATATTGCGCATCTGCAACTTCAACTGATACTGCGCATCTTCTGTAGTACTATTGTTCTGTATCTACGCTACAGTATCATATTGATCTATGCACCTTTAGTGATATGTTCGTTCTGACTAGGTGCAACAACGTTTAGATAATCTGTGACACTCTATGCATAATTTGACCTTTTTGTTTAATGCACTTGTCTCAGATCATCCTCATCATAATGAGCATCCTTTACTGTGCTGCAACTTTGTCTCTACACATCTGATGGACTGCTTTACTTCGCACAACTCAAGATATACTTCAACTCAGTCTCCATGCATCTGTCATAGAACATCTGTGCTATCTGCGAAACTGTCATTCTATTCTCACGAACTTGTGTATAAGTTGTAGTTCTACATTTATCTCCGCGCAACTGTCACAGATAGACTTGCATAGTTTTGCGCACCATCAGCTATTCCATTCCTCTGCTTGTGTGCACTCAGCTCTCTGCTAGATCATGTTGTTCTGGTACCACGATCCCTTCATGCCCCGAAAATTAGAAGCTTGATAAAATTTTATCTTCCAGCTTTCCTCTCTAACTTTCAATCTTCAAGCTTACTTCATTCACCAACTCGGCTTCTTATTTATACTTGATCTGCGCGGATGGTGATGTCCACAAGTTGGCCGTAGCGTCCCTTATTCCCTGCTTCACGGTTCTGCTTACTTCATGCGTCCACCATTTGTCATCTTCTACACCACTGAGGTGTCATCTCTTGTGGATCTTGCGCATACTTGGTCCTTTGGCTAGTGGGACTTGCGCCCTTGCGGTGTGGACTTGCGCCCTTGATATATCGTCACTTGTGGGACTTGCGCACTTAACTTCATCAACCGCTACTTTCTTCTTGATACATTTGGGTGCTTCTTCTAATTGGCGTATCTTGCATGCTTTTGGGGCTTGCATAACTGATTGACCACTTCTTGTTCTTCGAGCCACTTGGGCACTCCCGAACCTTGTCCAACCAACTCTATTGACTTAGTCTTGAGATAACATGTCTAGGTGGACTTGGGACTTGCGCATGTACCATGTGTACCGAATGTATTCCTCTTCAAACTTGATGCTTGATGTACTTCTTTAGACTGACATCCATGTATTTTTTCAAACTTGCTTACATATACTTCTTGAAACTGGCTTCCATATATTTCTTCAAACTGGCACAAGGAATATTGAATCCTCTTTTACATTAGTTGATATCAATGACAACTAAAGTTCAACAATCTCCAACAAAGCTTATGAGCCTCTATATTTGGAGGATAAAGTTATTCTCTCATCCTAAGGATACCATCCAATATTTTCATTTTCATGTTGACGAAAATAATCGTATTGACGTTTGTACATGCACCACTAGGAATGAATCCACTATCATAAATAGACGTGGTCACAAACGTTATTTTCCAACTTGAGCTAAATGGATTTCCTAGTCCACATTTGACAAACATTTCCCACATCTACAAGGGAAATTGGAAACACTTTCCTCTAAACAAAGAGGAAATGATGAGACATAATCCCATGGACTATTATAATTTATTATATATTCTTATGTATTGCACAAAACTCTTACTTTCCTAGATGTTTCCTTGTACATATTTCTTCTCTTAGAAGATTTCCTCCAGAGGTTTTATTTATTGTATTTTATTGAAGATTTTTTCAACATTGATTACTCTCCCACAATTTTATACTCTTATATAATAATACAAATGAATGTACAAATGTTGTACATTACAATGTCAAGGGATAGCTTGGTTGGTTCGATTCTTTTCACTAAAGTACAATGCCCAATGAGGATGCAAAAATCCACTTCAATTGATTCCTACGAGGTGATAAACTTCCATTAAGTTTGGTGGTTAAAACCACTCTTCATTTGGAAACTCGAGGAAGAGAGGAAATATGTTTAGCATTGACAAGGTACCAACATCCTCACCTTGATGTTCAAGTGTGGGAGGATGAGATGAATTATTTCTCTGGAAAAAAAAGTGTACATTATGACAATCTTCTGTCTTCTCATACTTGCATTCTTGCTCTCTTGTGTTCTCTTGTATGTGAGTATTAGCATTGCCATTGTGTAAACATTAGTCTCTTTATGGGTGTTCGTGGTTGGTCCACTAAAATGATCTATGCAGATAATTGTTCTATTGATCCTTATCTTGCCTAGTGAATGAAATGGAAACCATCTCATGTGGTTCGACCCTAATAAGTTAAAATCAAGACAACGGTGTTACCCTCATGCATCCAAACCATAAGAAAACACCAAGATTGTTGCTACTATCTTTACAATCCATGCAAAAAATTTTGTTTTGTTTTCCTTTCTTGCACACAAAATATGATTATACTTGCATTGATTGAGCTCATATCCCATTACAACTAAAAAAGGAAGAGTTTACTTCTAACAATGATATTGGCAATGGTACATTCACATTCTCATAATCCTACAACTTGCTCATGTTCACATCTCACAAAGCACAAAGCTTTCAAAATGCACATAAACATAAAGAAATTGCCACAATAGGTATATCTTGAGATTGTGTTCCTTCCAATTTTCACAATAGATAACCTTTTACAGATACATCTATCCGTGGCTTTGAGATAATTTCAATAATTAAACCTTTAATACCATGCTAAAAAATAAAATCTCTATTACCATCTTGGAAATGGAGAAAGCATAATGGTCGTAAAACTACAAACTTGATGTATTAAAATGATTCTAAGTAGTGCATGAATAAACTTCAACAAATATCTAATATTTATAGAAATGAGATCCAACAATATGTGTGCCAACAAATCAATACAAAACTATAGGCTATTACCTACACCTAATCAAACCTTAATGGCATTATAAGCACCCATACAATTAACATTATGCCAAACATCCATTTATAATGTCGATTTAATCCTTATTTACTTTTTTGCATCCCATGACTCTTAAATCAACACATGGTAAATCAACACTTGGACCCATTATATGTCACTAAATTATGTGTTGATATTTTCAACAAATATGAATAAAAACCCAATAATTGTATTTACACCAACAAATTACTTTGTAATGATAAATTATAATCTAATTTTTTAAAAGATTTTCCAGCTAACACTCAATTTATTTGAAGAAATGAAATGATGAATATTCACTTTAATCTTAGAATTACAATTGTTGTTATGATGCATTTATTCACACAAAGTCCATGGTCTAATATCTTCCAGCACCCTTAGAAGGCTGGATAGAGATGGAAAAATAGGCTTCCAACTTATTAGTGATACTGTTTTTAGAAGAGAATAATCTTTAGTGCTATCGTGTGGCGTGCCATCTAATGCAACTTTTTGGTACTAAGCATTTTTAGATTGTGATTCTAAAATGACAATGGAATTGTTGGATGTGCAGAGAGAAAGTTGTAGAAAAGATAAAACAAAAATAGATGAAGAAATAACATATGATTGTTCCGTTGAGTTGTTGTCTAATGGTAAGTTGAAAGGAAAATTTCAAGTTTAATCCCCTGGTGTGTGTGCTGGGAGAAGACAGGTGATTGGTCCATTGCATTGTGGTCTAATGGTAAGTTGAGAGCTTACCCTGCAAAATCTCAAGTTCAATCCCCTAGTAGGTATGCTGGGAGAACCCAGGAGGTGTAAATCCTGGGTCAAATATGAAGGTTTCTTCATATGAAGATATTTAAGATACAAAGCAATCCTTCAAAAAGAAAAAAATACATAACAGAGAAGATACTTTAGAATCAATCCAATTTATTGTAAAAACTGTTTTTTCCAAGGTTAGAATCTTCAAACATCACTCATCAATAAAATAGAGGTGTTTGACACTTTCTTCATCAATCTTGGTTGTTTTATGGTCAGTAAGTTTACCAGGATCAGTCACACAACCTTCAATGTTACTATCAAGTAAATTTACATGGGGGATACTATTTGGATTACCTTGCACCTTTAAGACATCATTCTCTCTTGCTTTTTCTGAAGGTTCATCCTCTGGATGCGCAGGGTCTTCTGCATGATGAGGTTGTGAAGATGCCACACTGGTAACAGAAGAAAACAATGGTGATTCCCATGTTGTCCATAGACTTGAAGAAACACAGTCATAATATGAGGAAGCAAAAGTGTTCCCCGGAATTTGCCAGAGTGTGCGGGCCACAACTTCTGCTAAATCTGCCATTACTCTGTCTGCAACCTCATACTCATATATGTCATCATTCAGGATGCCATTGGCATTGGTGTATATGACTGCTGAAAGGAAAAAACAACGGCCAGTCTCTATGTCAAATATGTACCTGTCATTCCAAGGATAATTGTTTTAAGTATATTAGGATAACAAACGACTTTTTGTAGTTAACCCATGCCATTTTCCATGAAAAATAATTTGCAAAGAGCAATCTTACGCATTGTCAACAGAAAATCCATAAGCACGTCCAACTTTGTTATATATGCGAAGGGATCCCTTGGGTCGCACACGTGAGAGGCCTGGTAGAAAAAACTGCAAACAAAGTCGGGACTCCATGTTCAGCTTACCAAAATGAGATGTCCATCTATTCATATACCATGTCTCTGTCTATCTATCTATATAGGAACAAATTCAATCATTACATATATCAATTAATGGTAAAGAGAATTGTAAACAGAATTGCATCTTCAATGAAACAGAATATTTGTAAATGTTACTAACTCATGCATAGAGATGAACTTCCTTAAATCAAAAGGTTTTTATGGGCATACTTGGCAAAGAAAAATTCAACTAGCAAGTACATACTATATCTGGTTTAGTTTCATTGTTTCTATGTTTCAGGGGCTTGAAGTCTTGGTTTAGTATTCATTTTTTGGAACGTCTTGATTTGTATTGGTTTCGGTTGTTTATGGTACTCTGGTAACAGAGGTTCTGGCTATTTTGTATGAGTTTTATATGTATTGCAGACCATCTCTATGAAGATTGTAAGATACTACTATTTCGATGCATACAGAAACTAGCAATTTAATTGAATGATTAAGAAATTTTCAATCCTCTTGCATTATTTCATCATGGATTTTCTCTCTTGTTAATGTGGCATTATTCTTGTTATTGTGCTCATCTATTGGAGATCATATTGCTAGCATTGACCATGTTAGTTCTCTTGGGCCATTGAAGAGATTGTCTTGTTGAATTGAATCTAGGATAAGCTTATCTATCTTGGATTCCTTTGTCATCATGCATTAAAGGGAGGCTCTTCCTACATTGTTCTTCATTCGGATGGTGCAATTCTAACCCCCTTTGTGTAGGGTACACCCAAGGAAGGGAGTAAAGGAGGGGGTCTCTCCTTCCCTTCGAGATTGCAATTGAACCCTCTAATACACCCATTTAGTGAAGGGTAGCCTAGAGCATTCTTATTTCCTAAATGATCTTTGAAGTAAGGCTCTCTAAGTTAGTAATCCTTTAACCCCATTTGCCCTAGATCAGATTGGCACTGGTTCTTGGAGTGGTTTCCTTATCCTCCCATCACCATTAAAAAATCCTATATTACAAAAACAATGTTTTGCTAGGGCAACCTCTACAAAATCACCTTGGTAGTTATTATTTTTTTCCTAGTAATCCTCTCTTAGGGCTAGCCCCCTTGAGTTGGAGTAGAGCCAACCTAAAGTGAGAGGGGATCAGTGTCGTGACATTGGCCTTTTCCATTTTTCCCCTCGACTAGCTTGCATCTTCGGGACTTTAATCACACATGCTAGTTTGGGAGGTTACAAGAAGGTAAGAGGAAAGTGTCCTCTATAACATATCCAAATTTCATACCTTGACTCCAAGAAATGAAAGTGCATTAATCAAAATACCAGATCCATGTTGCTGTTAAAAATAATGAAAAACATGAAATAAAACCAAAACAAAACTGAAAATATTTTTGCATGTGCAAGATTGTCAAAACCCTAGGGATGCTCCTACATCAGACTTTCCTAATTGGAAAATTTTGAGCATCTTGTTCAATAGTTTGTTGATGAATCAACAACTGTGAGACATATGATCTTCTTCCTTTTCTTCTTTCTTCTTGTCAACACTCTAGTCCACCTTTATCTTATCCTTTTCCTTCTATTATTTATCTTCTTTCTACTCTGCACTTTTCAAATGTCTTGAACTCTATCATCTTATCTTGCTTCACCTTCTTCAACATCTGTTGCAACTTAATCTATTTTCCCAACTACTGCGATTCAAGATCAATGATGCTTACTGCCTCATACCACTCATTCTCAATTGTGCTCATCATCTCTTCATCCTCTCTCTTTTTCACCATACTCACTATCTCAACAAATACCACTAATGCTTGCTGCTCAAGCATCTCCTTATTCTGCTTTACTTTCATTATGGTGTCCCCCAGGTTGTACTCCTCACAAAACCTCGCTCTAGATATCACATTTGGGAGGAATAGGATGGGAGGAAGCACAAGGCCAGGGCATATTGGGCGGGATGCACCTTCCCACACCACTCTCGGCCATTAAGTCAGTCCTTGGGCAGGGGGAGTACCCTCAATGTTTCTACGGCAAGTGTCTCCGTCTATCACCCAAGGACGACCTATTTATCTATGAAGCTTTGACTGATTTACAACAGAAACTGGTGGTCCATGAAATTAGCCTTTGTTGTTTATTAAAGAAAAGGTAAAAAGATTGTGTTGTGGCTTTTTTGGGGGATAACTAAGAAGGCAAATAACAAGGGGATTCAAAAGGTTTCAACCATAGAAATGATCTTCTGCACTGTGAACATCATGATCTGGTTCTCCAATAATAAATAACTGAGGGAATATGAACAAATATGAGCTTAAGAGGAGGGCACACTTTACACTCTCTTCACAAACCTTTATTAGACAACAAACCAAATAGGCAAGATGTACATAGATCCATTGGTTCATTCAACAAAATGGAACAGAAAAAATGGATGGAAACCAGCATAACTTAATTGAAAATTTCATTGCTTCATCTAGTGGCAAATTGCCTTGGTCCTGATTATACAATAAAATAAACAAAGGTTCATTGATTACAATAGGAGGCATCAGAAGGGATCCTTTGATCTCAGTCCTGGGCCTATTGCTTTTCTTTCCCACAAGATGGAGCTTTAGATAGTGCCTACAAAGGAAAAGAGAATGAAAGAAGAGAAGGAGAAGAAGTTTAATGTTGCTGCTGCAAAAATTAGTGATGTTCTAGACAAATCTTCAATCTCTAATGGCCTCTTGTCTCTCTTTTGCGGCTTGCCCCCTTTGCTGCTACTATGAACTTCATTGATCAACTTCATTTGTAAATCAGAAAAATATCCATATTATAGCCTGCTGGGATAGAAACGTGAGACCCAAAAACTACGTTAGAATCTCTTTTCTCCTCCTCAAATGAGAATGCCTGCTTTTGCCTTTGTCAAATGTAGCTAAAATAGAGACATTTTAGATCCTTTACCAAAATTGTGGATGAATTTGGAGCTGCTGTGGTTTTTTCCTTTTTGGCTGAATGGCTTCCTTGACAGCCCAATTTAATCTTTAATTGGTTGACTTCCCAAAAAAGCCACAAATTCCCCTTTATCTATGCCAAATGCATTATGCCCAAGTGAAAAAGAATCAATCTGGTGAAAGAATGAGCTGAATTGGTGCTCATTTGGTCTTCTTTGTCTTCAAACATATGGCTATAGCAGCTCTTTGCAGTGGGGCAGGAATGGAATCCTTGACCTCCTTTTGCCTTTCATAAATCTTAGTTCACTTTATATTTAAAAACCCACCTTAGACTTTAAAAATTCCACTCCAAACATTATAAAATAATGTTACTGTATATTGGTGCAAAATGATGTTTGATTTGAGTGTTATGGGTGAGGGGTAGCATCTAATTAAAATAATTTAATACCCCACAAAGGGGCCCACCACTATATATCTTGGTTTCATTTCCCCATGCTCCATCATAACCTTTATAATATATGAACTTTATAACATAAAGTTGCAATGTATTACAACCTTGTACAATGGGCAATGGCATAGTATTTAACCCACCTCCTTAAAACTTGTTTAACCCACCAAGTGCATGTAAGGAAAGGTTATGATGGTAAACAACCTACCCTTGTTATGTGCCAAGATGTCAAAGACCAACTTATCCACATAATAAATCAGGTGTGAAATATGAATGGTAGTTGCTCCATGAAGGAATCTCACCAGGAGATGTCAACCCTCCGAGGGATTTTTTGGAGTCTTATTCACCATTCACGGGGGTTGCATCTCACCGCCTGAAGGAATCTCACCAGGAGATGTCAACCCTCCGAGGGATTTTTTGGAGTCTTATTCACCATTCACGGGGGTTGCATCTCACCGCCCTCGTCACTTTAATCAAATGCCAAAATGCTTGAGGACCGTTAGATAGGAAGGGGAGGAACCCCATCCATAGTTCGCACATGTAATTTCTTGGGTGGCCTTCTCTCCAACCACATCGCGACTTCATTCTAACCGTTGATTGGAAAGGAGTGACCAAATCTAGGTCATTTGTGAGCTTTTCCAATATGTTGTCTCTCCTCTCCCACAGAATCCCACTATGCATTTATCACCCTTGATTTGAACAAACCAATTGAGTGAGGACAGTTCGCGGCAACTAGACACTTTTGTGGGTATTTTATCTCCCATTGATCAAATTTGACGAAATTAACACCCTTTTGATTGAAAGAATCTGCCCCCCATCACACAGGGGTGTTGCTTTTGCTGAGATCTCGTTGATTATGTCCAAAATCACACAAAACAATGGACTGTGCAGTCTATGGAAGATAAAACCCTTGGATGAAGATTTCATTTGATTGTTGTGGGCATTGTTGTCGAGTAGGCATAGCTTATTCTTGGGTAGACTTTGACTTTCCCTAGTGGATCATGTGAATAATGGAGCGGATTGGGGAATTTTGCAGTCTATGGAAGATAAAATCATAAAACCCTTGGCTGAAGTTTTCATTTGATTGTTGTGGGCACTGTTGTTGATTAGGCATAGCTTATTCTTGTGTAGACTTTGACTTTCCCTAGAGGATCATGCGAATAATGGAGCGGATTAGGAGAATTTTACAGTTCAATTTCGTGGCAAAGTGTGCATATGGAAATTTCAGATGTAACTTTTGCCCATTCTGGTCCATTCTGGTCCATTCTGGATCTTAAAAATGGAGAGAAATAATCCTTGCACTTAGACTTCAAAAATCTTGTATTAGTCCTTGAATCAGGGCACTAGGCACATGGTTTTTGAGCACATGAAAATGGCCTATGTTCATAACTGTTTTGCCGCTTGCGTGGTTCGCATGGGGTTAAACAAACTGTGGTATGTAGCCCCCGACCTTATCAACAACCTCCTAAAATTGCTCCTCAAATGGTGGACCAAAGAAAGATAACTATCTATCGAAAGTTTGCATGAAAAACTTGGCCAAAAACCATTAAAATTGCATGTCCCTTTGGTTTCTAAGATTAATAGCACTGTATCTCCTACATACAAAGCTCAATTGACATGTCATCAAAGGGAGTGCACAATAGACATGGAGGGCTTTCCAACGAACAACTACATGACACTTTTTGATGCATATTTGACATACCTTTTTAATCAGAACGGAAAACTAGGCACCTTTGCAAGAATTTTTTAATGTTGCGTTTTTATCAGTTCCATGATGTTTAGTGACTTTAATAAACATGTTTGAACAATTCTTTGCCTTCAGATGAGTCATTATGTCTACATATCTAGTTTGGCCTAAAGCGACTTCCACTGCATTTTCATACTTTTGCAACTCGAAATTCGATTTTGTCAACTCCAGCATGATCAATGACCTCAAAAACTCAATTCAAGCCATTCACTGTGCCTGAATTACTCTCTTGGCCCGAAAATTCAAATTCACCTAAGGTGGGCCCCATGGGCCAAAACCATTTTTCATGCTTTTGAAGGTCAAAATTGGATTTTATCAGCTCCTTGATGACTAATGAGCCCCATAAACCTACTTAATCCATTATCTGCATTCAAATATGTTATTTGGTTGATTTGCAAAATTTGGCCCGGGGAGGGCCCTACATGTAAAACCAGCTTTTGGGCCATGAGCCTTTTTTAAGCAACAACACATTACAACCACTCTATTGTTGCAATAATTTTAAACTTGCTACTACTCTTTTGTATCTTCATTCCCTTGCATCAACATCCCTTACTGCTGCAATTGCTTCTTCTCCATCATCATCATATACATATGATCTGCATTGTGCAGCCTTCAACTTTCACCACATTTTGTCCCTTTATTGCAGTGATGTTGTAAACATATTCCATGCCATCTTCACCTTCATGCATCTTCAATTCTATTGTATTCTTTTCTAGAAATGCAACGAGATCACCATCATACAAAACATAATAGGAATCAATACCTCCTGTTACCCTCCAGAGGTTCTACAGTGTGCCATATCAGTTATGCCAAAGAGGAGGGGTAATTTTTTCATTGTAAAGGCCAAGTTTGCGCCTTGTTTATGAAAAAGTGTTGGTCTCGCGGGGCTCAAGAGTCAAGACCCATGGTCTGGTCATGCCAGGTCCTCTTGGTTTTCATTCGAGGAAGTGTTGGCTTAGTGGCATTGCTGACTACCCCTTGATGGGTGGAGGTCCCCCGTCATGTTGGGCCATTTGTGCCCTGGCCCTTGGGTTGGTGTCCGGTGCTTCTTGGGATGACTCCATTACTACACATGGCTTAGGGGCTTCCAGCCACACTCATGTTTATACTTTGTAGAAGGTGATTGCGTGTGTAAGTGTTGTCATACCCGTCTTAGCACACCTCATTTACGCCCACTTGGACCTATTTTATCATGTATTTACCCTCCTCTTGGCTCAAGCAAGCCAAATTGATGATGACATAATCCTTTTGAAGAGGCCATACCACCTAAAGGAGGAGGGCGTTGATGTAATATTCCACTTAAATCTGATCTTCAATTTGCTTCACTGCTGGTTTATGTTTGCTTGATTTGGTAGGTGACTTGTTGGTTTGTAGGTGATGTTAGGAGGCAGTAATTTATTGTTTAATATGGCTTGCATACCCAATGGTTTAACACCATAAAATGAACCCCATAATAACAAGATTAAGCCATTGACTGTATTCTAAATATTAAATGCCAATCATATAGTGTGAGAGAATAAATCTGACCTTAATATTGTTGGAGGTGGACTGTGTGAATAAGGAACTGCTGCTGCAAATAATATGACTGTGGTGAAGTTGTGACAGTATTTGCATGAGATAACTGCTCTGATAATGGAAGCCTGGCTGCTATAAATCATATGACTGTTGTATAAGTTTAAGACAGCCCTTGCATGAGATGACTGTCAAAGACTCAAAACAAAAGAAGCATGCACAGCTGTTGATAACCACACCCAGAATTGCTAGATTGCAGCACGTGGAAGAGGAAGACACCTTCAATAATTTGCAATATAAAGATTGCTGCTCCCACAGTGATGATACGCCCTCCTATCCTGGATTAGGGCTGCTAGATGACCACGCTTTAATTGTATTTGATCTCAGCAAATATTGTGCCCTTTCCAGAGTGGATAATCGTGGCCCTCTTCTCTGTGCTAGGGCACAAGAGTTTAAACAATTAAATTGCAGCAGTTATGAAGGAGATCAATGCTGCCTCAGGAAGAAAGGCACCCCTTCCTTTGTGTGAAGAATAACAGCCACAGGAAACATGCCCTCAGAATAGCATACAGCAGCTAAACGTTGATCTCTTCCTCCACATAGATGTTGGATAACATTATCCACACTTGACAGTCACGCCCTGGAGATTTGCATGATGAAAAACACCTCTCTTTGATGGAGGAATTTGTGGTCCAGAATTCTGGGAGGGCACATTAACTCATGATTTGCATAATGAGTTAATGTGCCCTCCCAGAATTCTCTAGTAACCTGAGATCTCCTCAAATCTCCATGAAGAACACTGGAACTGATGTAAGGATGAAAAATAATGGTGGACCTGAATGGTCTACCCCTGGAAGTAATTACTAATTAGGGCAGATAGATTTCTCTGCCGAAATATACTTATTGGTGAAGGAATGCGCCCTCAACCCTAGTTTGGCTCTTCGAGCTCTTCAATTGAATTCTCAATGATCAATAATAACATATGCATCCTGAGCAACTTGCTTTTTCCTTCTTTTATCTTGTTGAGATTGCATGCCCTAAGTCGCTTTTCTTTCTTTTTTGAAGTTGAGGTTGCATGCATTCACTTCCGGATGCATGCAGACACTTTAATTATCTCTGGTTGTATGCACTATGAGTCTGGCTTGCATGCAATGTATGTCAGTTGCTACTTGCCCCGGTGGCCTTCTTTTACCTACTAGTGACCTAATATCATTGTTTAGGATCTTCTTTTACATCAGTCCTCAATTAATTCCCTGATTGTCAGTACCTGCTCGAACCTATGGGAATTAAATAGGTTAGCGGGAGGGTTCTTAGTGCTTAAGTAGAAGAGGACATTACAATCCTCCTCGCTCGAATTTGATTGTCCTCAAGCAACTGTAAGCCCGGGTGATGAAGTACCTACTCCCCTTCCCATGTGGCCTCTTCTATTGGTAATTCTTTCCATTGAACCAAGTATTCCCGTATGATTCTGTTCCTTAATTTTCTTTCTCGAACTTGCAAGATTCGTTTTGGGACCAAAATTAGTTGTCCCTCGTCATCAAGGGGAGGTAGCTCTGATGAGGTAATAATCTGTTGGCCTACTGCTTTCTTGAGGTTAGACACATGGAAAACATTATGAATTTTACTTTCTTTTGGTAACTCGAGCTCATATGCTACCTCTCCAACTTTCCAGACTAACTTATAAGGACCATAAAAGCAAGTCTTTAATTTCTCTGCTCCTTTCTTCTTAAGGGATGATTGTCCGTAAGGCAATAGCCGAAAGTATACCAAATCCCCTACCTCGAAACTGCGCACGATCTTGTGCCTGTCTGCATATAATTTTTGTTGGTTCTTGGCGGCCTATAAATTTTCTTTGAGTACCTTGAGAATATCCTGACTTTCCTGAATCCACTCCTTAGCTTTAGGTGCCCTACTGTCACCAAATACTAGGTCTGCAAAAGATAAGGCATCATAACCATACAATGCTTTAAAAAGAGTCATCCCGATGGACATATGGTAGGTAGTATTGTAGCAGTATTCCCCTAGGTGTAGCCATTTAATCCATGTCCTTTGCTGCCCTACTACATAGTTCCTTAAGTATCCCTCAATCCACTTGTTGACTATCTTTGTTTGTCCATCGCTTTGAGGATGACAACTAGTACTCATAGCCAATTTTGTCCTAACCAACCTGAAAAGCTCTTGCCAAAATGCTCCTATGAACTTACTATCCCTGCCACTAACAATAGTCTTAGGCAATTCGTGCAACTTGAATACCTCCTTGAAAAACAACTCTACCACTTGTGCTGCTGAATAGTTGGAAGGAATGGCAAAGAAATGAGCGAATTTAGTCATCCTATCAACAACCACGTACAAACAATCTCTACCCTGTACCTTGGGAAACCCTGTAATAAAGTCCATTGAAATACTTTCCCATTTTTGCTCGGGAATGGGTAATGGCTGAAGTAGACTTGCCGGATGAGTATGCTCTATTTTATTCTGCTGGAAAACACCACATTCCCTCACATGCTGCATTACATTTTTCTTGAGGCCATTCCATGAGAACCTCTCTCTGATCTGTCTGTAAGTCTTAAGGAACCCTTGGTGTCTTGCCAATGGTGAATCATGAGAAGCTTGTAGGATCTTTTTCTTAAATGCAGACTCGAGAACCAAGCAGATTTTGTTCTTATAGTAGATAATGTCATCTATCACCCTATAGCTGTCGTCTTGTATCTGTCCATCCAGTAATTCACAAGCAAACTTATTGTTTGAGTATTTGACCAAAAGATGAGATCTCCGATCTATGGAAATGCTCATAAGAGATAAGGCGGTCGATCATCTAGACAGGGCATCCACTGCCATGTTGTTTTTCCCTTTTACATACTCGATCTTGAAATCATAACCCTAGATCTTACTTACTCATTGTTGTTGTCTCTCATTCAACTCTTTTTGATCCAAGAAGTACTTTAAGCTGTTATGATTTGTCTTGATTTTAAATCTGCCCTCCTCTAAGTATTGCTTGAATTTGTTTAGGGCATGGAGAATTGCTAACATTTCTTTATCATAGATTGAGTAGTGGCGCTCATAGTCCTTTAATTTCCTGCTCTCGAATGAAATAGGGTGATTGTTCTGTATCAACACTACTCCAATAACCTCTCCTGAAGCTTCACATTCTAATACGAATAGCTGGGTAAAATATTGTAAGGCTAGTACAGGGCATGAACTCATTACCTTGTAAGGTAATGAGGGCTAGTAAAATATTGTAAGGATAGTAAAATATTGTAAGGCTAGTACAGGGCATGTCTATTGTGCATCCTCTAACCAATTGAATGCCCCCTTCTTCGTAATATTTGTAAGGGGTGTTGTCATTTGTGAAAACCCACTGACATATCTCCTGTAGTAAGTACAAAGGCCCAAGAAGCCTTTCAATTAAGTCACATTTCTAGATGTAGGCCACTCTAGTATGGCTTTAATCTATGTTGCATGGGTACCCGTACCGGGTACTTGGATACTTCAATGGTACATTCCCAGCCGTACCCAAATTTAAACTCGCGTACCGGGTACTTCACTTATGAAAACAGGGTACTTGCATGGATTTTGGTACGCCGTACCGCATGTTTGGGTACTCGGGAGGTACGACCGTTGGGAAATTCACCTTAGCTTGCCGTCGAGGGGGGTCGATTTGCAATGTTTGATGTTTAAAATTTTAAAAATTAAAAATTAAAACATTGAAACACATGTTATGTGGGCACTTACCCCTTACCTAAACCTGCGCGGCACTCCATTTCTCACTGCTAGTGCTCCGTGCTCACTACTCTAGCGATGCCTATCTAGAGAGCTTCCTGACAGAGGACCTTAGTGATGCTGATGACATTGATCCTGAGGACGCTGATGACATGGCTTGAGGAAGCCAAATCAGCTATCTTGTTTATTGTTCAATGTTTACTATTTTGAACTTTCTTTTTCATGTCTGGAAATGCCATTCAGTCTTCCAGTCTTCCACTTGATATCTACTATGAGTCTATGTCATATGATTTATCAAATTTATTATTTTATGTTTCAAATTTTCAATGTGAATGTTCATATGAATCATTGAATTTAGAAATATCAAATATACATGTATGATGTGATGTGATGTGACATGTTTTATTTTTATAAATTTTAATAAATATATATATATATATATATACAATACCCCTGACGTACCCAAGTACCCTATTTCAAAAAGTGGCATCCCCGTCCCCGTCCCCGTACCAGTACCCGTCCCCGTACCCACGTTTCCTGGCAACTTAAGCTTTAATCTTCTCTAGGTGTACCTGTACCCCATTTGCTCCTATCACATGCCCCAAGTATAACATCTCCTGCATACCAAACTCACATTTGGACATCTTTGCATATAATGACTGTTCTTTCTAAATTCCCAGTACTTCATCTAGGTGCTTTAAATGTTCTTCCCATGCTTTAATATGTCATCAAAGAACACCATGAGAAACTTACGCAACTGAGCCTTGAAAGTGTGATTCATGCATGACTGGAAGGTGGCTGGTGCGTTAGAGAGCCCAAACGACATCACCAAAAACTCAGTGACCATAGTGGCAACGAAAGGTTTTGTTTGGAACATCCTGTTCCCTCACCCTTATCTGATGGTATCCTGATCGGAGGTCAATTTTAGAGAAGTATTTTGCCCCTTGTAACTCATCCATCAATTCATCTATTCTTGGAATTGGATAACTGTTCTTAATGGTTTTCTTGTTAAGGACCCTATAGTCAATGCACATGTGTAAAGTCCCATCCTTTTTTTTACCAATACCACTGATGATGCAAATGGACTAGAGTTGGGTCTAATGTAGCCCAATTTGAGCAATTCTTTAATTGTATTTTCTATTTCATCTTTGTACCTCTTGGGATGTCGGTAAGGTGTAGTGATGACCGCTTGGGTCCCCTCCTCCAACTCAATAATATGCTCAAATCCGCGATCGAGAGGCATAATTGATGGAAAATCTCTAAATACTTTCTCATGCTTCTGCAGTAGTGCCTGCATGTCCACTGGATGTTGTGTGGTGCTATCCGATGGCGTCCTGAATGTGACCAAGCACTCGACTGCCCACTCTATGTCTCCCTGTCTGAGCACAACCTCCATCCTGTGTGATGATACTGTTTTAGGAGGGTAGGTAAGGATACCTCTCAAAACTACCCACTGTCCATCTGGTCCCTGAAACTCCACCTCCATGGTCTGGTAGTTCGTAGCAATGTTGCACAACTTGGAAATGGCAAAGACTTAGCTGGCATATGACTCGTGGACTCGGGAAAAACTCGAGACAGACTCGGCAAGACTCAGCAAATAGGAAAAAAAATAAAAATATTGTACATTTTGGGCAAAAAAAAGAGATTAAAAGCATTTCCAATCCATATAAGCTATAAAACTACAATTTATGCAATAATTCATAACATTGTCTCATAAACTCATAAACAATGACTATACAACATAACACAATCGATTTTAAAATAATAAAATTAAAAAATATATATACAAAATATATAATGGAAATAAAAAATATATATATTAAAAACAAAATATAACAAAATAACAAAATATATATATTAAAAACAAAATATAACAAAATAACAAAATATATATATATATATATAGAGAGAGAGAGAGAGAGATAACAAAAAAATAATAAATATAAATTTAAAACATATAACATAAATAAAAATTTAAAATAAAAAATAACACAGATTAAATAAAATAAAATAAAAAAATTTATAACAAAAATCTAAATAAACAAAACTATCTAACACAAACTATATAATAAAAATATAAATAAATAAAAACTACATATATAATATATATTATATATAAAATATATAACAAAACATTAAAATATAAATAAATAAAAACTATATAAACATAACATGAATAAAATATTTATATAAACTAACTTTCTATTATATCGTTTTTATGGTTTCTAACTTTCTAAATAAAAAAAACGATATAATAGAAAGTTAGAAACCATAACATAAACAGGCCGTCGAACACAGCAGCCTGGTCATCGAACATGAACGGAACCCGACACTGCACGGAACCCTACACCGCACGTCGAAGACCAGAATCACATCCACCCGAGAAAGAATTTTCACGTCCATGCTTTCGTGTCCCTGACGTTCGGCGATTCTGGTGAGTATTCCGGCGAGTTCGTGGGCGATTACGGCGAGTTCTCTCTTGACGAAGAGTTCCTTGCCGAGTCTGCTGCGGTTACGCGGGAGTAGGAGTCACTCGTCGAGACTCGCAAGTCTTAAACGAGTGATGCTTCACTGGTTCGTAGAATATTTTCCAAATGAATAAAGCCACTGAACTCCCAAAACCACATTTGTATCTAGGACATCAACCACATAAAAGGAATCTGTCACTGTATAGTTCCCTAGGGTTACATTCCATTTTGGAATCCAATGAGTGCGATCCATACTGTGGTTTCCTGCCACTGCCATTGTACAGTGTAAACCCATCGCTCTAGATGCCTCGCCTCTTTACCCATGTAATATCAATAAAGTTGTGGGTCGCCCCACCATCAATCAGAATTCCAACCTTGTTACCCTGAATGACACCCCTCACTAGGAGAGTGTGGAACCTGGGAACTCCAGATAACGTCGCAATGACACCTCCCTTGACATCCTCTGGAAATTGCTCCTCTGTTGTGTGAAGTGCCTCCCTCTGTGCCTGATCCCAATCCTCCTCATCCTCTCCACTGTCTGAGTACACCTCTATGTAATGGGCCTTCCCCTTCCCAAAACACTTGTGACCTGGTACCCATAGCTCCTAGCAGCTAAAGCATAGTTTCTTTCTTCTAAGTTTCTTGCGGGTATCATCATCCATCCAATCTCTTTTGGATCACTCTTTCTGGAAAGGTCTCCTATCCTTATCTTTAATAAGCAAAGTTGTTTTAGGAGGGAACCTATTCTTGGGTATTGAGGCCTCCAAATCACAGGTACGACTGATGGCATCATGCAGTGTGGTGGGTCTATAAGCTTTAACCCATCCACGTAAGGGTTCAGTTAGGGCCTCAGTAAACAACATGACCAACATGCTCTTTGAAATGTCTGTCACCATAACTGCTACTCTTTGGAACTATGATATGAAAGCTTCGGGACAACTGTCTGCTTGAGCTGAGCTAGCTCTCTAAAGTGCACCCCTCGGGGTCTTTCCCGTCGAAACGCTCGATGAGCCTCTGTGTGAAATTAGTATAAGAGGTGATAGTGTTGTGACCCAGCGTCACCAGCCTGTGGTACCACCACTCATGGGCATCCCTGTCCAAATGCAAGGTAGCCAACTTTATTGCATCTGCCTCCATCATGGGGTTAAGTTGGAAGTAAGTATCCAACTTTTGTACACAAATCCACGCTAGGCCACTCTGGGTTCCATCAAAAGTAGGAATAGTCAGCTTCCCTACTATGCGCTGTAATTCATAGTTCTGGTTGAAGGCCCTGTTGTACCCTCCCGGCCTGTTCTTACTCTTTAAAGGTCATGGCCGAATGGAAATCATCTCCAAGTGCTCTGTACTCCCGTAGATATGCCCTCAATGGCTTGTCCGACTCTACCTGTATTATTGGCACTGCGGTTTGGTTATCCAAGAACTGCGGCATGGTGCATCTGGAGGACCTATTGTATATATGAGGGTGACTCTGCATGGTGGTATGCAAGTGGATTCCACTGTCACTCGTGGATACTCTGTCACTGTTGGGAACCTGTGGGATGTTTGGAGTGGACCTGATTTATTTGCTAACCTGTTGATTGCACTCAACATTTCCTTTTGTCCTGTAGTCAAGTCCTTCAGAGCATTAATGAGGCTGTGGAAAGTTAATTTGTCATCATCTGCCATGGTCTCTTTACCTTTATCCTTCCCAAATGGAGTCTTTGTTTCTCTGTCTTCTAGATCTATGTCCTCTAACTCGATGTCGTCTTCCTCTCTTCTCCCCTTGTTACTGAACCTTTGCCTTCTATAAGTGATATTATGCAAGTCTTTTGAATGCATTGAACTGTTTATAATTGCATGCTCCCACAACTGGCGAGGAACATGCTCTGATACCACTGTAATATTCCACTTAAATCTGATCTTCAATTTGCTTCACTGCTGATTTATGTTTGCTTGATTTGGTAGGTGACTTGTTGGTTTGTAGGTATGTTAGGAAGCAGTAATTTATTGTGTAACATGGCTTGCATACCCAATGGTTTAACACCATAAAATGAACCCCATAATAACAAGATTAAGCCATTGACTGTATTCTAAATATTAAATACCAATCATATTGTGTGAGAGAATAAATCTGACCTTAATATTGTTGGAGGTGGACAGTGTGAAGAAGGAACTGTTGCTGCAAATAATATGACTGTGGCGAAGTTGTGACAGTTTTTGCATGAGATAACTGCCCTGATAATGGAAGCCTGGCTGCTATAAGTCATATGACTACTGTATAAGTTTTAGACAGCCCTTGCATGAGATGACTGTCAAAACAAAAGAAGCATGCACAGCTGTTGATAATCACGCCCAGAATTGCCAGATTGCAGCACGTGGAAGAGGAAGACGCCTTCAATAATTTGCAATATAAAGATTGCTGCTCCCACAGTGATGATACACCCTCCTATCTTGGATTAGGGCTGCTAGATGACCACGCTTTAAGTGTATTTGATCTCAGCAAATATTGCACCCTTTCTAAAGTGGATAATCATGGCCCTCTTCTTTGTGCTAGGGCACAAGAGTTTAAACAATTAAATTGCAGCAGTTATGAAGGAGATCAATGCTGCCTCAGGAAGAAAGGCGCCCCTTCCTTTGTGTGAAGAATAACAGCCACAGGAAACACGCCCTCAGAATAGCATACAGCAGCTAAACGTTGATCTAGTCCTCCACATAGAAGTTTGATAACATTATCCACACTTGACAGTCATGCCCTGGAGATTTGCATGATGAAAAACACCTCTCTTTGATGGAGGAATTTGTGGTCCCTTGGTAATGAGTTAATGTGCCCTCCCAGAATTCTCTAGTAACCTGAGATCTCCTTGAATCTCCATGAAGAACACTGGAACTGATGTAAGGATGAAGAATAATGGTGGACCTGAATGGTCTACCCATGGAAGTAATTAGGGCAAGATAGATTTCGCTGCCGAAATATACTTATTGGTGAAGGAATGTGCCCTCAACCCTAGTTTGGCTCTCTGAGCTCTTCAATCAAATTCTCAATGATCAATAATAACATATGCATCCTGAGCAACTTGCTTTTTCCTTCTTTTCTCATGTTGAGATTGCATGCCTAAGTTGCTTTTCTTTCTTTTTTGAAGTCGAGGTTGCATGCACTCACTTTTGGATGCATCCAGACTCTTTAATTATCTCCAGTTGCATGCATTATGAGTCTGGTTTGCATGCAATGCATGTCAGTTGCTACTTACCCTGATGGCCTTCTTTTACCTACTGATGACCTAATATAACTGTTTAGGATCTTCTTTTATTCCAATGGCATCAGTCCTCGGTCAATTCCCTGATTGTTAGTCCCCGCTCAAACCTATGGGAATTAAATAGGTTAGCAGGAGGGTTCTTACTTCTTAGTGCTTAAGTAGAAGAAGACATTACAATTGAGGACAAAAGCACATTGTTGGGGTTAGTTGGGGCATGACACCCTACTCCCATGCTCAACGTTTCATCAAGTTGCAACAATTCATCATTTTTATTATTATTTTATGTCTTATGAGGTTTAGTCCCCAACTTGTGAGTAACAAACCCTAAAAAAATAATTTTAATTAATTTTAAGACATTTTATGTAGGTCGGCCCAGAGGAGTGAAAAGGTGTGCCTTTTTTAAAAGACATGTCTTGTCGCATATAAATAAAACACTCCTCATTCATTTGCAATACAAAATCATGGGATCAAATAAAGTCTTATTTTTATTTCTCCTTGTGTATTTTTGGCTAAGTGGTGTGCACCTCTTTCTTTGAGCAAATCTTTGGTTTCTAAGGGATGAATGTGATGTGTAGGCTTATTTATTGTCTTTTCATGGCTTGTTAAAGGCAAAAAGATTCTTGGGAGGGCTACTCTCTTCTCTTTTCTCTTCAATTGTGGTAAGCTCTCTTTGACACTTTGTTCCTTGTATTGCACTGCCGGAGGCATTCAAGATAAGCCTAATCTAGGGATTTTATACACAATAACTGTCTTGTAATTGAGACGTCTCTACTTGGAGAGTCTCTCTTGTATTGGGCCTTGGCTTCTTTATTTTTCCCTAGTTAGGTCAAGATCAACACAACCTAGGGTTTCTTGATTTTGCCCTAACTCATACAAAAATTGATTTGCCAAATTCTTAGAGGTATGTGGATCATGATTCCTTGATGCCTAGAGGGATAAAACCAAGGTGTTATTTCCCTTTTCTTCACCAATCCCTCTTTTATCAAAATTCTTGTACTATATATTGCAAAAAATACAAAAAAAATCAAATATTGTGAAAAACCCTAAAAATCTTACATTTTTGCAAAAATCTAAAAATATTTATTTTTGTGCCCTAGTTATTTAATTCTGATTTTCTAAAGTAATTAATTGCAGCAATAAATTTCAGATCTTGATAAATTATTGAAAAAATCCTCAGAAGTTAAAAAATCTTGCAAAAAAGGTCAATTTTTAGCCCTAAAAGTGCCCTAAAGGAGGTGAAGTCATCCTAGGGTTAGGTGACTTCAGCTCTTAGGGTTAATTTCAGATATGTTGGAAGTGTTATTGCAGGCTCGTTTTGACAAAGAAATCAAACCGTAGGGGTTTGAGGGAGATTTGCTCAATTCCTAGGTCAACCAGGGTGACCCTAGGGGGATTTGAGGTCAAGAATATTTATGATTCATCTTGACTGCAAAAAAACAGACTTGTAGCAGAAATCATCCCCAAAAGAAACCTTAGAGTTGCCAATCAAGTGCACCCCAGGGGGGATTAAATATCCTCGGGGTAGGGTTCGTCGAAAGGTAAATTTTGTGCAATTTCTGTAGTTAATTTGGGAGATATTTCACATTTTATCTCGCTGTATTTTACTACAGAAAATAACATTAGCAAAATTACATATTCATCATTGCTCCTAACCATTGTTGAAGATATCGCCAAAATATTTGGCACCACGCGAAAAATAATGATTTTTTTCCGAGCGCCGATTTCTTGGCCCGAAAAAATCGTGATTTTCTCTTGAACATTGAACATAGCTTGGTTGACCAAAAATCACAATTTTTCCCCCAAAAAATGCACCACGACCTGAAAAATCGCCCTGGTGCCGAGAATCCGCCTTTAAGTTTCGTTTTTTATTTTTATTTTCCTCTTTTGACTTTGCAGTTGTGGGGGAATGAGAAGGAGAGTGTTAGTAGACATCAACCAAGAGATCTAGAGGACCAAATCACTGATTTCATCACCATCAAGAGATATTTAATTGGAGGAAAAATCAATTTGCAAGCGGCCTACGATGTTGGTCATCTCAAATCCCAGGTATGTAGTCAAATCCCATTTTCATGCATTGTTTTTCATATATTGTTTTAGGGGTTCCAAAGCCCATCATTTTTTGTGGCTAAGAAAATAGATTGAGGGACTGTTTTTCCTTGAACAACCCTCTTAACTTAACCTTTGGTTAGATTTTGCTAGGGTTTTCAAAATCTTTTTTTTCTTGCCTCTTGCCATAAATTTCCAATGAATTTCCATGGATAGAAAAACAATTTAGAAGGTTGCTTTTCCTTTAACAGCAGACTTTTTTTTTTAAAATAATTTTTAATGTTAGTTTTGTTGTTCCATTTTTTGGCTCCAAGTTCAAGTTGAAGGTTTGATATTGCATTTCCAAAATGCCTAAGGTCTTGGATCCAATGTGGCAGCAGTATGGGGAGCCAGAGGATGGGACAAACCGTCAAAGGTTGTCTTGTAAACTATGTGGCCAAGCTATGACAGGGGGGATTAGCCGGTTGAAATACCACTTGGCTAGAATTTTGGGGCATGATGTTCTAATTTACACCGAATCAACCCCGGAAATTATGCGGATGGCCCATGATGCCATTTATGAGAAGGATAGAAAGGAGGTGGCAGCTGCTAATAGAGTTGAAATTGCTTTGGGTGGAGTGGCTAGATCCTCAAGAACCATCGGCACCAGCAGATTTGTGAGTGGGACAAAGGGCAGTGAGAGGGACTCCACAAATGTAGATTCACCTTCCACTAGGGCCTCACCTTTCTTTGTTCCAAGGACCAGAGATGCGGCTCAACCTTCCATCCGATCAATGGTTAAAAAAAGGAGAAGCAAGAAGCGGACAAGCTTATGGGGAGAATGATTTTTTGAAGCGATTTACCAGTGATCATCACAAAGACCAATCCATTTTTCTAGCCTATGTGTGATGCTATAGCTGTTGTTAAGATTATATGGTACTAAAGACTAAATTCTAACTTCATGAGCATTTAATACATTTTCATAATAGCAGTATAACAAAGATCTCTGAAAGATACACAATCACAAGGTACACAATAATATATCCTGGGAAACCCTCAAGGGGAAGAAAACCCAACAAGAACTTCCTCAATATAGATAACCAAAGTACAATGCCCAAAATAGGTCTCACAAATAAGAGAGACAAACCCAAACTCTAGAGCCAAGTCAATCCTCCTCCTTCGCAGACTTCTCTCTCTCCTCTAATGCGCAATGCATGAATGAGTGAATGGTGCAAATGAGATGAAGTCACTCTCTATTTATACTTTACTTCTCACTTGACTTTTTAACCTAGCTAGGTCGGCCTCAAACTGACTACGCCAACCTCTCCTAGAAAGACTCAAATAATATTATAATACGTTCTTTAGGATACTAACGACCCGACTTACAATGGAGGTTTTACCTCATGACTTTTACTTGACCAAATATAATAATGACATCCCTGAACAGAGGTGAAACATCCCCGACAGAGTTACAATAATAAAGTACAAGTAGAATATTCTTTGAAGTTACATTAATTCAACACTCCCCCTTAACAAGAAGGGTATTCTACACAACATCATCGAAGGGAGGAGGGGCATCATAAACATCATCTGGAACATTGGTTGGTACATCTATAAATCATTGGAAGTTCTTCAACAACATCATCATCTTCAGTAAAGAGTTGAAGTATCATCATCTTCAATACTGGAGCATCCTCATAATCAGCACTGCAACATCATCTTCTACAGCACTGGAGCATCCTCATCTTCAACACTGGATCATCATCTTCTTCAGCACTGGAGCATCCTCATCTTCGGCACTGGAATATCTGCAGCACTAGAGCATCCTCATCTTCAGCACTGGAGCATCCTCATCTACAGCACTGGAGCATCATCACCTGCAGCACACATGATCCTTCCTTTCGGAATTACGAGATCTTGGACAATCCTTCCTTTCGGAACTAGGGATCATGGACAATCCTTCCTTTCGGAACTTGAGATTCAGTCCAACAACTCTGGTGATCCTTCCTTTTGGAACTAGGGATCATGGACAATCCTTCCTTTCGGAACTCGGGATTCAGTCCAACAACTCTGGTGATCCTTCCCTTTCAGGACTAGGGATCATGGACAATCCTTCCTTTCGGAACTCGGGATTTAGTCCAACAACTCTGGTGATCCTTCCTTTCGAAACTTGGGATTTAGTCCAACAACGCTAGTGATCCTTCCTTTCGGAACTAAGGATCATGGACAATCCTTCCTTTCGGAACTCGGGATTCAATCCAACACTCTTAGACAATCCTTTTTTTCGGAACTAGGGATTTAATCTAAGGATCAACATTTAAGACTATCCTTCCTTTCGAAATTATGGGATCACTATCTAGGGATGATCAAATCCACCACAACTTAGGATCAACATTTAAGACTATCCTTCCTTTCGAAATTACAAGATCACTATCTAGGGATGATCAATCTCATTGCACCACAATATCATCAACACTACTCCCCCTTTCGAGGGAAGTCCTTACGGACTACACCAAGCTTGTCACGGAAGTGCTCAAACTTCACACGAGACAGAGGCTTAGTCAACACATCTGCAACCTGCTCATCAGTGCTCACATATTGGAGCTTTATAGCTCCCTTCTGCACCATATCACGAATGTAGAAATACTGTATTTCTATGTGCTTCGACTTATCATGAAACATAGGGTTCTCTGTCATCTTTATACAACTCTGGTTATCACATAGAATCACTGTGGTATCCAACTCCAGATCAAATAGACCCGCTAACAACTTCTGAAGCCATATGGCTTCACAACTAGCAGATCAAGCTGCAATATATTTTGCTTCTATAGTGTTGAGAGCAACATTGGATTGCTTCCTGCTTAGCCATGAGATCATGGCTGACCCCAGACTGTAACATCTGCCTGAAGTGCTCTTCATGTCTGAGACACTGCCTGCCCAATCTGAATCTGTGTAAACAAACAATCTAAAGTCACGATCTCTAGTATAACTGAGACCATAGTCTATTGTACCTTTTAAGTACCTCATCACATGCTTTGCAGCTAGAAGGTGAACACGTCTGGGCTCAACCAGATACTGACTCAAGGTGTTCACAGCAATGCATATATTTGGCCTGGTATTCGTCAGATACATCAATGACCCAATAATCTGCCTGTATAGAGTCATATCCACCAATTCTGACATAGCATCAGATAGTAACTTCAAATTTGTATCCATGGGTGTGGCCATGGCTTTACACTCCAACATATAAAAAAATTTCAAGATTTCTACTGCACACTTCCCTTGGTTAAGGAAGATTCCCTCTGGGCTCTGCCATACTTCGAGACCTAGAAAATAGTGCATCAAGCCAAGGTCTTTCATCTCGAATTCTGCAATGAGCTTCTTCTTGTACTCTGAAATTTGCTTCTCATTTTCTGTTAGGAATAAGTCATCCACATATAGTAATAATATGACAGGTTCATCCTCCATAGCCTTGAAGTAAAGGTTAGGATCAACTTTACTCTTGGTAAAGCCCAAGCTCATCAGAAAACTATCAATTCTTCCATACCAAGCTCTTGGAGCTTGCTTCAACCCATACAGAGCCTTCTTCAGTTTGCATACATGCGTTTCTTTGTTTTCAACCTCAAACCCTTGTGGTTGTTCTATGTACACTTCTTCTTCAATGACACCATTCAGGAAAGTTGTCTTCACATCCATATGGTGTAATTTCCACTTCATCATGGCTGCAAGTGCCATGATGGTTCTAATTGAAGTGTACCTTGCTATTGGGGAAAATGTTTCTTCATAGTCGATTCCTTCCTTTTGGGAGAATCCACGAGCCACAAATCTAGCTTTGTATTTTTCAATACTTCCATCCGCTGCATGTTTTATCTTGTATATCCATTTGGAAGATATCACACTTTTACCTTCGGGTTTGGGAACTATGTCCCATACATCATTCTTCATTATAGATTGGTATTCTTTCGCCATAGCTTTTACCCATTCTTTCTTTTGAATGGCTTCTTCAAAACAAGTAGGTTCTTTGTCTACAAGATCACACATCAAAGCCACATAACTGGAAAATGGCTTTGGCCTCTTGCTTTCTCTTAAAGAGCCTTCTAGAGCTCCATACTTTTCTGCATCTTGAATAATTTCACAAGCCCAAGCTGGCTTTCTCTTGTGAGAGATATTCATGGGTGGAGGTTCTTGGGCCTCCAACATATCATGATCTTCCGGAGTCTCACCATCGGGAGAGGGTGCAACCTCTACAACTCTAGGAGCCTCATCTTCTTTGCATACTTCTTCATGCTAGCACTTTTTGGATTTCTTAAGAGCTGCATCTTCATCAAAAGTTACATCCCTGCTAATCTCCATGTGATGATAGCCTAGTATATAGATCCTGAAGGCCTTGGACACCTCACAGTATCCAACAAAGATTCCTTTCTTTTCGGAAGGATCCAACTTGGTTCTTTTCTCTTTTGGAATATGAACAAAAACTGGACAACCAAATATCTTGAGATGACTTAACTCTGGTTTCTTTCCTGTGAACATCTCTTCGGGGGTTTTGAATCCAAGTGCACTATGGGATATTCTATTTTGGACATATACTGTTGTCCTTGCTGCTTCAGCCCATAGATGCATAGGAAGATCTTGATCATGGATCATCGTCTTCACTACTTCCATAATAGTTCAATTCTTTCTTTCAGCAACACCATTTTGTTTAGGATTGTAGGGAGTGGTAAGCTCCCTCTTAATCCTAGCATCCTTGCAAAAGGCTTCAAAATATTTAGAGGTATATTCTCCTCCATTATCTAACCTGAGTGTCTTGATCTTTCTTTCTGAAAGATTCTCTATCAAGGCTTTGAATTCCTTGAACTTTCCGAATACTTCATCTTTTGTCTTCAACAGGTAAACCCAAGTCTTTCTAGAATAATCATCAATGAATGTGACATAATACACATACCCACTTAACGATGTTGAAGGCATTGGTCCACATACATCTGAAGGAATAAGTTCCAATATTCCTTTCGTCTTGGTGTCGCTCTTCGGAAATGGATTCTTTATGTTCTTTCCCTTTGCATATTCCTTCATGATCAATCTTTAGATCGGGTAATCATGTTACTACCTTGCTTACATGTGGTAAGGCTTTGTAGCTTATGTGAGCATTCTAATAACCCCCCATGGCAAAAATTTCCAAAATCGGGCATTCCAGCTTTGGAGGAAGCGAGAGAAAAACCAAGAGATTATATCTCGCCTGAAGCAAAGTATAATCTGACGATGAAAAAACTCCCTGGAATACCTTAGTTGTTTAATCCAGTCATGGGGAACCGAGCCACTCAGACCCTACTAGCACACTTTGTTACAAACCCCCATGGGGCCATGGTCATGTCGACTCAAAAACAAAACTGGCTAGACCCAAATATCTGAAACCCAGATACTCTGGAAGTGAACACTGATGTGTTCCAACACTGGCGGCTTAATGAGGTTTCAACTATTGTACAAATCAGTTGATAACATCTAGCTCCAACTGCGGGACGTGTGCTCGATATGGAATTCATGCAAGGAGAGAATACAAGAACACCAGAATCTCTGGTTTATATCATAGTTTTAAAAATCGGCAAAATCCGAATCGGAATCGGCCGAGTTGCCGATTTATGGCGTGGCCGGTTCAAACCGGTCTCAGAATCGGACCGCTGGCAAAAAATCGGTTTAGCCGGCCGATTTTTTACATAAATCGGTCCGGCCAGCCAAATCGGCCGGTTAGACCGATTTACGTAAAAAATCGGTCGGATTGGAGTTGGGCCCACGGGGCATTACAAAATGGTTTAAAAATAAAAATAAAACTTGTTTTTTAATGTTTTAACCTACACTACGTGACTACCCTACCCCGAGCCCCCAACCCAACTCATTTGTTGCCCTAACTATCCCGTGATAGCACTGAGCAGTGAGCAGCCGTCGTCGTGGTTGAAGTTTGAACTGTTGAAGGAGCCGCCGGAGTGGTCGTGGTCGTGATTCTGGTGAAGGAGTGCCGAGTGGAGGAGTGCCGAGTGGACTGTGGAGGAGTGCCGAGTGGAGGAGTGCCGGAGTGGTCGTGGTCTTTGTGCCGCCGGAGTGGTTGAAGCTGAAGGAGCCGTGAGGTCGCCGTGGAGGGAGTGGAGTGTGGAGTGCTCGAGCCCGAGTGTGCACGTGGACTCCAACTCGTGGAGTGTGTGCACTGTGTGCAACTGCACATTCCAGAATCCAAATTTCCAACAGAAATTTACACCGGGGTCCTGAAGCCGCTGAAGGTAACAATTTTTCCGAATCCCGATTACACTTATTTTTAATTTTTAATTTTAATTTTTAAATTTAAACAGTTTTAAAATTTAACCGTATAAATGCATTTGCATACAAGTGTGGTAATACTTACTTTCCAATTTAGATGCCTCCAGAATTCCAGTATAACTAACTGTATGTCCAGGTCCCATATACGAACTGGATTTCACATTGACTGAATATTAGGGCCCATAATTCAGCAAACTGTTATGAATCTATGATGACAGTCCGGCAGTCATAATGGATCACCTTTTCCTTCTCTCTGTCTCATCTTCTTGACACACACTAATATATTGTGACATATGAACAGAACAGACAGAATGGGAAACAGTTCATGTTCCCCTGGGCTGTATATTTATTTAAATTTTATACACCTTCCTTTGATTGTAATCAGTTTGGTGGCTGGTGTAGAGCTAGTGGATAGGTAGTTGTTGGTTGGTATTGGCTTCATGCTGTTCATATCATTATCATACAGACTTCTTCATTCAATGAGAATTCACACTTGATATAATGCCTAAATATTCATGACAACTGTGTATATTGTGTTAAGACTTTATACTTCTATTATATATTTTATATAAATTATATCATCTTTTATTTGATTTTAAATTCCATTTTTTACATATTTAAAATTTTATATATGACACCCCCATACACCTGAATAAAAAATGGCAATGCTTTCATTGTACCCACACACAGCCTGCCCAGTGGCAACATTGCACTAACCTGTTTTGCCATTTCAAAGTCTTAAGAGTTCATTCCTATCTTTCTAGTTGTGTAATAGTTATCTTGTCATAATTTCAAACAGAAATTAAAAATTAATTTTTTTCTTATTAGCATAAGTTAAAAAATTAAAAATTCATTTAATTTTTTTTTGTTTTGTTTGCAGATCAGATTCTCAGAGTACATTTTTGCACTGTGCAGTATAGAATCATGGCCCCAAAAGCAAAGGATCCTGCATGGATCCATGCCGATATTGTTCAGGGGGACATTTATTGCAAGTATTGCAAAAAATTGATCAAGGGTGGGGGCATTTATAGGCTTAAACAACACTTGGCTGCCATCAAAGGCCAAGTTAAGGCATGCGAAGCCCCACTGGATGTTATTGGGCAAATTAGAGCTGAGCTGCAAGCACAATTCAAGAAGTTTGAAGAGGGAAAGGCTATGCAAAAAGAGATAGAGGAAGAAGTAGGGAGGAAGAGGAGGATTGCTGAAATGATGGGTGGAACCTATGCCCCTGGTTCAGGTTCAAAAGAAGGCTCTTCATCTATCCCTTCTACCACTCTTAGGGATCCTTTCCAGTATGTTCCGCCCTCCGAGAGTACACAAGATAAGGGCAAAGCCAAAAAGAGGGGTGGCATTGAAGACTATTTCACACCTCCCACCACTTCTGCCAGTGTCGGAGCTTCTCAGATGCAGCGTCCAACACAAATTCAGCCCACCTTAGATGAGCACTGGAAGAAACAGTACAAAGATGTTGCCCATGAGTACATTGCAAGATGGTGGTATGATGCTGATCTCCCATTCAATGCTGCCCGCTCTTCTTATTACCAACCTATGTGGGATGCCGTTGTAGCTGCCGGTAAGGGCTTCAAAGGCCCTAGTATGCATGACTTGAGGGGATCTCTTTTGCAAAGAGAGAAACTTTCCTTAGAAGAATACCTCAATGATTTCAAAGCTTCATGGGTAAACTCGGGATGCACTATCATGTCAGATGGATGGAAAGATCAAAGGGGCCGACACCTTATTAACTTTCTTGTCTCTTGCCCACGGGGAACAATGTTTTTGTCATCACATGATGCATCCGATAGGGTGAAAGATGCAAAACTGTTATTTCATCTTTTGGATGAGGTTGTTGAGGCGGTGGGGCCTGCTAATGTTGTGCAAGTCATCACCGATAATGCCTCTAACTATGTTCTTGCTGGTAGGATGTTAGAGGAAAAGCATAAAACCATATTCTGGACTCCATGTGCGGCACATTGCATAGACCTCATGCTTGAGGATATATGCAAACAGGATTGGATCAAGTTCACTGTGGACTATGCCAAAAGCATCACGAAGTACATTTACAACCACGGTTGGGTATTGAGCTTGATGAGGAGACACACAGGGGACAGGGAGCTTGTTAGGCCCGCAGTTACTAGATTTGCAACTCACTTCCTCACGTTGCAATCTCTCATTTCCCAAGAACAAAACTTGGAGAAGATGTTTTCAAGTGATGAATGGAATTCATCTAATTGGGCTAGCACACGAGAAGGAAGAGACATTAAGAAGAAAATTAAAAGCTCTTCATTTTGGAAAAAAGCAGCAGAGGTTGTGGCAATTACTGAGCCACTTGTTAAGGTGTTGCGGTTGGTGGATGGGGAAAAATTGGCCATGGGATACATTTATGAAGCTATGGATCAGGCAAAGGAGCAAATAAGGGCAGCATACAAAAATAGAGTAGCCAAGTATGGGCCTATTTGGGAGATCATTGATAGGAGATGGAACAATCAACTCCATCGCCCTATACATGCAGCTGGGTATTTCCTGAACCCGAAGTATCAATACAGAGATGACATTGATGCTGATCCGAGTGGGGAGATAGCGGATGGATTGTATACTTGCCTTGAGCGCATGGTCCCAAGTGTGGCGACCCAATTGGAGATACATCGACAGATCACCTCTTTCAGAGATGCCACAGGTCTCTTCGCCAGCAGTGTGGCTAAGGCTGCAGTAGAGGATGGCCAACCAGGTAAACAATTCCATTTTTTTATTAAATTATGTTGTTTAACTTTAAAGTTTAAAGTTTAAATTGTAAAATGTAAATATTTAATACCTAGATTCTTAATTTCTTAGCCAAATTCACAATCTAATTTGTTGAATTAACTGCCTTGACTCTTCGCATTTGCAATTGCAGCAAACTGGTGGAAGTCATTTGGTAATCATACAAAACAATTGCAAAAGTTTGCAGTTCGGGTCCTTAGTCAAACCTGCAGCGCTTCTGGGTGTGAGCGCAATTGGTCTTTGTTTGAGCGGATTCACACGAGGAAGAGAAACCGTTTAGAGCAGAAACGGTTAAATGATCTAGTCTTCGTGCAGTACAACTTGCGACTTAGACGCAACCAGTTGATGAACAAAAGACCTGATACGGATCCCATTATGTTAGATGATATAGATCCAACCTCAGATTGGGTAGTGCAGACCGTAGAGCCAGAGTTTGGTCTTGATATGGACCTTGAGATGGAGGAAATGCTGGCGCCTCGGGATGATTTAGATGCAGATCCTCTATTGTCGATGCCATCAGTTCATACAGGTGTGGCTCCTGATATTCCAGGCACTAGTGGGCCAGGACCTCTTACTTATAGGCGACGACGACGTAGGAGTAGGCATTCAGCCAGTACTACTACTGCAGTAGTAGATGACCGTGCACCTACCCCTGAGGAGCCTGAGATTGAGCCAGATGTTGATGCCTTTGCTAGTCCTTCAGCTTCTGGTTCTTTTGGTTCTAGTTCTACTTCTACTTCTACTCCTCGCCGTAGCAGTGGTGATGAGTTTGATCAGTTTGATCAGTTCGATTGATGTACATTGTAGTTGACTATATATGATGTTATTTTTTGGACTCTACTGGCCATATAGCCTATAGGCCTCATGGATTATGTATTTTGTTCCAGTTCCAGTCTCCTAGATATGTATTGCACAATACACTTTGTGCCATTTTGATATATTGACCCTTATATGGTATATACATGAGCAGAGATTGGATATTTTGTTTCTAATGCTATGGAATCATGAATTAGAAATTTAGAATATTGAAAATGTTGTTTTTCTTAAAAAAAAAAAAAAAATTATGTATTTTTGAGCAAACCGATTCATTAAATTCAAATCGACCGATTTATGACCGATTCATTACCGATTCCGATTCCGATTCCGAGTTGACCCTCGACCGATTCCGAGTCCGATTTCGATTTTTCAAACTTTGGTTTATATATATAGCCTGTAAAAACATCTCAACTTGACAGAAAACCTTCAATAGCACATGTGTTATGAAAAAATCAAAATGAAATACCAACTATATCTTATTGTTTGAAAATGAATTCTAAGAAACCTAAAATGCAGAAGGTAAATTAAATCTTTTCCTATTCTACTATAATACAAAAAAGGAAAATGTTAAGTATAATCAGAAATCCAATGTAACCATTTAAGCATGTGATTAATGAAAAAACAAATTTTTACCTTGTCTTTGGTTACCAGCCAAGACAAGGGCATGCTTATCAGAAAGTGCAAACCTGCTTGGCTCTTCTGAAAGGGAGGGCTGGATGGGGAATCATGAGTATGTAACAAATATTTGAAGTGCTCCCCAATATAGTAAGAAATCTTTCTGCAGGCACACTCTATCCAGAACAGGACAGGGTGATGAAATTCAGGATGATAAGGCAATTCTGGTACCTGATCATACTCCTCCAAGAGGCTTTTTTGAAAATAATTTTCCATGAAAGTGCATGCCTCGAACTGCCCTAATATGCAAGGGGCTTCCGATGGGCAAGATATACGCTCAACTGACTTCTCATATGAAATAATTTCCTTTTCTTCCTCTATGCTCAACTGTTCAAAATCCATACTCCTGCCGAAAATAGGAGAGTCTTCATGAATTTTACCATATTCCTGGCCACATGTATCCTCATGCTCATAAGTGGGATTGTTAACAAAATTTCCAAGGGGATTTTGTTCATCATTATCTTCTTCAGACATGGCATAGATAGGGTTCTCAAAAAGGGTCCCTTCATTATTTCCAATATCTATGTCATCCATGATGGACTCATCATCACTTATGTCATCCTTTAAGCTATGCCTATCCTCCTCAACTTCATAATAATCTTCCTCAAAAAGATGTGTTTCAAAAATATCACAAGGGACCAAAATTTCTGAATATTCACTGCCATGTGGAGAACAAATGGGAGTGTTATCACACATACTACTACTTTCATGGATTTCTTTATGAATGTTGATCTCTGTAATGGTTTCTTCTAGAGATGGGTCAGAAGCACATAAATGTTCATCATCACTGAAGTAGTCTTGAAAAACTTCCCACTCCAAAGTGTCTTTTGTTTTGATGGCATGAGGAGGGTCTTCAACAATATTCGGTATTTGATAAATCTCTACGATAGGATCATCAGGAATCTGATGGGAAAATGTTATATTTTCTGTAATAGGCTGATCTGACTGATTCCAACTCTCTTCAGGGATATCACAAGTATCACCTACATAGTTTATGCACTCAGGCTCACTTGATGAAGACTGACCAACAAACCCTTCAGGAAATCCATGCTTTTGGATGTAGCATGTAAGGTGACAAGTGTTTTCTTCATGGAATTCCTGGCATGTTCTACAGAATGGTGTGTAAGGTTCAACCCTGGGAATGCCACAGACGTCTCCCACATTATTAATGAATTCAGGCTTGCTTGTTGATGCACTAGGACCATAACCTTCAGGAAAACCATGTTCTTGAAGATAGCATGCATGGTAGCAACCAGATTCCTCATGGAAATCTCTACATGCCCTACAAAAGGGCTTGGCATACTCAACCATGTTAGCAGCCTCTAGTTGATGAGGAGGCCTCTGTTCATGGTTAGGAGGTTTCCTTTGCCAAGTAGGTTTAGCAGGGAAATTCCTAGGAGCTGGTTGTGTATGCTGAATTTGTTGAACCTGTGTTCTTTCCATGTTTATGATTTTGTTTTGCAACTCTTTCATTTGGCTCACATGTTTCTGTTCAGCGCTCTCCATTCTCTCACACATGTCCATCATTTTCTTTTCATAAGAATCTTTCATAGGCTCTTTGTCTTTGTGCTCAATTGGTTTTGAAGGAAGTTGAGATCTAGAATATCCTTGGATATTTGACTCTCCGGAAGACTTCATGTTCTTGTCAATCTTAATGGCCAAATTTTGAGCATCAAGCAAGGTAGCTGGTTCTTTATCTCTTATTTGGTATTGGACCTTGCCACTTAACGCTTCTATGTAGTAATCCAATAAAGAAGCCGCAGGAGGCGCATAGGTCTCAGGGATGGAATTAGACAACTCCATGAATTTAGTGTTAAATTCATCCATAGTTTCATTTTCTGTCTTCTTCATGTTGGTTAGGGATGCAACTAAATGTCTCGGTTCTTTTTTGCAACCAAACTTGTTGAGGAAGGCTGTCTTGAAAGCTGCTATGGTGGTGAAAGAGTTGTCTGGTAAATTGTCGTACCAGTTCCCTGCCTTTCCTTCTAAGGATAGGGCAAAAAGAGTCATATAAACGTCCTCATGTTTATCAGCTCTAGTGAAGTTTTGGATATGTTGTTCAGCAGATATGGATGCATCAGTGCCACTGAAACTGGTGAGTTTATCAATAGCCTTCTCAGGAATGTCGTGGGGTTGACCTGGTATCTGAGTAAAATTGAGTTGAGTAAAGAACTCACCCATTGTGGAAAGGAAACAATTATACTTCTTCTTCAAGATCTCCATTTAAGAAAGCAGATTTTACATCCATTTGATACACCTTGACATTTTCAGCACAAGCATAGGCCAAGAACAACCTAATTGCTTCCATTCTTGCTACGAGAGAGAAAGTCTCTTCAAAATCTATTCCCTCAATCTGTGCATAACCTTTGCACACCAACCTTGTTTTATTTATGACAACTTGTCCTTCTTCATTTAGTTTGTTTCTGAAAACCCATTTTGTACCGATAACATTTTCATTTTTGGGTCTTGGTACAAGTTCTCAGGTCTGATTCTTTTCAATTTGATCTAGCTCTTCTTCCATGGCTTTAACACAATGATCATTTGTTCTGGCCTCTTCAAAGCCTTCTGGTTCAATTTGGGAGATTGAGGAGAAATGAACTTCTTCGATTGAATTTATTAAACTTTATTGTCTTTACACCAGCATTTTTGTCTCCGATAATTAGAGCTTTTGAGCATATCTGGATGGATCCCTTGTATCCTGTCTTCCATCTTCTAATTCGTGTTGATATATCACCTCCTGTGGTTCTTCCATTTCTTTATTTTCTTGTTGTTCCTCATATGACAGCTCAAACATTGGTTGATCATCATCATCTTCAATTCTCCCGTGTGTGAATACTTCATCTACTTTCACGTCTAGACTCTCTACCATCTTTCTAAGTCGCAGATTGTAGCACTTGTAAGCTTTGCTTCTTGAAGCGAAACCAAGAAAAATTCCTTCACCTGATCTGGAGTCAAACTTTCCCAGATTTTCATCATTTCTTCTTATATAGCATTTGCTTCGAAATATTTTGAAGTGCTTGACGGTAGTTGGCCTTCCTTTCCAGAGTTCATAGGGGGTTGAATCATTATTTTTCCCGATCTGACATATGTTAAGAATATGTACAGCTGTATGAATGGCCCGAGTCCAAAACATATCTGATAACTTTGATTCGTTCAACATTGTTCTAGCCATTTCCTGCACAATCCTGTTTTTCCTTTCTGCCACGCCATTTTGCAGTGGAGTTCTGGCTGCTGAGAACTGTCTTCTGATTCCATGTTTCTCACAAAAGTTGTCAAATTTGTTTGAAGTGTATTATCATCCATTGTCAGATCTCAAACACTTTATCCTCAAGTCAGTTTCATTTTCAATTACTTCTTTGAAGACCTTGAAACATTCAAATGTTTCTGATTTTTCTTTAAGAAAGAACACCCATGTCATTCTAGTGTAGTCATCAATGAAAAGAAGAAAATAAGACTCACCATTTAGTCCTTTGGATCTCATTGGACCACAAAGATCCGAGTGCACTATTTCCAACGATTTTGAAGTAGTATATTCTTTCGTCTTAAATGTAACTCTTGTTTTCTTTCCGTGCAGACAACGTTTGCAGAATGAATTCAATGGTTTAGTAATCCTTGGAATATCTCTTACAACTTGTTTCTTGCTAATTCCGACTAGATTGTCAAAGTTGATGTGTCCCAATCTTCTATGCAAGAGCCAATTTTCATATGTTTGTCCCATGTAGCGCTTCTCTTCTTTTTCTTCATTTAGAATGTAAACATTATTCGAGGTTCTGGAGGTTGTTGCTACTAATCTACCTGTATTCCTATTTCTACAAGATCACACATCAAAGCCACATAACTGGAAAATGGCTTTGGCCTCTTGCTTTCTCTTGAAGAGCCTTCTGGAGCTCCATACTTTTCTGCATCTTGAATAATTTCACAAGCCCAAGCTGGCTTTCTCTTGTGAGAGATATTCATGGGTGGAGGTTCTTGGGCCTCCAACATATCATGATCTTCCGGAGTCTCACCATCGGGAGAGGGTGCAACCTCTACAACTCTAGGAGCCTCATCTTCTTTGCATACTTCTTCATGCTAGCACTTTTTGGATTTCTTAAGAGCTGCATCTTCATCAAAAGTTACATCCCTGCTAATCTCCATGTGATGATAGCCTAGTATATAGATCCTGAAGGCCTTGGACACCTCACAGTATCCAACAAAGATTCCTTTCTTTTCGGAAGGATCCAACTTGGTTCTTTTCTCTTTTGGAATATGAACAAAAACTGGACAACCAAATATCTTGAGATGACTTAACTCCGGTTTCTTTCCTGTGAACATCTCTTCGGGGGTTTTGAATCCAAGTGCACTATGGGATATTCTATTTTGGACATATACTGTTGTCCTTGCTGCTTCAGCCCATAGATGCATAGGAAGATCTTGATCATGGATCATTGTCTTCACTGCTTCCATAATAGTTTGATTCTTTCTTTCAGCAACACCATTTTGTTTAGGATTGTAGGGAGTGGTAAGCTCCCTCTTAATCCTAGCATCCTTGCAAAAGGCTTCAAAATATTTAGAGGTATATTCTCCTCCATTATCTAACCTGAGTGTCTTGATCTTTCTTTCTGAAAGATTCTCTATCAAGGCTTTGAATTCCTTGAACTTTCCGAATACTTCATCTTTTGTCTTCAACAGGTAAACCCAAGTCTTTCTAGAATAATCATCAATGAATGTGACATAATATACATACCCACTTAACGATGTTGAAGGCATTGGTCCACATACATCTGAATGAATAAGTTCCAATATTCCTTTCGTCTTGGTGTCGCTCTTTGGAAATGGATTCTTTATGTTCTTTCCCTTTGCATATTCCTTCATGATCAATCTTTAGATCGGGTAATCATGTTACTACCTTGCTTACATGTGGTAAGGCTTTGTAGCTTATGTGAGCATTCTAATAACCCCCCATGGCAAAAATTTCCAAAATCGGGCATTCCAGCTTTGGAGGAAGCGGGAGAAAAACCAAGAGATTATATCTCGCCTGAAGCAAAGTATAATCTGACGGTGAAAAAACTCCCTGGAATACCTTAGTTGTTTAATCCAGTCATGGGGAACCGAGCCACTCAGACCCTACTAGCACACTTTGTTACAAACCCCCATGGGGCCATGGTCATGTCGACTCAAAAACAAAACTGGCTAGACCCAAATATCTGAAACCCAGATACTCTGGAAGTGAACACTGATGTGTTCCAACACTGGCGGCTCAATGAGGTTTCAACTATTGTACAAATCAGTTGATAACACATTCTTGATAGGGAATCAAACATATCCTTTGGGGTTTTCTTGGAGGACACTTGAGGAATCAAGTGATCCTTGATGGAGTCTGCTATGATCCTCTTATAGCTCTAATCATGTCCTTCTTATGCTTTTCCTTAGCTTCAACTTCTTCGGGTTCTGGTACATCTTCTTTAACAAAATTTGAAAGATCATTCTCTTCTAGAATGAGTCCAATCCTATACTTCCAAGCACAGAAGTTCTCTATGCCTTCCAACTTGTCATCAAGCTTAGTGCTTGGGGCCATCTTATCCCGAAGAGCAGAGAATAACCAAAAAATTAAAGTTTCCCAAAATTGAAAACTGAGCTCACCAAAAGATGCACTTGACTGAGGCGAGTTTGCTGGTACACTTGGTTTATGAAGATTCCAAAATTTCACCCTTGAAATTTGACTTGCGATATTCTGGTCTGCAGTTTCTGGCCTTCTCTGGTTTTTCTGGTCCAGAGTCAAACTAGGGTTTGACTTTCTGGAAGATTCACCCACTAAAAATCTTCGATCTTGGTGCCAAAATTTCGATCTTGGAGAGGCACACTTCCCTATGCCAATTGCACTCAAAAATTCCACTTTTGTAAGAAGACCTAATTTTTATGCTCAGAGAGAGAGAGATTTACCTTATGAAAGTTGCTCTTTTCAGGCAAGCTCTGACACTGTGTTAAGATTATATGCTACTAAAGACTAAATTCTAACTTCATGAGCATTTAATACATTTTCATAATAGCAGCATACAAGGATCTCTGAAAGATGCACAATCACAAGGTACACAAAAATATATCCTGGGAAACCCTCAAGGGGAAGAAAACCCAGCAAGAACTTTCTCAATATAGATAACCAAAGTACAATGCCCAAAATAGGTCTCATAAATAAGAGAGACAAACCCAAACTCTAGAGCCAAGCCAATCCTCCTCCTCCTTCGCAGACTTCTCTCTCTCCTCTAATGCGCAATGCATGAATGAGTGAATGGTGCAAATGAGAGGAAGTCGCTCTCTATTTATACTTTACTTCTCACTTGAATTTTTAACCCAGCTAGGTCGGCCTCACTTAACTGACTAGGCTGACCTCTCCTAGAAAGACTCAAATAATATTATATTACATTCTTTAGGGTACTAACGACTCGACTTACAATGGAGGTTTTACCTCATGACTTTTACTTGACCAAATATAATAATGACGTCCCTGAATGGAGGTAAAACATCCCTGACGGAGTTACCATAATAAAGTACAAGTAGAATAGTCTTTAAAGTTACATTAATTCAACAGTTGTTGGCCCGGTTCATAGGGCCCCTTACCTATGAGTTGCGGGGGCCAATTTTGCAAGCAGAAAAGAATGACATCAATGCTAGATTGGAAGAGCTAAAGAAGTCATGGGAGTCTATTGGATGTATGGTGATGTTCGATGGTTGGACAGATACAAAGGGTAGGACCCTTATAAACTTCTTGGTACATTGCCCTAGGGGCATCATGTTTATTAAATCAATTGATGCCTCAGCCCATATTAAAGATGCAACATTATTATGTGAGTTGTTAGATGCCTTCATTGGAGAGATTGGTTTGGAACATGTTGTCCAAATCATAATAGATAATGCGGCTAATTATGTGGCTGCCGGCAGGATGCTAATGGAGAAGCATCCCTCTTTGTTTTGGACTCCATGTGCGGAACATTGCATCGATTTGATGCTTGAGGATATGGGAAAAATACCCTTCATCAAGGAGGTTGTTGATCAGGCTAGGAGCATCACAAAATTCATATATAACCATGCATTTGTCCTTAGCCTCATGAGGAGATTCATAAAAAATAGGGAGTTGTTGCATCCTACAATCACACATTTTGCCAGTAGCTTCATCTCTCTTTAGTCTATTCTCCAATGTAAGTTTGAGTTGAAGCAGATGTTTGTTTGTGATGAGTGGCGTGATTGCACATTCAGCAGAAGACAAGATGGGACAACCATTGCTAAACTAGTGTACACCGATCCCTTTTGGGATGGAATGCTAGAAGGGTGCACAATTAGCGAACCTTTGGTAAAGGTTCTTTGCTTGGTAGATGTAGAGAAACCTGCAATGGGCTACTTGTATGAGGCCATGATAGGGCCAAAGAGACTATTCGATCTTATTATGTGGGCAAGAGCACCCCCGAACATACTAGATACATGATGATTTGGGATTTGATTGATAGTCAATGGACAGAGATGCTCCATCGACCCATTCATGCAACATCTCTTTTCCTCAACCCCTCCTATGCTTACTCATCCAACTTTGATTTTGATGGTGAGGTGACGGAAGGGCTCTTGACATGTCTTGAGAGGATGGTACTTGATGCCAATACTCACAAGACTATTAGTGTGGAGATGGAGATGTATCAAGAGGCTAGAGGACTATTTGGCTTTGTCGATGCTGTTGCCAACAGGAGCATTTTGATGCCACGTAAGCCACTAGAATTTAAAGTTAAATTGTTAATTATGTGTTTTATAATTTATTTGAAAGATGGATTATGTTTTGATGAAAAGAAATTTACGTCTTTTTTTCTTATTTGTAATTGTTATAGATGTTTGGCGGAGAAATCATGGTGCAAGAACACCGAATTTACGGAATTTTTCCATTCGTGTCCTTTCCCAAACATGTAGCGCTTCAAGATGTGAGCACAATTGGAGTGTGTTTGAAAAGATACACTCAAAAAAGCGCAACAGGTTAGACTTAGAACATCAACTAACTGATTACAAGTATTATAATTTATTCATATTGCTCTTTGATATGTTTATGACCCTCAAGAATCAAGACTCATGAAATTTATTTATGGCCCTCTTATAAGTTGGACTTTCCACGACTCAATGATTTGGTATATGTCCACTACAATATCCGATTATGGATGAAGCAGTTGGATAAGGTGCCTGATGTGGAAGCCATTTCCTTCGACAATATTAACATATTGTCAGAGTGGGTCGAGTCTAAGGCCCCTATTATGGCTAAGGCACCTACATGGTTGGAGGAGGAGGAGCAGCAGGAAGAGGAGGAAGGGGAGGTGCAGGTAGAGTCGGGTGATGAGGACCTTGACATCATCGAGGCTAATGTGCCAACATCAACATCAGTGCCACCTTCTACACAGGATGATACATCTACACCCTCTAGTTGGTGTCAGATAGTTGATGCAGATGCAGTGCCTTCTAGGGGAAAATGAGCCATGACCTTTTCCCATAAAAGGGGGAGAGGTCATTGATAGCTAGCCGCTAGATAGCCTAGATTTCTCATTCTAGATGACTCATGATGATGAGATACATTTATATATTTGATGTCGTTTTGTATTGATTATCCACTTTTGAGTCCTTTATTGGACAACTATCAAGTTTCAGGATTTATTATTGACTCTAATGTATCATTTTGATTTGGCATCTACTACATCATATATATTGGTGTTTTTCCTATATTTATGTGGCAATGTGCTTATTTGATGTCGTTGTTGGTTTATATGTTTAAAATTTTGAAAAAAATGAATTTATTTGTATTTTTTAATATTCCCTGATGTGGCCAAGAAATTGTAATCGAACCCCCTGCCGATTTTTTTCCGTTGTTGATGTTTTCAACAATGCTCCTAACCTTCCAAGTCAAAGAATTTATTGTAGGCATATATCATTGACTCCATTAGGCATTGCTCTACTATCAATGGGAAAGCTTTGTAGGGATAGAAGTACTTTCTATTGTGTTTCTTACAAGTTTATCCTTACCATCGTTTCGTGGAGCCTCCCATGGTCCAAGGAGCGAGGCTTAAAGAGGAAGGGGGTTACATTGAGGTGACATTGGGTGTACCTCCTTGAAGAGTTGTCAATCATATCACTGGGTCCACACTCCTTATTTGGGTCCACTTATCTTTGGTTGCGAAAGAGTGTTAGTTTTTGAGGTAACATTTTTTGGCGTCGTTGCTTGGGAAGTTTGAAGTTGTTGGATCAACGCCCTATCTCTCTGGAAAGAATGATAGATTTGGTAAGAACGTTGAGGTAAGTTTTTGTTTTGTACTTTGGTAAGATTATTGTTGAGTACTAACTTGGAAGATCTTATCTGGCAACTCCACTGAAAAAAACAACAACAAAGAAGTACATTGCAAAACAAAGCTCTCAGCTTATTGATCACATTGTCGGGTGTGGGGGTGAGCACATCCGTCAATCAAGAAGAAATGCTCATTCTGGCGACTCCACACATTTTGGCATCAATAAAAAGATGATATGGCATTTTATGATGAAGAATGGGTACAAGATTGGTTTGATCCATTGGATTTCTCAGGGATCCCGGGATATCATAATCATCTCCATGGCTTTGATCCGAACAAGGATAATTGGAAGAAATACATCCCAAAATTTCATGCAAATAAGGATTTAGGCAACTAGCATGCTATATCATTTATGAAGGCTATTTTAGACTTAAAAGTGGTTCGTGAAGATGTCAAGATGAAGATGTTCATATTGTCTTTCGACTTGACGGACGATGATGTATACGAATGGTATGAAGGGATTCAAAAGAAAGGAGTTAACTCACTCAAATAATTTATCAAGGTTTTTTGTGAGAGATGGGATCCCTATTTCAAAGGGGATATTGGATATCTCATGGATGATGACACTTTTAGTTCATTGGGTGAAGATAGTGATGAAGATCAACCCCTAGAAAGCTCTCATGTGGGATCCATTATTGAAGGGTCTTCCGCTCAATATTTTGTTGAGGAAGCTAAAGACGACAACATCACAAGTCTTATGATCCAAGAAGGAAGTACTCTTGAAAATAAAGATGAAGGTGCCACAGAAAGTGAAGTCCAGGGAATCCATATGGAAAATCACGAAGTGTATGAAGAACAAGAAGCCCTAATTGAAGAAAATGAAGAAATGGTGAATTCTTACCATGTTTCAAAAGATTCTCATGATGTCTTGGGCATTTTGGGAGAAAATGGTAGGATTTCTGTGTGTGATGAAGAAGATGACAATTATTGGAGATTTCTTGGCCCTCCCATTTATGATTATTTGAGGGGATTATTTGAGGGACTAGAGTATTGTTCTTGAGCCTTTGGGGCACATAGGTTTCGATGTAGATGCCTGTGATTTTTTTCTTGCCATGCGAAAGTGAAGAGGGTGTTAGTTTGGAAAAGATAGAGTTGTTTTTTTATGCAGATTCAAAACAAAATGAAGAAGCTCTTAAAAATCCATTCTCCATTGAAAAGAATGATGAATACACACTTGATGCATCTCTTTGTTCTCTTCGGGATAATGAAGGTTTGGTGATCTTTCCTCTCTATTTTACTCTTGAAAACAATTTTTTTGAGGATGACAGGTTTGGGGATCTTTTTGCCATTGATGATGATTGCCATGGATGTGATGATGTACATTTTCCTGATGAGCATGATATGGGTATGAATTCTTGGAAATTTGTTGGAAAGCCCATACATGATTTTTCCAATTGTTAACATTCAAAGTAGCAATCTAGGTTTTGCAGCACCATTAGATGCATAAGCCAGTGAATGGTAAGCATGGGAGAGATCCAAACCCAATGTCACCTCTGCTTGATCTCTCAACTACTTCGAGAACTCCTCAACCCAGGGGAGAGCCCTATTTTAGATACCTATCAACACAACACACAGATACCTTCTGTTACCAACTTATTTGTACCATAGTCGGATTATCTGAAGAGCCGCCATATGACAAACATGATAAGTGTTTGTGTTCCAGTGTATCAGATGATCCATCCTTTATGCCTAGCCAGTTTTGGCTAGTCAGTTTGTTGTTTGTCTTGAAATGACCATGCCCCACTGGGTTTTTGTAATAAAGTGTACTAGTAGGATTTGAGTGACTCGGTCACCCATGACTGGTTTATCAACTAAGGTATTCCAGGGAGTTTTTTACCCTGACCAATTATACTTTGCCTTCAGCCGAAATATAATTGACAAGGTTTTCTCCCGCTTCCTCCAAAGCTGGAATGCCCGATTTTGAGATTCTGGCCATGGGGGATTATTAGAGTCCAACTGATGAATATGAACCTACTAGACACTATGAGTTGAGTTAGTGGTCATTTCCTAGGTCTGTAGTGGTTTTTAAACGTTGTCCAAAAATTTTTTACTGGACGCGTTGGACAGTTAATTATTTTATTTTTTAATTAATTTTTAATAATTAATTTTTCCATAGTTTAAATGGAAAAATTCAATTTGTAATATGTCAGTCGTCCGGGGGTGTTTTTCAGTGCTAGGAGGCTTAATTCCTAAGCCAAAATTCACACTTAGACCCCGGGCACCATTATCCTAAGTTTCGGATCGTCATTTGGCCAATTAATTAAAAAATCCTCAAAAAATCAATAAAAGAGGATTATTAATTAATTAAATGAAAAAATTAATAATTGGAGAAAATCCAATTCTCTCCAAAATAATCCAAATTGATTAAAATAAAAGGCTAATTGACATGGCACTGGACATTAATGAAGATCCCAATCAACTCCAAGTGGATTCAGTCAACTATCCAGTCACTACAAGAGATCTCCTCCAAAGGAATTCGCCCTCCTCATGAAGAAATACGATTTGGCTATGTGGCAGTTGATTAATGGATGGGTGAATAAGCATTTACTTTAAGGTGGGCACCTCCCTCAATTGGTGGCCACCTCACATAAGCCTTAACTCATGCTAACTCGAGCTATCCCTACATTAGCTCCAAAGCTATCTCTATGATACCTCACGTATCTCTTGAATGCTCACGTGTTTGCAAGGTGGAAGGTTGTCATTCGTTTGATGTATACTACGAAGCTTTGGTGAAGGTTACTATGTTGGAGTGGGGGCGCCTTGCCTAGGTGGAGGCCACCTTCCCACTCACCATTCAATGCAAGCTCGAGTTATATGGTGTGTCTTCACTCCAAGCCTTGAGTTATGGAGGATTTGATTGGAATTCGAATCTATGTCAAGTGCCATTGGCTCTCTTAGATGCCAATTCGAATTTGGGTAGGTTGTGGCTTGGTTTTTATATAAAAGGATGGCATTGCCTCCTTGTTTGATATGGAGAATTGGGCATAGAAACTCTGATGAAATTGTAAGCATTCTTTGTTAATAAAATATTTTCGACTTTGGAGGTCACTTGTATTGGCTCTTGGCATTGTGTCTTCATTCTATGATGAAGTAATATCTCTTTCACCCTACTCTTTGATTTCAATTTTGATTATTGTATGCTTATTGAAGACTAACAATCTAGTACTTAGGCTTCTACTCAAATTGTTATTGAGTGTTTGTGTCTTTAGGGGTTGCATCAAGTAGAAGATTTTGGCATCTAATACCTTCACTATGCAGGAACTCTATTGTTGATGGTCTTTTGTTTGCGGGGGTTCAAGCAATTTCGATCTTTCTTGCCTCATCCATTAAGCTATCAAAACTACATCAAACTTGGTTACTTGCTACCTTGGAAGCCCTAAACCTCCTCCTTTCGTTTTTTAGCCTCTTTTCCTCTCGTTTTTGCCTTCTAGGATCCCTTCTTCCTCCTTGCTTTCGTCCTCTCTCCAAGCCCCTTCTTCCATCTCGTTTGTCCTTGGATCTTTTTCCATCCTTGCCTCCCTTTCGTCCCATTCCTTTCCTCCTAGCTTTCGTCTCTCCTACCTTAGCTTCGTTTCTCTCTTCCTTTTGCTTTCATTTTCTTGTCTTTCCTCCCTTCAAAGCCCTCTCCTAACCTCCTCTCGTCCATCTTGGTTTGCCCTTTCTTTTCCTCCTTCTAAAGCCTCTTCTACCTTCGTTTTGGTCTCTACCCTTGCCTCCTTTTCGTTTTCCCTTTTGTTAGCTTCCCTTTTCCTCCTAAAAACTTCTAAAAACTTTAAAACGTAACTTGTATTTTCTTAGTCTTAGTTCATAGTAGCTTGCATTTCATTTTACTTTTAGATCTTGCATCTCGTCCATTGTTAGTTGTACTTGCATCTTAGATCTCATTTTTAAGTTAGACTTGCATTGCTTTTCAACTTTATAGCTTGCATTTAGTTTGAATCTTAGATTTTATTTGACTAATGCTAATGGGCTATTGAGTTCATCATTGTGACAGGTATTTGGGAAAGAGAAACTCAAGAAATCTTGAAGCAAGAAGAAGAGAAAAAGGTCTAAACCAAGAAGAACATCAAAAAACCAAAAGGATGATCCAAACCAAGAAATCATTAATCATTATCCTTTGTAATAGCTCTTAAGAGCTTGTTTCAAGTATTTTCCAAGTTTATTTCTCTCAAAGTCCTTCCAAGGGTTTTAACCCCAAAGGCATTTGTACTCACATAATAAAGCTTGCAAGTGGGGTTTTTAAGCCACCACATTCACTTCCTCCATTTGGGGAAGCCTTGTAGTCTTCTTTGCTTGGTTGAGTTGTTAGTTAGTTTCCTTTTTTCTCTTAGATCACTAATTGCTACTCTTAGATCACTAATTGCTAGATTAATTCATTTTTTAGCAACTTTAGTTGCTAGTTGTTTACTATTTTATCAAAAAGTTTCATTTCTCAAGTAATACAACTGCTTAAGTTAGAAATCTCTTGAATCTCACCAATAGTGGATCAAGAGTGCTCTCTGTCGAAGAGTTGCTTTTATTTCAATTTTTACTTATCCTCATGCTCTCCTGAGTACAGTCTTTGACCTGAAAGAGATTCTTGCGTAGATTAGACTTTATTTCCAGTACAGTTATTTAATTCCGTGCATCATAAGCCTCTTGAACATTGTCATAAGACGAAGTCAAGAGCGCTCTTTGTCGGAGAGTTTTTCCTTGTGCTCTTAATAAAAACTTCAACTTCACATTCCCCTTCTAAAATTTATTTCGTTGCTTTCCATCACCAAGTATGCTCTACCAACCCTAAAAAGTTGGATTATTACTCAGAACGGTGATTGGATTTGATTAATCTCACAAGTGATAACCATAATAAAATCTTCACCCCCATAACCAACGAACCGGCGTTGTTTCGAGAAATACTCAGGTAGTGGGCAAATTCTTACTGGTGGCGCCGGAAATCACCGTTGTCATAGAGTTCTAGCTTGCTGGTTAAGTTCCTTGGACACCTAGCCTAGAACTCTGGACGATCCGTCAGGTCACCAAGGGGAGCCACCGAAGGTATACTTTTCCGGTTGGACTCAGACCTTGCTTTCTTAGCCTTAATAATCAAGAACACCTAAAATACTTTAAAATTTACCAAGAACAATTTCAAAACGATCTCACAAACATCATATTTGACTTACACTTTTCAGCATCCCAAGCACCATTTTTTGACTCCATAAGGCACTGGTCTCTGAAACTTACATGTATTACCTTAATCTGGACCATATGTCCTTGTCATTTGCTTAAGTTTATCTTGTGGATGCTTATTTAATTTGCGAGTCATCATGTATTGTTCATCTTGTAATTGTGTTTTGTAATTGCAACGTGGATTGCGTATTTATTGTGTTCTCATAAACAACACCCATCCGCATCATTTCATCACTTTAAACACTTTAAAACACAAGAGCCATAGAACACTCTTTGTTAGGGACAACCCCCCGTGGCTTCGCTAGGAGTTTGCCTAAACGGAGGAGCTGGGATTCCGGTGACAGTACCTGGCTCATTGCTTGCCCCTAAGGTCACATCTCTCCCACTTGCAGTGAGGAGATAGCTTTCGAAAGATTTCTGCTACTGGTGTGCATCTCGACGGACAACACCTTCCAACAACCTTTATGACATAGATCAATGCCTTATATGGAGTCAAATCAATGAGTAAAGAAGACTATCTTGACTATGGAGGAGTTAATTCAAATGGCCACTTATCCAACCCAGCAAATATCAAGGACAAGTGTCAATACTGTATTGACTTCCCAAGGTACGTACAGATGGCCAATTGCAGTGTTTATTGCTGTAGGTTAACTTTATACATCAAATCTTAACACAGTCATTTGGTTTACAATTCAAAGTCTAAAAAAGGAGTGTAGAAATGCCAATGTAATAGTTAGAACCAGTGCCTTATAGATGGAGTCATTGATTAGTGATGATGACAAATAAATAACATGAGGAGCTATATCATTATCTTAACCACGATTGGTATATATCATTGACTGTACCAAATCAGAATGCACTCCCAACTTGTTTTGAAAATGAAGTGGTATTGTAATTCAGATCTTCTCGAAAAATACTAATCAAAGCACCAATCACATAACATTACTATAATATATCTTTAAAGTCCAATATCAGTTAAGTGAAGCCTGCACACCAATCAAATCAGTAATCTAAAATCTGCTAAAAATTTAGTAACAGTCTGCAATTTCACACAGTAAAGACGAGTGCATGAAAAGGGGTCTAAAGACCATAGAAAACTTCGCCCTATAGGTGAAGATAACCATTCAATCAAGGTGAATTTACTATGTTAATCAGATATGCAAAATTGTATGAAACCATGTGGGCTACAATAAATGATAGTCCACAGTGAAAATCACTTTTTTGAAAATCAGATCTATGGGCAAATCAGGTATGGCGAGTTTAGTTGTGGGCTTAGATTTTACAATTTTTAAGTATTTTGGGATTTTTCTTATAATTTTTAGGGTTTCTGATAATTCGTTTTAGGGTTTTACAGGCCCAAATTGGCAGGCTGAGGTTTCAGGAAGGCGAACCAAGATTTTAGGGAGGCCTGAAATTTCGAAGAAAAAAAATTATATTTTGAGTCTTTTTGGGTTTTTTGAGGTAAAATGCAGACCCAAATTTAGCCTAATCCAACCATGAGAATGCAATAGTTTACAAATGCAATACTGAAATTTGATCAAAAAAGACAAGATTGGTGTTTTTAAAAGTAGTACTTCAAACCCTAGGGCAAGAGGGATGGTGACCAGCCTCCCTCTTGGAATGATTTCTCCTTTCTTCCAAACTAGGGCATCCGACAACAACCTCTAGGGTTCGTTGGAGGAGCCTAATTTAGGCAAAAATTAGAGATCCAAGGCCCAAACAAGAGAAAACTCCCTCAAAGGGACATTTTCTACCATGCAAAAATTGACTAAAGGCTCGCAAGAAGCCCTAGATAAAAAAAATGCAGCATTACAACCACCATTCAATCATCGAAGAAGCATAAACTCACCAACTTTACCAAGAAAATCAATCCTTGAGCTTGTGTTAGTCCAACAATGCTAGCATCAACCTTGCAAGTGCATAGAAACCCTACAAGATACTCCAATTTCCACTTCAAGCAAAAGAGAAAGTCATCCAAGAGGTGCGCATCACTTTAGAGAGCCCAAGAAGGGTAAAAAAGTAACATAATGAAGTTTTATCCCAAGTTTTGTGCTTTACAAATGACAAATGAATAGATATTTATATCCATTTTAGCACAAGATTAAAAATTTTATCAAGCCTACATGTCAATTTCAAATTAAAACAATATAATATTAAAATATTCCAAAATAAGACAAAATTAGGGCATGTCACCCACACATTGGGGACTAATCCCTAAAACCTACATAAAATGATAAAAAATCCTAAAATAAGCAAACCAAGGCCTCACTGTGACTGCAAGAGTGAGCCTAAGGGGGACGTTATGCCCCTATTAACCCCAAAATGATGAATAAAGTCCCTCAATGTCCCCCTTGCCTTAGCTTGAAGCTTGATCAATCATGAAGACATTATTATCACATTTTATGTCAGGAGCAGCTTCTATACTGCAGACTGTGCGGCCGAGGACCGCACAGTACTTTTTTCCAGATCAGGAGATCGGCTACTTCCAGAGGAGGCATTTTTGTTCAGATTGCCCCTAGCAGATATATCAGAGGGGACAGACAGTTGGACTTACCATCTACCACATGGTAACCTTTCCTTGCCAGGCTTTGACACAAGCCCATTTGAGACAGTGCCTAGTCTTATTCTGATCGAGATTATCACAGTACAGTGCTGGTTTATTATATGCCCGGATTCAGCAGAGATCCAACTCAGATACAGGTTCAGTAGCAGGAGGTATTGCATATATTGATTATTGCTCATGTTGTAGATTAGACTCCTTTATACTTGCTAGTACACTAACTTTGCATGAGATGATATATTTGGTGATCTGGTTATGATATGATGTGCTTGGGCCCTTGGTGATGTCAGTCTACCCCTCCGGTTAGACTTATGTATATGCACGCTGAGTCATGTCCTGTGTACTTGGCTTAGACTTGATCACTTAGCCCCTCGATAGCTGATTTAGCACCATTATCACCTTCTCCACCCATCCGACTCATCCATGACACTTCTTCCCCGACTTGGATTCTGATTTGTGATCACGAGGACCCCCTTTCCCCACTGATCTCTGAGTTTGCCATGACTCCCTATTTATTGTGCCTCAGCTCTTTAGTGTGTGAGATACACGGTTAGACCTGGGATTTGCTCCTGTCGGTTGCCCCCGATGTTGTAATGCAGTTAGGATTGTGTAGACTCACCGGGTGCTCCCCACTTGTCGTCGAAGCATGTATTACCCACCCCATTACCTTTGCAGTATGAGCGCCATGTTTATATCTTTTGAGATATGTATGTAGCCCAAGAGGGCCATGAAGAAATGAAGACATGAAGACATGAAGAAATGAAATGTAAATCAGGCTAAAAAGGCCTCTATGTTGTAAATGTAAAATCTAGCCAAAAAAGGGCCAAGTATGAAACTCATTGTAAAATTCATGAAATGTGTTTATGAACACACATGAATTCTAGTCAGCTATACATGTCAGCATTTGTAATGGTTATTCCTCACCTAGTCCTGCGGGACAAGGAGGTGAGAAGGAGCAAGGGACAAGCTCAAGATTGCCCCCTAGAGTCTCAAGTTACAGTTTGTCAGACACCCAGTTTGGCGGCTCTAGAAAAGAACCTCACGGAGTCTTCGGATACGGATGTGAGTTGTGGGATATTTGTTAGATGACTAGTGGTGGTTTCCCTACACTATACCCATTTGTGAGGCACCGCCCTTCCCCGTGTTCTGTCAAGCATACCTACCTCAGTGGACCCCGCTTTCCCGAGATGTCTAATGGTCACATGATCTTTATCCTCATCTTCCCATATCTTTTACCTTGTTGTCCACAACACATAGAGTCAGCAAGGTGATCAGTTCTATGGAGGTGTATAGCATCCTAGTCTTTTGAAGGTGGTGGGCCCACTTCACCAGGGCCTTGTACTATTTTGAGATTTAATGTATTTTTTATCACCATGCTATCATTTATTGCTCAGTAAAGTACTAACTTGTTTAATTGAGCCTTGTCACTTCATGCTTGCATACAGGTTTCATCTAGCACTATAGTTGACCTGATTTGACTTAGTCAAACTGGGTTGACTAGGCCAAAAATGGGCCCGAAAAAAAATGTTGCGATCAGAATTTCGATTTCGATCATTTATTATCTACAAGGGTTCCATATGAGCATGCAACTGATGGAATTACAAAATATTGAACTGTTTGAGAGATTTTTAATTATTATTGGTCAACTTTGACCTGTTTTAATTAAAAATCATGGATTTGGGGCAAATAATGCCAAAGTGATGGATCGGGGTCGTTCAAGTGGTCATCCCTACTACTTTTGGGGTCCACGATCGCATTGCAGCAAACGGTTCGGCAATCCGGGCAATAAAAGTGGGTCAAAAGCCCAATTTTCATCTTCAGCCATATAAACCAGCAGAAAATACATGGAAATCAGAATTTGACTAAGGCAACTATAGGTAAATGGAAAAATCAAAGGTTGGCACTAGTAAAGGTAATTGCTAAGGTATTTTTGGTAATGTTTGAGGTAATATTTGGGCATTGTGGGCCCCTCCATATGACAGCTCACCACTTGAGTTCGATTTGGCCCATAGGGGCGTTTTTCTCCTTAGTGGGGAATTCAATTTTTTGTTTTTGATTGTGGGACCCTTCTTGTATGCGGTTGGGGGGATAAAACTCCATATAGACACCCCCCAACCTCTTTTGTATTGATGTATGGCCTACAATGGGCCCCTCTCTCTCCATAGTGCGCTTCTCCTTGGGGCAATTCGCACCCCCCTCCTTGAGTCATCTCCACCATTCGATTTGTGGATTGGGGAGATGATCTCAACCCTCCATTTTGGGGGGAAACCTAGTTTGAGTGTGAGCCATCTCTATAAGAGCATGGACTCACTCCATTTTACTTCTTCTTGGCATTGTAGAGACTTGACATTGAGATTATAGAGAGACATCCTCACGGTGTCACTTGGATTTTGGAGTTGGATTCTTCTTGTGTTAATTGAGATCACATTTCTGATGCATTGTTGAGTTACTTGTGGTGTCCCCATATCTCCTTGAGCATTTTCGATTTGTAGGTGAAGCTGGCCACTAGGGGAAAACGCAACTCTTGAGACAGGGTCTCCTTGCTAGCGTTTTTCTTTGGGTTCTCCAACAGGGAAGTGAATTTACTTGTATTGTCATTTGCTTCTCTCATTATTTGTCATCTCATTTGTTAGTTTATTATTGTTATATTGCCATAGAAACTGATTTCATCTTCTCCTTGGCAGGTACAGGAAAAACGCCTTTGCTCACTAGCTACTCCAAAAACGTTGAGGGAAAAACACTGTCTAGCTCTGCACTTGATCTTCGGGGTGTGTCTTCAGCACGGGAATACCTTCTCCATTATCCAGGTACTGATCTTTTCTCCTTTCTTATAATCTCTCTTTCACTGTTAGATGCTAAGCTGCAACCATTTAAAAAACCCCTAAAAAATTGATAACTTAGGATTTCACCATAGGAACTTGTTCTAATTAAAAACCCAGTAATGATATATGCTTAAACTCTCATATCTCAAGTTTCATTCGAACCCAACCCCGATTACCCTTAGAACTAGGAGCTGGTCACCTGCTGAATTCGCCCTCCTTGGGCGTTTCAGCCAATCTCACTATTGGGTTAATTTTTGGGTTGTGGGTAGTCTTGATTCCAGCTTAGAACGCCATTTCACCTTAGGGAATCAAGTTTCAAATCTTTTGGACTCCATTTGCCCGTAATTTTAGCACTAGTCCACCTAGCAAAAACGCCCCACTTGGGCGTTTTTCTCTTGCTGCTTAATTGGGTTGATTTGGGGTTCTGGGTACTTCTTATTTGGATTTCTATTGTCATTTTACCCTAGGAAATCAAGTACCATCTTCTAGAAGTGATCATAAACGTCTTTTTCTTGCTGCCCTAGGTCCACTTGACTCATTATTCAACCATTTCCCTGTGCAGTTCATTATAGCACATCACTTCTATTTTTACAGCTCCCTTAATCATTTCAGCCATACAATCCCTTGTTATAATCTTGGTCTTTAACTATTTCCGATTGCTGGTCACTTGTCTCATCACTCTCATTTTACTGCTTGTGTCCATTTATTGGCTGAAATCAAACACGAGGAGCTCATTTACACTCACTCCTTGCTTTCATCTCTCATCTTTCTATTTTTGGGTGTATTTGTTGTCTCTCAACCATCACTGGTTGAGTAGGGTCTCCCCCTTAACTTGGCCAGGTGCCTCGTCTAAAGTGACAGTAGCCTTGTCCGGTGTGACTTCCGTTCATTTGAGCGGAGGACCTGGCTATTGCCGGTTACACCTTCCTAGTTGTATCCTCTACCGTCCCTATTGGGATATCTACCACAAACAGCTAGAGATTGTGTGATAACAGACATCAAGGGGTCGATTTGGTAAGAGGGGGTTGTTGTCCGTCGAGATGCACACCAGCAGCGGAAATCTTTCGAAAGCTGTCTGCCTCACTGGAAGTGGGGAGAGGTGTGGCCTTGGGAGCAAGCAATGAGCTAGATACTATCACCTAAATCCCAGCTCCTCCGTTTAGGCTAACTCCTAACGAAGCCAAGGGGGGTAGTCCCTACAAAGAGTTTACTATGGCTCTTATATTTAAAATGTTTTTGGGTGTTGAGTGATGCAGATGAGTGTTTTTTAGGATTTTTTAAAAATGATGATGATCACAGTTTGAGATGAAATAAACACCAGATAACAAGCAATCCACGTTGCGATACAAGATATGTAGATCAGCAGTATAACAAAGACTTGCGAAAATAATATAGCATCCATAGATAAATGACTTAGATAAACGGCCCAATATTATAAATATATGAAAGTGTAATAAATAGACTAGTGCCTTATGGAGTCAAAAAGAAAAGAGTGCAGTGGTGGGGGATGCTGAAAATACAAGTCTTGGAGAACCGTTTGTGAGAACGTTTTGCAAATTATCTTGGTTTATTGAAAATTTTAGTGATCTTGATTATTAGGCCAACAAAAGAAAGGCATGCATGCAACTGGAAAGGTATACTTTCAGTGGCTTCCCCTCTGGTGGTATGACGGACCGTCCAGTTATCAAGGATAGGTGTCCAATGATTTAACCACCCTCGAAGTCTAATACAACGGCACTTCGACCCCACCAGGTTTAGGAACTTTGCCCACTACCTAAGTATTTCTCGAAATGGCAACGCCGGTTCGTTGGTTGTGGGGTGAAAATTTTATTATGTTATCACTTTCAAGATTAAGAGATCCAACACCGTTCTGAGTACGAGCCCAACCCCTTAGGGTCGGCAGAGCATACTAAGTGGAGGATAGCAACGAAGATAAATTTTATTGGGGGGAATGTGAGTTGGAATGTTTTAAGATTATTAAAGCACACAGTTCAACTCTCCGATAGAGAGCACTCTTGACTTCGTCTTATGAAGGAAGTTCAAGAGATTTTAACTAAACTATATGCTTGATGTAGGGAAATGCAATGGAAATGCTCTCCGATAGAGAGTGCTCTTGACTTGTGTTATTGCAAGTTCAAGAGACTTTGGTTCTTTGTTAAAATAGAAGCAGCTAAAGCGAAGAGCACATATGATAGCTCAAAAGATAAAAATGAAACAATGAGATGATTGCTCTAACAATTAAAATCTACTTGCAAAATTGAAACTACTCTAAGTGCTTGAAATAAATCTAAGCTAAGAAACAAGAACACTCTTCCCCAAATAAGGAAGAAAAACCAAAGTGTGGGAGGCCTTATCCCACTTTTGCCTTATTTTATTAATGAGAGTACAAATGCCTTGGGAATTTAACCCTCGTAAGGACTTTTGAAAGAATAACAATACTTGGAAAACAAATTGAAGAAAGCTCTTAAGAGCTTTCACAAAGGATCATAAATGGTGTTTTCAAGTTTTGGATCATCCTTATGGTTTTGCTTGGATTCAATCTTCTTACTTCAAAATTCCTCAAATTCTTCTCTTCTTCAAAAAACACCTACACAATGAATAAACTCAAGGCACCCTTTAGTGTTAGCAAAGTACAAAATTTAAACTAAATGCTTTAAACTAAAAAAAAAAGACAAGAAAAGTAAAATGCAAGTCTAACTTTTTATGAGATCTAGACTCAATATGACCTAGAAAAATGCTTAATCTTTTTGGAATGCAAACTTTTAACTTTTTTAATGAGGCCTAAATGCCAAAATGTAAGTTAAAAGTAAACTAGATGCAAGAATTTATGAAGACTAACAATGCAAAAGTAAACTAAGATCTAACTAATAAGCATAAAATATGAGATCTAACCACTAACTTTTGCAAAGCATCAGATGAAATGCCTAAATGCTAACACTTGATAAAGAAAAAGCACTAACTAGTACTAACACTTAACAATATTAAAGCAAAAACTAAACTTAACAATATTAAAGCAAAAAACTAATGCTAATGTTTTTAGTGTTTTGTGTGACTTTTCAAAGGGTTTTGAAGGTGGACGAAAGGAGGGTTTGAACACACTTCAAGGAGAAAAAGAAAGGCAAGAAGGGGGTCTTCAAGGAGGGACGAGAGCAAGTGGATTGAAGACAAAAGGAGGCTCAAAAACGAGAGGAAGAAAGGCCCAATGAGGGTGGACGAGAGGTAGGACTCTTGAGAGAAGTTTGAGGGCAAAACGGAAGTGGAAGAGGTATTGAAAGAAGGAAGAAAACGAAGCCTAGAGATGAGCCTTAAGGAGGAAAACGAGAGCAAAGAAGGAAAGGGTAAGAGGATGGAAAGAAGGCAAAAGATAAGAGAGAAAGAGGCAAAAAGGAGGAAAACGAAAAGGAAAAGGAAGGCAAAAACAAAACTAGAAGAAGAAGGTGAAGATCTAGGGTAAAAACGAGACAAGAAGAGAGTGAAAGGCCAAAGCAAAGCAAGAAAAACAAAGCAAACACAAGGTGGGATCAACCTCCAAACAAGGTGATCACTAGAAGCACTAGTCCCGAAAACCTTCCAGCTAGCTAGATGTCCGCAAGGATGCTAATGGGGATAGAGAAGCAACCACAAAACAATGTGGCCCTTGGGACTATCTCAAGTCAAGACTTGGAAGTAGAATGCAGAAAGAAGATAAAAGTTTGAAAAACCAATGTTTAAGTGACTTTGTTGTTGATGGAGGAAAGGCTAGATCCCTTGTTCTATTTCTTTCCGTTGAGAAGAGAAGGACTTGGAGAACCTGCAAGAGAAAAAAAGTTAGAGAGGAAAAGCCATTGTGTGAGCAAAGAAAAGCTTGATTTCCAAGCCACTCTCCACCTTGAATGATCTCTGCAAAACCCTCACAATCAAGCAAGCAAAACCGAACAAGATACTTCTAACATGTTAGAACATAAATTGAATAATGAAATGCTTGAAATAAAAGATGAGGTGAGAGCGATATCACCAAGACAATGTGAACCAAGTCTGAAAACTCATGCATAGACCTCCAAAGTCGATTCTTATTCCAATAGCATAACAAGTATTACAATACGATTTTGGCAAAGTGTTCTTACCCAAAATCTCCATGAGAAGAGAGGAGGAAAACCCCTCCTTTTATAACAAAGTACAAGCACCATGGTAACCTAAATCGAATTAGCATCTATGAGAGCCTATGGCACTAGTCATCAAATCGAATTTCAATCAAATCTCCATCAAAAATCCAATCACAAGTGGCTTGGAGTGGAGATCTATTACATAACTTGAGTTTCATTGAATGGAGAGTGGGGAGGTGGCCTCCACCTAGGCAAGGCGCCCCCCACTCCTTCTTGTTATCTCCACCAACACATAGTAATGTACACCCATTGAATATGAAGCCTCCACATGGATATGACATGAGCTAAACCAGCCTAGATCCAAATCCTAGGCTCTATCAAGCACCGAGAGGGATCAAATCTCCCGAGGTGCAAACCTCTCCTTGAATAGCTCCTTGAGTGCAATACCTGAGCCACCTAATCCTAAGCTCTAAAGTCTCTAGTTTAAGTCTCATATTTCCTTTTTACTTTGCATTATTCTTTTTTGTTTATGGCCCACATAATATTTATTATTTTTTGTTTACTTTGTATTATTTTGTTACTGGACAAACACTCCACAAACACTCTAACATAATATTTACCACCTAATCCTAAGCTCTAAAGTCTTTAGTTTAAGTCTCATATTTACTTTTTATTACTTTGTATTATTCTTTTTTGTTTATGGCCAACATAATATTTATTACTTTTTACTTTGTATTATTCTTTTTTTGTTTACTTTGTATTATTTTGTTACTCGACAAACTCGACAAACACTCGACTAACAAGATCTCCCCCATACTGGCTGTAGAGCGCCTCTCGGCACAACAAGATATGCGTGAGCCCTTTTGAGTTAATGCGAGTGATCATAGGGATTGACTTTGAGTTGTGCTAAGAGCCAAGCTATGAGGTGGCTAGGGCGCCCATCTTTCATTAAATACCAATCCAACAACCCATTAAAGGAGTAACACATCACTAATTCACATCTCTTCAAACTTTGACGTGAATGCATGCAAAAGCTTGGAGTTAACTCGAATTTGCTTTGATATTTTGGTAGTTGAGAGTGGGAGGTGGCCTCCACCTAGGCAAGGCGCCCCCACTCCCATTAATGTAATTCAAAACTTAACTCCTTTACCATTTAATACCTTTGCCATGTCACAAATTCAATTTTGCACATGAGGAGGGCGAATTCTTTTGGAGTTAATCACTGGCGCTGACTGTATAATTGACTGGTTGATGACTGAGATGATTGGAATCTTCTTTGATGCCTTGTGCCATGTCATTTAGCCACTGAAATAATCCAATTTGGATTATTTTGGAGATAATTGGACCTTCTCCAATTTATCAATTTTTTATTTTAATTAATTAATAACCCTCTTTTATTGGTTTTTGAGGAATTATTAATTAAGTGGCTAAATAACGAGATCCGAAACCTGGGATAAAGGTGTCCAGGGTCTAAGTGTGAATTTTGGCTTAGGAATCAAAGCTTCCATTCACTGAAAAACACCCCCGGACGACTGACATATTACAAATTGAATTTTTCCATTTAAACTATGGAAAAATTATTTATTAAAAAACCCAAATCCAACACGTCCGGTAAAAAAATTCCGGACAGTGTTTTTATTGGACGGGGACCCTATAAAATGACCATCTAAGACATACATGGTGTCTAGTAGGCTTATACACATCAGTTGGGCTCTAATAACCCCCCATGGCTAAAATTTTCAAAATCGAGCATTCCAACTTTGGAGGAAGCGGGAGAAAACCTCATCGATTATAGCTCGACTATAGGCAAAGTATAATTGACAAGGGAAAAAACTCCCTGGAATACCTTAGTTACTTAACCAAGTCATGGGGGACCGAACCACTCAAAAATCCTACTAGTACACTTATTACAAACCCCGTGGGGCCATGGTCATTATGACTAAAAACAAAAACTAACTAGCCAAAACTGGCTAGGCACAAAGGATGGATCATTTGATACACTGGAACACAAACATTCATCATGTTTGTCAAAAGGCGGTTCGTCAGATAATCCAACTATGGTACAAATATGTTGGTAACAGGGGTAAAATCAGCTGCAGAGAAGGTCCAAGTGGGGTGTGAGAGGGGTGGTGGACTTAGGGATAACCTCCCTAGATGAAGCATAGTCCCCCTCGAGGCATAAAGGACATGGTGGTCATGTGACCCAATGGCCCACACTTGGAAGCCCCGAACACCAACCCTAGGGCTAAAAGCCCCATAAAGGGAAATTAGAAATGCCACTAAGCCATAGTACTTCCAAGAGTAAGACCAAGGGGCCCAGTCATGGCCAACCATAAGCAGAGAGCCCCACACTTGGCCTTTCAGCCCTCCTCTACCAACAACCTGTTGGAACGCTGAAAACTGCAAAGGCGTAACACCAATGAGGAAAGTGTAAATTTTGAAGACCTTGGAAAGCCTACCTTTGGTGAAATCTCTCAGGATTTGGTTCAACCATACTTGCTCACCATTGATGATGTTATGGGGTTAAATATGGATATTTTGACACAAAAGTTGAGCAGCTAGGTTTACCCTCTCCTAGGGTAGATCTCAAGTGTCATTCACAGCCATGTCCATCGGGGAGTAATGCAAGTTCTCGACAACAACAAGATGGTTTTATTGCAAGATTAGAGCAACACAGTGTGCCCTCTCCTAGGGTAGATTTGAGATCTTATGTCCAATCGTATCTTTCAGGGTTTCTTGCTGGTTTTAAAAGACATTTGGGGCAGATAACAGATTTTGGAGAACACATATATGATCAAGGCAGTTTGTACTTTAGCCCAGTCCAAGCATGGATAGAAAGTGCTTGTGAGAAAAGCAATTCTCCGTTGTAAGAGTTTGAAGGTTTCCAGACCCATTATCTCTTCTATCATTACAACTACATTCCGATGAAGGTAATGACTTCTACTTAGTTCATCATTGACGTGGTTTTTGTTAATTTTCTTAGAGCTTATAAATTGATTGCAATTTCCAATCAGATAAATAACTCAGTTTGCATGCAAATAAATCTCAGATGCATGCAAGCATGGAATCCAATAAAAAATTCTTAGATATGACTTCATGAACAATAATACATAAGCTCAATAACTCTGATAACATACGCAGCAGAATAAGAAACCAATCACACCATAAACACAAATTTTTACCCTGGAAACCCAATCGGGGAAAACCAGCAAAACCGAACTTTCTTGAAAATCATACCAAAAAATAAATAGGAAATTATTATAATAGAAATTTTACAGATAAAGGGAACTCGGTGCCTTAGGATTTGTGCCAAATCTCTTGGGAAATCCCATGTAGGAATACAGCTACAATAAATGTGCCTTTGGAAGTGCGCCTCAACCCACACGTGTGCCTCCAATTCGTACAGTTATATGGCCTGTTGTACTGTTGTCTTAGAATGCGCCCACCCTCTCTCTGCTTGATGAAAAACCTGTTGACGTTAGCCCTCACAGCTGCCTCAAAATCTGTGCCCTTCTCTCTGTCTTTCACGACTTAGGGAAGTGCACCCTCTTTCTTGGAATTTGTGCCCTAGTTCTTCATCCTTGGATGCTCAAGAATATCTGCTCCCTCTTAGTCAATCTCTGAATGAGTGAATGTGTCAATTGCTTTTTCCTTTACCCGCTGCGCCTCTCTTCTATAATCCTTCGGTGACTTTTAGGGTTCCAAAACCCTAATGCCATCTTGGAATATTTTTCCAAACTCACTTTAGAAAAATAAAGTCAAATTAATTAATAAATTAATTAATTGACTTTTCACCGAAAATAATGAAGGTCACTTTTCTGGAAAAGTGAAAAAGGTAAAGTTAGGACATCTCATGCATGCTTCTGACATTGAAGCCATGCAGAGCACTTGTCCTCAGTTACTCCAAAATCAACAGTTTTGTCTTGGATTATTGCCAAAGACAAAGGGAAAAGCCCTAGCATGAATAATATGCTAAGGTGGCTTCATTGGTGGTATGATTTCACTTGACTTATCTCTCTCATCATGCTTAGAGTAGGTAGGTAGGTTGCATAATCTATTGCATAAGCATTTGATTTCATCATTTACTTTTACCAATGCATTGCACTTGTTATTTACGACATTTCATTTTGATTTGAACAAGGCAGGATGGAAGTGTCTGCCTCTGATGTGTTAGATGAATTTGTTGTTTGAAGTGTGTGTAGGTTTGCAGGTCCTAGAAGATTCATAGGTTCTCACGCACTTCTGAGAGAAGTGCATGTCCTATAGTTGGAGCCAGTTGTTACCCTCCAGATGTTCTGCGGTGTGCCATACCAGTTATGTCAAAGAGGAGGGGTCTTTTTTTCATTGTAAAAGCCAAGTTTGGGGCTTGTTTATGTAAAAGTGTTGGTCTCGTGGGGCTCAACACCCATGGTCTGGTCATGGAAAGTCCTCTTGGTTTTCATTCCAGGAAGTGTTGGCTTAGTGCCATTGTTGACTGCCCATTGATGCGCGAAGGTCCCCCATCATGTTGGGCCATTTGTGCTTTGGGTTGGTGTCCAATGCTTCTTGGGATGACTCCATTAAGACACATGGCCTAGGGGCTCCCAGCCACACTCATGATTATGCTTTGTAGAAGGTGATTGCGCATGTAAGGGTTGTCATACCCGTCTTAACACACCTCATTTATGCCCACTTGGACCCATTTTTATCATGTATTTACCCTCCTCTTGACTCAAGCAAGCCAAATTGATGATGACATCATCCTTTTGAAGAGGTCGTACCACCTAAAGGAGGAGGGTGTTGAGGGCAAAAGCACATTATTGGGGTTAGTTGGGGCATGTCACCCTCCCCCCATGCTCAACGTTTCAACAAGTTGCAGCAGTTCATCATTTTTATTATTATTTTGTCTTATGAGGTTTAGTCCCCGACTTGTGGGTGACGAACCCTAAAAAATTCATTTTAAGACATTTTAGGTAGGTTGGCCTAGAGGAGTGAAAATGTGTCTTTTTGAAAAGGCATGTCTTATCACATATAAATAAAACACCCATCCATTTGTAACACAAGATCATGGGATCAAATAAATTCTTATTCTTAGTTCTCCTTATGTATTCTTGGCTAAGTGGTGTGCACCTCTTTCTTTGAGGAAATCTTTGGTTTCTAAGGGATGAATGTGATGTGGAGGCTTGGTTACCATCTTTTCAAGGCCTTTTAAAGGTGAAAAGATTCGTGGGAGGGTTACTCTATTCTCTTTTCTCTTCAATTGTGGTAAGCTCTCTTTGTTTCTTTTCTTACACTGCCCAAAGCATCTAAGGTAAGCCTAACCTAGGGTTTTTATGCACAATAATATAGTCTTGTAAGTGAGATGTCTCTCTCTTGTATTGGGCCTTTGTTTCTTTATTTTTCCCTAGTTAGGTCAAGATCAACACAACCTAGGCCTTCTTGATTTTGCCCTAATTCATACAAAATTGATTTGCCAAATTCTTAATAGGTATGTTGATCATGATTCCTCAGTGTCCAGAGGGATAAAACCTAGGACTTATTTTCCTTTTCTTCATCAATCTCTCTTTTATCAAATTTCTTGTACTATATATTGCAAAAAATACTAAAAAATCAAATATTGTGAAAATCCCTAAAAATATGATATTTTTGCAAAAATCCGGAAATATATATTTTGGTGCCCTAGTTATTCAGTTCTGATTTTCTGTAGTAGTAAATGGCAGCAATAAATTTCAGATCTTCATAAAGCATTGAAAAAATCCTAAAAAGTTAAAAAATCTTGCAAAATAGGTCAACTTTTAGCCATAAAAGTGCCCTAAAGGAACTGAAGTCATCCTAGGGTTAGGTAACTTCAGCACTTAGGATTAACATTTCAGATCTGTTGGAAGTGTTATTGCAAGCTCGTTTTGACAAAGAAATCAAACCCTAAAGGTTTGAGGAAGAATTGCTCAATTCTTAGGTCACCCATAGTGACCCTGGGGGGATTTGAGGTCAAGAATATTTTTTATTCGTCTTGACTGCAGAAAAACGCTGAACTACAGCATAAATCAGCCCCAAAAGAAACCTTAGAGTTACCTAATCAAGTGGGCCCTAGGGGGATTGAAGCTCCTCGGGGTAGGGTTCGTTGAAAGGTAAATTTTGTGCAATTCTTGTAGTTAATTTGGGAGATATTTCACTTTTTATCTTGCTGGTTTTTACTGCAGAAAATTACATTAGCATATTACATCTTCATCATTGCTCCTAACCTTCCAAGTCAAAGGCTTTATTGTAGACATATATCATTGACTTCTATAATGTCCCCATTTTTTAGTTTCCTTGCTCTGTAGTTGGAGATGACTTTATGGGTTTATGTCAACTTGATCAGAGGGGTAATTTGACGTTACCAATGAGCTCAGATGGTTTAGAGGAGTTATATGATGCTTTCAGAGGTCCGATTATCATCTTTCATCATCGGGATCACTCCTGCGCAATCAAATTTCAATTTCGATGCATTTCGACCATTTCCGTAAATTGAAAGTATTATTGAGCATTAATGGATTTCACTAAGGTTGTCATTTTAATAAATTATCTAAGAGGGATACCTTGGTGTAATGGCTCATTAGAACCGAGATGAAGAGCTTTAAATATTAGGAGGATGAAAAGTGACTTCCAGTGCCCAAAAATGTTTTAAAATGAAATAAATCACTTTTTGGAGTAAAAAGGCTCAATAAATTAATAAAGTGACAATGACTTTATAAAGTCACTTTAATTAAATATTTGAGCGGGAAAAGGTAAAAGTGGCGAAAAAGGCAAAAGTGGACCAAAAAGGTAAAATGAGTTTAAAAGGGCAAATAGACCCCTCTCTCATTCATTCATGAATATGAAAAAGAGATTCGGAGAGCTCTTGTGTCTTTTGGCTCTTGGGAGGAAAACCCTAACAGAAAAATTGATTTCGGTGGTGAAACTATCCACCCTAGCTAATCTAGAGAGGAATATCACTCAAATCTTTCTCAATGCTTCATTGTCGAAAAAGAGATTCAAGCTTTCTTGCATATCTTGGAGATTTTCAGAGTTTACAGGGTTGAGATATTTACTAAAGAGGGCGCTGCCTTGTTACAGTTCGTGGGCACTGGAGGAAGGGCGCACTAGGATTCAGCTTTAGAGGCATTACTCCATCATTTTGTGGGGGTTCGGGGGCTTAAGGGAGGTCGCACCAATCAATTAGAAGGGGACGTTGTCATATTTGGAGAATAGGGCCAAGTCGTTGTTGTATAGAACTTGCAAAAAGAGGCCGAGTTCACTTCTGGTTGTGGTCATTGTTGATCATCTGCTGGCTGTGACCATTCTGGGCAAATCGTGGCACAAAAAAAGGACTTTTCCCTTCACCAACAGGGCTTCCAACTCACTGTAGCCTTACGATAGTAAGAGGGGGCTGTGATAGATGGTTGTTGCTTGCAATTTGTGGCAAAAGAAAGGGAACTATGTCATCTCATAGAGGCTGTCTCACATCAGTACCAACAGAGGCCGATTTGAGGAGTGTTGCCGCCTGGTTCCACACCTGGGAAAACGCAGCAGAAGTCTTCAAGCTGCTGGTGTGGCCTTGGGGGCAAGTCAGAGTCAAGTGCTGTCACTTGGGACTCGACTCCTCCATCTAGGCTTTCCTAGCGAAGCCAAGGGGGGTGGACCCTAAAAATGAAAAGAAAACTAAGGCGTCTAATCTAGGAGTTAGGAAAATATTTTTGGTAACCAAGAATAAACAGCATATACTTTTGTGAAATAAAACAATCATTCATCATTTACTCCCATTCAAAATAATCATCATTTACTTGCACATTAGTCAATAATATGAAATAACATTAAACAAGATCAGTGCCTTATAATGGAGTCAATAAACAAATGCATAAGCATAAAAAGTAGATGTTGTGCGAGTGTTCTTGGTTTATTTTAAAATTAATGTGATGGTGATCTTTTTATTATGGCAGGTGGGTTCCCAATATACGCAAGGTACGGGGGAACATGTCCGGAATTTTGAAGCGTGGCTTCCCTCTCAGGCTTGGGCTGAATCGGAGTCTCGAGGAGATGTTCAGATGCTATACCAACGAGGGCAAGCCTAACGGTTTCCAAGAGGTCACTACTCAGTGTTGTCCCAAGCCTTCTGAGAAATTTGCCCACGACAACAAAATACGTGTTGTGCCGGATTTTCACAAAAAGGACTTTTTATTAGGGCGGTGTTAGATCCTATTACTAGTCATCCCCTCCTTTCTGATGTGTACCAACTGGATCAGACTGAGCTGCAAGTCGGCCACAGAGCATACGGGAGAAGACCTTGGTATTTTTTTAGAAAAATTTTATGAACCCAAATTTTATCTTTTTAAAACTCCAGGAGTCTCTTTTCAGGCGCGTATTTCGGGCAAGCCCTCATACAGAAACCCTACTTCGGGAAAGCAAGGGGGGCGTTTTGAGTTTGTAAAAAAAATGGAAAAACTACGTTGTGAGTGAACTTGTGGCCCGCCAGTGGAACGGACCAACAAGGTTAATTTTAATCCTAGTTAATTTTATTAAATGCCGAAAACAAAGAAATAAATTATTCTAAAAAATCACACCATGAAAAGAGACGACACAGGCCACCCCTGGGGGGATGGGGTGTGGGCGCTGGCTAGCCCACTTGCTCTCATTTAATAATAGTTACAATGATCAGAGAAGTGCCCCAGTCTACTTAAAGTGACTTGGTGGCTTACAAAATTTGAGGAAAAATTGACCGGTTTTGCAAAAATATGAAAATTGGTCCTCCGGATTGCCTGGATCCTCGAAATTTCGGCAGCACCTCCTCCTACCTATTCGTCTTTTGCTGCAAACCAGCAAGCAATTATTAGTATAAGATGCCCAAAAACACTTTAAGAGTGTCTTTGGAACACCTCCTAAAAAACCCAAAAAATTCTAAGTAAAAATTGCAAAATTTAACCAAGTAAAACAAGCAGTAATGCTAGTTTTGCTTGGGGTCTTTGCAAGCTTTATGAGCTGCAAATTGTATGCTCTTGGACAGCCAAATATACTTTTAAAATCAGAACTACAACTACCCAACAAAACTTAAAAAAAAATTGACAATTCTATTGCAAGTCTTGGAAAAGTAGATGCTAAATGAAGGAAAAATCTAACAGTTTAAAGATATGAGCTTTGTAACTGTCTAAACCAGACCTTCATGAAATGATTCCTGATCTATTTAAAATATCGACATGAGTATATAAATCAGAAATATTTCAAATAAAAGTAACCAGTGAACCAAAGAAAATTTTGTGTTTATAAGGGAGAGAGAGAAAATGAGCCAAATTTTGCTTGAAATCCGAAGCCTTGGAGAAATATTTGTGATGTTCCGAGGGACTGCATCTGCAAACAAAGATTAGAGAAGAGGAAACAAACAAGATCCGCCTACTCCAGTTGAAATAACCTGCACATTACACACTTTGCAAACAAAGATCAAGTGTAGAGATATATCTGAAAAAGAAATCTATGCTGAACATTCATAAACAAATGAAACATACAGGCATGATTTTCTTTTGCAAACATATAACAATAGACTAGACAATAAACAAATTGCAACTAGTCTATCTCATAAATTAATACTAATCTTTCAAATGAGTACAGTTGATACTATTGAATATCAAAACTTATGCACAGGTTACCTCCACATACAAGCCCAAAATGTTTCATCCACTCACACAATGGACACCACAAATCTGACCTCCAAAGTCTTCTTTATTTATACAAGAAAAGTATTACAATCATAAGTTTGATGCTCCCAAATCCAACTCTCTAGCAACAATGAGAGAGGAGGCTGCAATTTATAGAACAAACAAGGAGGAAGGGCGCACTTGGTGAAGGGAGAGAAAGGTGGAGTGGTGGCACGAATGATGGAGGCAATAGGGCTGCCCACTCCATACTTTTAGTTGCCCACGTGAAGCACCATATGTGCTAGCAGCCAGCACTAATAGTGCTGCCCCCTCCCAAAAACGTGGGCTGCCCATTCCATAAGTGCGCCCCTCTCATATAGTGAATGCGCCCCTCTCAAATGGGCATGAATTTCTCCACCTATGGGGCTGCCAATACACTACCAAATCAGCCCAATATGCTCCACATATGTGATGCTGATCCAAAACTGATCCGTCATTACTCCAAAAATTTATTAATTTTTTTAAGTCATTTTTTCAATTTTTTGAATTTTTTCATGACTTTTTGACTTTTTTGGGTTTTTGGGCCATAGGAAAAAATTGAAGCACCCAAACTTTAGAAAAAGTGGGTTAAGGGGTTAAGGGGGTGCTCTGAGTTAGAAAACGAGCACCCCTAAGGCAAAAAATACCTCCAGACGCCCCTTCTAGGCCAATTACAAAATTTTTAATTGAACCATTAAAAAATGGCCCAATTTACGGAAAAATTAAAACCTGTCGAAAATTAAAAAAAACCTAGGGGGACTTAGGACATGTCCATATGACTCAAAATTAACGCCTAGCATGTTCATATACATTGACCCATAGACTTTAACAATCCCCTAAGGCCCGTCAGCCTCCCCAGGCATTCCAGCTTTGGAGGAGCAGGAGAAAAACCAATTAATTATGTTATGCACTAATGCAAAACATAATAGATAGGTGAAAAAACTCCTTGGAATACCTAACTTAGCCAAAAAGCCCTAGGGAACCAAGTCTTTTACAAAACACCATGCTAGTACGTTTTATTACAAACCCCGCAGGGCCATGGACATGTGGAAAAAAGTTAAAACGGGGGCCCTTTAAAAGGCCAGCTAGATATCAAATCATCGAAAAAAGAACATTGAAATGTTCAACTTTGCCCTGCTCGCTTGATAGTCCATCTAAGTACAACTTAGCTGGCAACAAGGAGTAATCTACTCCCTTGCTGTTGGGTGCTTTCATGGTGGACTGCCTCCTTCCCGTGGTTGTTCATGACATTTCCGAGTGCAAAGGAGGTTGCTACAGCCAACAACGAGGCCTGAAATCTATAGTCATCACCTACAAGTCAGCAAATCCTAGTGTAATCAAATCTGAATTTGATATAATGTTGTTATGACAGTAAAGTCTGCTCACTGTGCTTTATTTATATACATATTTGTGGACTGCCTTTGGTGTTTTTATGCAAGCAAGCTCAATTATGGGAATGCATCTTTCATAATAAATGTTAAGACAAACGAGATCTGAAATATAAATCATAAAACCAACTCAAACCGATACAGAGTCAGTTAAATCAGATTCCTAGCAGTGGTCTTCAAAGTGTTTTGACAAAAGCAACCAACCAAAACACACTAGCAGTTATTGCAAAAATCAGTCTTTATCTAATTGGTGTCATTACAGTGGTATCAGAGCTGTGCATCTTGCCAGCCTGAGGGATATACAATGGAAAGGTATTCTCTGATTGTTTTTTGAGTGACCAACACTCATTTATATCGGTCTCAGCAGGTTGTTGGTCAGTTTCTTTGAGAAGGTTGAAGACAAATCAGGATCTCATGATAGAACTCTTGCAAGTCTCCCAAGAATACCGGAAGAATCTAAAATCATTGCTAGAGCATCCTAAGATGCTAGAACCTTACTTATTAGCCGGGAAGAAAGGAAGAAATGAATATGTGAGTTGCCACGACTATGATGTATCAAAGGTTGATGAACCCACAAACTTTTCAGGTAAGGAGGATGAAGTTGAGTATGTTGAAATTTTAAATCAACATATAGTGAAGAATCTTTACATCATTCTAGTGAGGATAGTGCAGATGATGGGCATGTTGATAATACAATCGAGGATGTTTTCCAATCAACAAATGAAGATGATTCAACATCTTATCTTGGTGATGATGCTCATGATGGTCTAGGTGTGTTAGCATCTATTCGTGATGAAGATTTGGTGCAGGATAAATTTTCTGTTGATGTTGATTTAACTCTTCATGAGTTACGTATCTACGTTGCGTGGGAGCGCCCCCCCCCCCCCCCCGCCGCCCCCGCTCCCGAAGATCGCCTCCAAAGGAAGCGTCCAGGGAGCACCGGGAAAGCGCACTCCCTAAATGCTCCCGTATGGGAGCATTTTCAGGAAGCTCGTTTCCTTGCAAAAAACACACTCCCGACTTTTTTTTCAATTTTTCTTAAAAAGAACCAAAAAATTAAAGGATGGGTGGTGGGGGGACTAACCCTAGGCCTATACTAATGCTATCTAAAGGAGGAAAAGCCTATTCTAATACCAAAAAAGTTAAAAACCTAACCTTAGTAATCATCAGTAGCTTTAAATGGTTGTTATCACACAAACTCTAGCTGTTGAAGTAAGGTGTCCCAACAGGGATGGTACAGGATGGGCAGCTAGGAAGGTGTAATCGGCAATAGCCAAGTCCTCCATTCAAGGAACGAAAGTCACACCGAACAACGCTACTGTCACTTTAGACAAGGCACGTAGCCAAGTCAGGGGAGAGACCCCGCTCAACCAGGTGATGGTCGAGAAACAAAACACACCCAAATCCAAAAGATAGAAAGAAGTAAAGACAGGAGATGAGTGTAAATAGCTCCTAAGCTTAATCTCAGCCACGAACTGGACACAGGTACGAAATGAGTGTATAATTGAGATGTGACCAGCAATCAGATAAGATGAATAGAAATGGATTATATTCGTAATCGTGTGGCTAGAAATATGCAAAGAACATTCAGTAAGATAGAAGTGGAGAAAGGAAATGAAGTTACCCAAGGAAAACAGTTAAGCAGTGAAGTAAATGGACCTAGGGCATCAACAAATATGCATTTTAAAGTGCTTCTAGCGATGAATAGCTTGATATCTATTGATAAAATGATGATTAGAACTCAAATCAAGACTACCCAAAACCCCAAACTAACCCAAGCAAGCAGATGAGAAAAACGCCCCAGGTGGGCGTTTTGGCTAAGTAGACCAATGCTAAATCTATGGGCAAATGGAGTCTAACAGATCTAAAACTTCGGATTTAGACACTTAATCACAAATAATAAGCGGGTTTGCAATAAAAATGGAGTTTTGACGGTTGGAAAATTAGCTTTTTATATTTTAGGGCTTTATTTAATGGTTTGCAGACTAGCATTCACAATGGAAATGGAAACTAGAGAAACAAGTGGGGATTGCCTACCTGAAACAATGGAGATGAGGAGCTTGATGATGAACACAAATTCTGAAGACCAAGTGTTGAGCAACTGGGTGTTTTCCCTCGACGTTTGGAGCACCCAGTTGACCAAGTGCGCCCTTGTACCTGCCAGAGAGAGAGCTAAGTCAGAAACTATGGCAAATAGCAAGAAGAAATCAACAAATAAACGACAAATGATGAAAGGAAATAAGATAGCAAAGTAAGTTTACTTCCCTTTGTTGAAATCCCGAAGAGAAAGAGCAATGTGGAGTTGCTAGCTCAATGGCTGCGTCCCCCTTCAAGTGGTCAGTTCACTTGCAGTTCATTTGGCCAAGGAAATGGATGGAAATAGTGCACAAACACTCAACAATACATCAGCAATAAGCTAAGAGTCATCATCTAAACACTTAATCACCATGTGCACAAGTAGATCGAAGGAAATGCTTCTCTATTCACAAGTCACAAGTTTAAAAAAATGCCAAGAGGAGGAGAAATGGGAGAGCATCTCTCTTAAGTAGAGAATGCCTCCTCTCAAAACCTAATTCCCTCCAAAATGGACGGTTGGGATCAATCCCCCATCAAGCAAATCGAATGGTGGAGAGAGAGCCCAAGAGGGGGTGCGAATTGCTCAAGTGAAGCACACAAGTGGAGGAGGGGTCCCTTGTAGGGCCCATACAAACATCAAATAACATGCTAGGGGGTGTCTATATGGTGTTTTAGCCCCCTAGCTAATACATCATGGCCCCACATACAATGCAACATCAAAATCGAACTTCCCCAAGTGGAGAAAAATGCCCCCATGGGCAATTCGTCCTACATGAAGAGCTGGTCCAATGGAGGGACCCACAACCACTAATATGATGTCTAAACATACCAACATTACCTTAGAAATCACCCTTGTATTAGCCAACCATTGATTTTTGCCCATTGCTATAGTTGCTTTTGCCAATTTTTTATTTTCCATGTATTTTATTGCCGGTTTATATTGCTGAAGGAGTAAAATGGGCTTTTGACCCACTTAGAGTGCCCGGATTGTCGAACCGTCTGCTGTAATGTGATCGTGGACCCCAAAAATAGTAGGAATGGTCACTCGAACAACCACGATCCATCACTTAGGCATTATTTGCCCAAAATCAATGATTTTTAATTAAAACAGGTCATTAATGACCAATAATAATTAAAAATCTCACAAACGCCTCGATGATTTTACATTTTGTCACTTGGAGGCTCATATGGGTCCCCTGTAGATAATAATTGACCAAAATCGAAATTCCGGTCGCAACATTTTTTCGGGCCCATTTTTGGCCTGGTCAACCTAGTTTGACCAAGTCAAATCCGGTCAACAATGGTGCTAGCTGAATACCTGTATGCAATCATGAAGTGAAAGGCTTCCTTATACAAGTTAGTACATTACTAAACAATATGACGATAATATGGTGATAAAAAATGTAGTAAATCTCAAAAAAATACAAGGGGCCCCAGGTGAGGTGGGCCTACCACATCCAAAAGACTCAACTGCTATGCACAACCTATAGACTTGACCACCTAGCTGACTTTGGGTGATGTGGAATACAAGGTGAAGGATGAGGGATGACAAGGATAAAGATCATGTGACCTTTTGGATAACTCGAGAAAACGGGGTCCACTGAGATAAGCAAACCATGACAAAAACACGGAGAAGGGGGGTGCCTCACAAATGAGTATAGTGCAGGGAAACCACCACTGGTCATCTAACAAGTACCTCACAACTCACATCCGTGCCCGAAGACGCCGTGAGGTTCTTTTCTAGAGCCGCCAAACTGGGTCTCCGGCAAACCATAACTTGAGACTCTAGGGGACAATCTTGAGCTTGTCCCTTGCTCCCTCTCACCTCCTTGCCCCGCAGGACTAGGTGAGGAAATAACCACTACAAATGCTGACATGTACGGCTGACCTGTGTCCATGTGTTTTTACAAACACATTGCATGGATTTTACAATGAATTTCATACTTAGCCCTTTTTCGCTAGATTTTACATTTACAAAAAGCCTTTTTGGCTTGCTTTACATTTCTTCATTTTACATCAAGGCCCTTTTGGGCTACATACATATCTCAATAGATATAATCAAGGTGCTCATACTGCAAAGTAATGGGGGTAAGCATACAAGCTTCGATGACCGATGGGGAGCACCCGGTGAGGCTACACAATCCTAACTACATTGCAACATCGGGGACAACCGACAAGAACAAATCCCAGGTTTGAGAGTGCATCTCACACACTAAAAAGCCGAGGCACAATAGACAGGGAATCGTGGCATACTCAGAGATCAGTGGGGAAAGGGATCCTCAGGGTCACAAATCGGAATCCAAGTCGGGAAAGACTATCATGCATGAGTCGGATGGATGGAGAAGGTGAAGGTGCATCCAAAGTCAGCTGCCTAGGGGGACTAAGTGACCAAGTCTATACCAAGAGCAGGGGTGTGACTCGGTGTGCATTTACAGGAGCCTACTAGAAAGGGGTGGACTGACATCACCAAGGGGCCAATCACATATCATAACAATAGGTAGATCACCAAATCAATCATCATATGCAAAGTTAGTGTACTATCATGTATAAACAAGTCTAACCAACAATCATGAGCAATAAACATCAAATGCAATACCTGCTGCACCATATACCTGCTGCTGAGGCTGTCTCTAAACTGGACCTCTGCTGAATCCAGGAACAAATAGTAAACCAGCAATACTCTGTGATAGTCTCAATCAAAGCAAGACTAGGCAACTGTCTCAATGGGCTCATATCAAAGCCTGGCAAGGAAGGGTAACCCTGCGGTAGATGCTAAGTAACATGTCTGGACCACTGTACAACCATCTGTCCCCTCTGATATGTTTGCTTGGGGCAATCTGAACAAAACTGTGTGCCTCCTCTGAAGGCACCCGATTTCTGATCTGGAAAAAAAAAGTACTGTGTGGTCCTCGGCAACACAGTTTGCAGTATGGTAGCTCCAGCTAACATAGATGTGATAACATCAAGCTTCAGCTGGGACAAGTGCTCTAAGGGAGAGTGCTTGAGAACCGCAGAATCTTTGGTCCATGTACGTGCATGCGCATTTATGATGATGAGGGGTGCTACGGACCAGAGATTCTGCAGTTCTCAAGCACTCTCTCCACTTGGGGAAGTTCGATTTTGATGTTGCATTGTATGTGGGGCCATGATGTATTAGCTAGGGGGTTAAAACACCATATAGACACCCCCTAGCATGTTATTTGATGTTTGCATGGGCCCTACAAGGGACCCCTCCTCCACTTGTGCGCTTCACTTGGGCAATTCGCACCCCCTCTTGGGCTCTCTCTCCACCATTCGATTTGCTTGATGGGGGATTGATCCCAGCCCTCCATTTTGGAGGGAATTAGGTTTTGAGAGGAGGCATTCTCTACTTAAGAGAGATGCTCTCCCATTTCTCCTCCTCTTGGCATTTTTGTAAACTTGTGACTTGTGAATAGAGAAGCATTTCCTTCGATCTACTTGTGCACATGGTCATTAAGTGTTTAGATGATGACTCTTAGCTTATTGCTGATGCATTGTTGAGTGTTTGTGCGCTATTTCCATCCATTTCCTTGGCCAAACGAACTGCAGGTGAACTGACCACTTGAAGGGGGACGCAGCCATTGAGCTAGCAGCTCCACGTTGCTCTTTCTCTTCGGGATTTCAACAAAGGGAAGTAAACTTACTTTGCTATCTTATTTCCTTTCATCATTTGTCGTTTATTTGTTGATTTCTTCTTGCTATTTGCCATAGTTTCTGACTTAGCTCTCTCTCTGGCAGGTACAAGGGCGTACTTGGTCAACTGGATGCTCCAAACGTTGAGGGAAAACGCCCAGCTGCTCAACACTTGGTCTTCAGAATTTGTGTTCATCATCAAGCTCCTCATCTTCATTGTTTCAGGTAGGCAATCCCCGCTTGTTTCTCTAGTTTCCATTTCCATTGTGAATGCTAGGCTACAAACCATTAAATAAAATCCTAAAATATAAAAAACTAATTTTCCAACAGTCAAAACTCCATTTTTATTGCAAACCCGCTTATTATTTGTGATTAAGTGTCTAAATCCGAAGTTTTAGATCTGTTAGACTCCATTTGCCCATATAGATTTAGCACTGGTCTACTTAGTCAAAACGTCCACCTGGGGCGTTTTTCTCTTCTGCTTGCTTGGGTCACTTTGGGGTTCTGGGTACTCTTGATTTGGGTTTGTATCGCCATTTTACTTAAAGAAATCAAATTCTCATTTGCTGAAAGTGATTAAAAACCTTAATTTTACGCTGCCCTAGGTCGACTATTCTTTGAATCAATCTCTCCCTTGGGCAAATTTTCATTTGCTAATCACTTCTTGCATTGTTTACATCCTTCGTTGATTTTCAGCCATCTGATCTGTTATATTCATCACAATCTATCGCTGGTCACATTTTATTTAATTGCTTATTTCATCCGTGTGTCCAACCGGTGGCTGAAACCAGACTTAGGATCTAATTTACACTCATCTCTTGTCTTCATCTCTTTATCTCTCCTAAGATTTGGGTGTATTTTTGTCTCTCAACCTTCATCGGTTGAGCGGGGTCTCCCCCCTGACTTGGCTACGTGCCTCGTCTGAAGTGACAATAGCCTTGTCCGGTGTGACTTCCGTTCCTTGAGCGGAGGACTTGGCCATTGCTGGTTACACCTTCCTAGCTGCTCACCCTCTACCATCCCTGTTGGGACACCTTACTTCAGCAGCTAGAGTTTGTGTGATAACAATGGTAATATTAAATTCTTAAAGTAAAAGTTGGCATTCTCCTTATCTTTCATTTTCTATCCTTTTACTCAAATTTTTAACATTACCATTAATTGTTTCAAGATGTTTGAGAGTGGTTCCAACCTCATCAAACTTCAAATGCCAAAAGTAGAATTTTTTATCCCATTCAAAATTCAACAAAACAGTTTTTAGGATTCCAGGATTGCAATGTTTCCACTAGATTCTATCATGTATGAGGGTATGGGATTGACATTCAATCAAACACATCAACCCCTCTATGTACCTTGATGTTGATGGTGCTAATTGTTTAGATTGATGATGGTGGCCTCAAAACTAGCTTTTGAAGAATCCCTAGTTTATAGCCTATTTATTGATGTACTTTGGTTCAGATATGGATTACACTCTGTGCTATTTTGGTTGTATGCACTCTTACTTGCTATATACATAAGAAACTTTGCATATTTGTGTATAATCAATAATGGTTTGAATTATGATGGATGCACACCTACTTTCAAATAGAGATCATCTTCTTATGATTGATGAGATTTATTTTGATGCACTAAAAGGGAAAGAAGAGGAAGTTGAGAAGCTTACCCATGAGCTTTAGGACACCAAGGGTTCTTTGAAGAGCACTCAAATGGCCCTTCAAGAATAAAAAATTTAGGTTGATGAGCTTTGTGTGGAGTAAAGTTTGGCACATTCTTCATCAACCACAATAGAGACTCGGTCATCTAGGGAAACCATAACACAGGAGGATGTTAGTGGTACTCAAGATATGAGGGAAGAGAATCTTGGGATGGTCAAGCACGAGGGGCATTCAGATTTGCAAGGGCTTGAAGAGAGGTATGATTCAGAAATTTCTGAATATACACATAGTTTGCATCATGGGGATCATGACCCACCTCATTTGGAGAGCCCATTGAAGGCTCAAGTCATAGCTACAGACGAGATAGTTGAGCATATACCTTGTGGACCAGCCAACAGGGAAGTGTACGCATCAATTGCCTGTCGGAATGGATATATTATAGGTGTGGACACAACAATTGGGGATCCAGATTCAAAGGACACTAGTGGAGAGATTCCTCCAGGGAGACCTCCTGACAGAGGCTTTGAGCATACCATTGAGTTTGGTTTACCCAAGATTGACGAGTTGATGGATGAGCTTCAGAGTGCAATATACCTGTCAAAGATGGATTTGTGTTCAAGGTACCATCCGATCAGGGTGAGAGAGAAGGGTGTGCGGATACCTCAGGAGAAGATCCAGGCCAATATTGGATTGGCTCACAAAGATTTCAGCCGATTGGAAGTCCCACCTCCTAGTGGAATATTCAAAGAATAGGTTTGTTTGTGAGTTGATGGATGACCATGTTCAGGATGACAGGTACATAGTAGTGGATGGCAATATCTACTACAAAGATCGCATATGTTTAGTCCCTGAGTTCATACTTAGGGAGACGTTCATGTGGGCTATGCATGATACACCTTTGGCAGGACATCCGGGATACTTCATAACCTACCGACAGATCAAAGAGGTTCTCTTGGAAGGGCTTCAAGCACGATGTGATGAGACATGTGAGGGGGTGTATGACTTGTCAGCAGAATAAATTAGAGCATACTCATCCTGCATGATTATTGCAGCTTTTACTTATTCCAGAACATAAGCTTTTGGTGAATATGAAATTGGTATTTTAGTTGCATTGTACCTGGGAGTAGTTCTTGACCTTGTTGATGTTGATTGAGTGGTGAAACCCTAATGTGCTTGAAATGAGAACTTTCACTTGGGAACTTTGAAGGGTTTGATGGGTTGAAACCCTAGTTTCTCTTGTGATGAAAGTTTGCTTTCACTTATGATAGGTGGAATATCTACTACATGGATGGTTGTTATGGATCATAATTTATTTTTAGCAGGTGTGATGCCTAGGACGACCTGTGATAGGTGGCTTATTTGTTCCAAGGGTTGCCAATATGCTTTCCCCTGTGAGAGGTGGTGGATCTATGTGATGGTTGGTTGGTATGGATTTATTTTCAACAGATGAGAAGCTTAGGAAGACCTGTGATAGGTAGTTGAATTGTTTCAGTGGATACTATTGTGTTCTACTTTATTTATGGATGGCATGGGTTTATTTTTAGCAGCTGTGATGCCTAGAAGGACCTATTCTAGGTGGATGATTTGTTCTCATACATGTTAATGTGTTTTCACCTGTAGGCTATGATAGGTGGAATATCTACTACAATGATGGATGGTATGTGATCTATATTTTAGTGGGTGTGATGCCCAGAAGGACCTGCGAAAGATGGTTGATTTGTTTTGATGGATGCCAATTTTTGGATTGGATTGATGCTTGTGATAGGCATGCTTGACCATTTGATTGTTTATTGATTCTTTTGGATCCTGGCATGGGCCTAATCACTTTGTGATAGATTGGTGATTATTGATTGATTTGTTTTGGTTGAGTTGTGACTCAAGGGTTAACAGGAATGGCAACCTTTCTCAATTACAAAGATTGCTACAGATGGAAGGAGCTTTTAGTATTATCCCTTGGGGATAGTATTTGTTGTAAATCTTGTACATTTGTGGATAGATTGATCATGGATGTGATATATGGTGTGATGCTAAGTTATTGGTGATCTTGTGCATTTGTACTTTGAGATAGGTTCAAAACCTATAGTGGTGTAATCAGTGATTGATTCCAAGCTTGCAACTTATGGGTGTAGTGATGAGCCAATGACAGGTTGTTGGATTCTCTCAAGGAGAGGGGGTTTCAAGATTATCTTAGTTAGAGGGAGGTGCCCTTGTTTAGATTATTGCTTCAGTTGTTGGAAGTTTTAACTTTTGAGGTGTATGAGAGGGATTCTCATGCTCACAGTTTGATGATAACCCTTTATGGGTTGTTGATATCATTTCCTTGAGCTTGGTATTTTAGAATATTTATGTAGGTTTTATCTTGTGCTTTTGATGGACCTAATCCACTTGTATTGGTCTTGTTGGAGATGTTATTATCTTTGTAGGATGTCTTGATCATCTCTTGATGTGGGACCAAAATATTTTTGGCTTGTAATAATGACTTTAGAGATGATGGAGTTTGACATGTTATTATTAATGTCTTCCTTGTTTTGAAGTGATTTCAAAGTTCAATAAGAAGTGGTGATCCAAGGTTATGTTCCTTGAGATTCATAGATGTTCATTGTTTTTTTGGAGCCCCTCGTAGAGGGGAAGAGGAAGTAGCTTGGTTTGGTGGTGTAAACTAAGATGCTTTGTTGTATTCTCCTTGCGTGCTGACCATTAGGAGGCTGAGTTGCATATTGCTTGGTTGATTGCTTGGAGAGAGACACATTTGTAAGTGGTGATTTCTAGGATGCTAAGGTGTGTAGACTTGTATGTGTGGATGTGGCCCTTGTAGAGTAGGCATGACGTTCTATTATGATGGAGGAGTATTCTTTCAGCTTTGTTGAGGCATCAGACTTATAGGTTATAGTTTCCGAGGGAGTTGACGGTTTTATAGAAAACACTTTTCTCATAGAGAGCGAATGTTAACTTTTAGGGTTACTCCAAAGTGTTTCACCTTCCTAGGAGAGCGTTATGTCTCCTAGCCCCTTGGTGATGCTTCATGGACATATGGATGGCCCAATTTGGGTGGATGATTGATCTTGATTAGAGTGTTGGCATGGCACCCTTATCTAGGAGGTTGTTACCCTAATCAACATGATGACTAACCCATTGGGTGCATATATTGGAGGAGTAAATTGCTCAATTAGGGGAGGCCACTACCTAAAAGGAGGAGTGCTAGGTACTTGGAAGAGGACACTTAGCCCTAGGAGCTTGGGACGATGTGATATATACCTTGGAGGTCGAACATTTGACTTGAGGACACTTGGGTTGAGGAGCATACTTCATGGAGGTTGGATTTTGGTTCGATTTTGAAAAAGGTATTGTTACATGGTACCAGTACCAGCGCACCTTCAGATGTATGCCCAGGGAGAGGGGTCGTTCTTTTTTTCAGGACCATGATGGGTGTTACCAGCACTTTCTGAGAGGTGGTTATGGCCAAACCCTTTGGTCCTTCCCTTAAAAGTACTATGGCTTAGTGGCATTGTTGACTGCCTCATTATAGGGCTTGTAGCCCTGAGGTTGGAGTTTGGGGCTCCTAGGGGTGGGTCACTGGGTCACATGAACACCTACTTGTTTTCTACTATGGTGACAGTTCTCCAGCTCTAAGGCTCTTGCCTCCCCTTTCGTTCACCTGATGCACCCTTCCTAGTCCCTTTCAAGTAAAGCACCCTCCTTCCTTGGGCAGTTTCCTTAATGATGTCACCTTTTGGTCACCAGGCCCACAAACTGTTTGAGGGGGGGCGTTGAGGGATTTTCAGCATTATTGGGGTTAGATGGGGCATGACGATCCCCCATGCTCACTCCACTTCACGGAGTGAAGCTTTCTACTCAATTTTAGTCAATTTTAGCAGTTTTTATGCACCCAAGGGGAAAATACCCCAGGTAGCCTACTATACGCCATCTTTAGATTATCTTATATTATTTCATGTTATATTTTACATTGACATTTATTTGGCCTGTAGGCTTGGTTATTTTTGTGAAGTGAGTTGAGAAACATATAAATACATCTCCTCACTTCATTTGTAAATAACTCATGGGACAAAGTTCATAATGTTACTTTTTTACCCTAGATAGCTCTTGTGGAGTGATGCACACCTCATGGATTAGTCTTTTATTGTTCTTATGGATGAAGTTGGATCTTGTCTTTGGTTTGCTCATGCTTGGTGGATGCTAGAATTGTTGGAAGAACACATGCTCAAGTAAGTCTAGTTTTTTTAGCCTTGCTTGGTGAAAGGTAGGTAAATTTTTGCCTCTTGAATGATTGAATGGTGGCCTTAGGGCTGCATTTTCTCTGAATAGGGCCTTTATCTACTTTCTATCCTCTTTGCATGGTGGAAAACGCTCCCTTGAAGAGGTTTTCCCAAGTTTAGCCTTGGATATCCAATTTTGCCCTAGATTAGGCTCGTATAACGAACCCTAGAGGTTGTTATAAGAAACCTTAATTTAGTAGACAATGAGAAATTACTCCAAGAGGAAGGTTGGTCATCTTCCTCTAGGACTAGGGTTTAAGGGTCTCATCCATAAAAACCCTAAGTTATCATCTTTTTACCTAATAATTCTTGCATGTGCATGTGTAAATATTCTATTTCATGCTAGATCAGGTCATTTAATTAGGTCTGCAATTTTATGTCTAAAACCTTCAAAATAAAAAAATAAATAAAAATTCAAATTTTTGGCCTTCCTAAAATTTCGGCTTTCTCTCCTACAAATTCGGCCTGCCTTCTTTATCGCTAAGAACCCTAGGGAGAAATTTTAGGAAACCCTAAAAATCCCTAAAAACTACCAAAAATCAGACCTAAAATCTAACCCTAAACAGTCCTAGCCTACCTCCTAAAACCCCCACGGACTCCACTTTTTTCCTCTCCTTTCTCCCTCGCCTTCCCTTTTTCTCCTCCTTTCCTACCTCGGCCTAACCCTAGCCTACCCTAAACCCTCAGCCCTCTCTATTTAGCCCTTGATCCCCCTCAAGGAACCTCACTCTCTTTCCCAAAGGCTTCCCCTTCCCCTCGGCCTCTAACCTAGGGTCTCGGCCCTCTCTTGGCTGCCCATAACAAGGCTATAACAACCTGTTAGCAGCCCTCTCTTCTGCTGCTCCAAGTCTGCAAAAAGTTGCAGACTGTCATATTTGACAGCCCTTAACACCTTCCATACATCAACACAAAAGTCAACATCAAACTTAATCAAAGGCTAGTCAACTGCTGTTATATTGAAGGTGAAATAAGGTCTGAAAACTTATACCAATTGCTTAGATTAAGGACTAATTCTAACTCTGTTTGCATACATATGTCAGACTTGGAATATGCTGCTGAGGTGAATGTTTAAAGATTGAAGTTGTGTGATATATATTAAGTGCATAAATCATATCTCATACACATCTTTGTTTTGGTTTCCTAAGTGCTGCTATAAGACTGTCATAAAGAGGACCGTATACTGTACACTGCTGCCATCACTATATTAACCATCCTTTTTGTCATTGATAGTGATTGAGTATATTGGTTGAATATCTACTGCTGTCCTAAAGTGCAATATTGAATGTCTTTGCTATTAGTTGTGTATATCTTGAAATGATCACTTGAATGAATTACATTGATTTTGATACATTTACATTGGCATCTACAAGCACTTTACCTAACCTAGTATGTCTTCTTCATTCCTAGAATTGATTGATTAAAAGCACCGGTCACTAACATCATCCTCTAGAAGATATAGTCTCTTTGTCCTAAGTGTTTTGCAGAGCATCTAAAGGGCTCTCCCCTTGGAGGTTACAGCACTCCAAAAAAGTTGGATGTGTGACTAAGGTGACAGTGGTCACATTTTCCATGCATTTGTCTATCGGACACTAGCCCTGCTAGATTGTCTGGTAACATTTTTGGCGTCGTTGCCGGGGACATTTCAGAAATTGAAGTGGTTTATCCGGAGTCATTTACACCCTTGGCAAAAATGACACTTAGGTAAGAACTCAAGGTGAGTCCTCTTCTTTACAATTGAAGTATATTTATTAGGATGAACCTCGCAAGTCTTATCTGGCGACTCCATTGGCATTTGCTCCTTCATCATCTTAAGTACGTTCTTGTTTAGTACTTTGGTGAAATTTGTTTAAGTCTAACATGGCAGGTCTCTCCTAGCGACTCCCATTGAAGAAAATAAAAGAAATACTCTACAAGGACTAGGCCAACCCAAGAAGGAAGATAAGGGGATTGTCGATCCGTTTGACTTCTCAAACATTCCAGGATACCCAAATAAGTTCGATAAACATCGTTGTTTGAAATCTATCCCAGTGTTCCAAAAGGATGAAGACACCATTACAACACATGTTACGAAGTTCAAAGAAGTTTTGGTGGCATGGGATATCACAGACGAGGACACCATTATGCAATTGTTCGTAATGTCCTTTGGACTAGGTGGTAATCAGGATATGGATGCTTGGTATGATGGACTCCCTCCTAAGGGGATATCTTCCTTTCTGCAACTAGTTGAGGCATTTTGCGATCAATGGGATCCCAATATTAAGGAAGAAATCCTGAAGATTATAAAGGACGATCATACGGACATTGATCAGCAGGTTTCAGAAGAGCATGAAGCAGTCCTTGACGAGGAAGTTCATCATGAAGATCAAATCTTGGATGGTTTGCTTGAAGAAGCCTTGTTCAAGACTTGGTGAATGACGTAATAGCCCTTATGAGCAAGGATGAAGGGATTCATGAGGACGAAGGTGCAATTTATCCAGGAATGGAAGACCAAGAAGCCTTAGTTGAAGAAACTGAAGAATGTAAAGAAATGGTGAGTTCTCCATATCCTCAGGTTACGGTTTCTTATGATAGTTTTGCTCTCTTGGAAAAAGGTAACAGGTTGACGGAAGACGACGATTATTGGAAGTTCCTTGGTCCACCGATATATGATTCTTCAAAACCTTGCAGCATCATGGTGGACCCTCTCTTGAGCACACGTTTGGGTGAAGAAGCTTACTCTACCAGCAACGAAGAATGGACCAACCCTTTTGCTGCTTTGCTTGATGATGGAATAGTGTGAGATGTGGTTCCTCTTGTCGATTGCCATATGCAGAGTGTTTCCACTATCTTCCAGGCGATGATGTCTCTAAAACAGTATTTCCAACACCATCTTGTAGCAAGCTTTGCAGAAATAAATCAATCCATGGTACACCTTAACCGGCAGCATTCCTCAAGAAACATTATGGAAATTGTTTAGCCCTTTCTGTCCGGTATCGGTAAGTTTCCAACCATGCATTTCAACAAAACCAATACAGGTATGTGGACAGGTATGATATTCGTTTCACCTTGCCATGATATATATTGTTTATCTTTTCGTTTGAAATGTGAAGGTATGAATTATGTGGCTGACAATTTCAAAATTTCAAAGATTATTAGGAATACTAACATGATCATTACAAAGATGAACAATATACTTGTGTATCCAAAGAAATGTTTAAGCAAGTGCAGGGACATATTGCAGCTAGCATATGAAGATTTGCATGGTCCACCTTTGCAAATGGTCTCCTAAGTTCAAAATCAGACGACCAGTTTCAAGCAAAAATGTTTCTCAATGCAAGTGTATGATGGAGATGGCCCATACAGAAGCCCAATAGAAGAGTGGATAATTGAAGATTGTCAAAGCAATCCTTCTCCGTGGTAGCAATATCAAGGCTTACAGGCACCCGCAATCATCCAGCTTCCATCCCCTATCCAGATGAAGATCTTGGTATGTACTTGGTTTATCATCAATGAGATCTTATCATGGATTGTCTCCAAAGACAAAGGAAAAAGATCAAGTATGAATGACCTACTAAGCTGGCTACATTGGTGGTATGATTTTTACTTAACCCATTCTAATTATCATGTTTACCATAGGTAGGTTTAGTTTTGTTTGAGTTTAGCGTATACTGTTACCCTTGCATTGCATTTGTCGTTCTTTCATTTTTACATGTTTCATAGGTCAGCTCGTTTGTTTATTTAGTTTATTTTTCATATCATTATGCTGAGCAAGGCAAGACAGAACTGTATACCTCATGATGCTTTTGATGCCCTTGAGTATTTGATGTGTGTAGGTCTACCGGTACCCAAAAGATTCACAGGTTCTCAAGCACTCCCGAGAAGAGCACTTGTCCTGCAGTTGGAGCCAGTGTTACATGGTAGCAGTACTAGCGCACCTTCAGATGTGTGGCCAAGGAGAGGGGTCGTTCTTTTTTTTAGGACCATGATGGGTGTTACCAACACTTTCTGAGAGGTGGTTATGGCCGGACCCTTTAGTCCTTCCCTTAGGAGGACTATGGCTTAGTGGCATTGTTGACTGCCTCATTATAGGGTTTGTAGCCCTAAGGTTGGTGTCCGGGGCTCCTAGGGGTGGGCCACTGGGTCACATGACCCCCTACTTGTATTCTACTCCGGTGATAGTTCTCCAGCTCTGAAGCTCTTGCCTCCCCTTCCGGTCACCTAATGCACCCTTCCTGGTCCCTTTCCAGCAGAGAGCCCTCCTTCCTTGGGCAGTTTCCTTAATGACGTCACCTTTTGGTCACCAGGCCCACAGGCTATTTGAGGGGGGGCGTTGAGGTATTTTCAGCATTATTGAGGTTAGATGGGGCATGACGATCCCCCCTGCTCACTCCACCTCACGGAGTGAAGCTTTCTGCTCAATTTTAGTCATTTTTAGCAGTTTTTATGCACCTAGAGGGAAAATACCCCAAGTAGCCTACTCTAAGCCTACTATAGGCCATCTTTAGATTATTTTATATTATTTCATGTTATATTTTTACATTGACATTTATTTGGCCTGTCGGCCTGGTTATTTTTGTAAAGTGAGTTGAGAAACATATAAATACATCTCCTCACTTCATTTGTAAATCATAACTCATGGGACAAAATTCATAATGTTACTTTTTTACCATAAATAGCTCTTGTGGAGTGATGCGCACCTCTTGGAGTAGTCTTTTCTTGTTCTTATGTATGAAGTTGGATCTTGTCTTTGGTTTGCTCATGCTTGGTGGATGCTAGAATTGTTGGAAAAACACATGCTCAAGTAAGTATAGTCTTTTTAGTCTTGCTTGATGAAAGGTAAAGAAATTTTTGCTTCTTGAATGATTGAATGGTGGCCTTAGGGCTGCATTTTCTTTGAAAAGGGCCTTTATCTACCTTCTATCCTCTTTGCATGGTGGAAAACGCTCCCTTGAGAAGGTTTTCCCAAGTTTAGCCTTGGATCTCTAATTTTTCCCTAGATTAGGTTGTTATAACAAACCCTGGAGGCTGTTATAAGAAGCCCTAATTTAGTAAAAAATGAGAAATTACTCCAAGAGCAAGGCTGGTCACCTTCCTCTAGGGCTAGGGTTTAAGGGTCTCATCCATAAAAATCCTATGTTATCATCTTTTTACTTAATTATTCTTGCATGTGCATGTGTAAATATTGCATTTCATTCTAGATTAGGTCATTTAATTAAATATGTAATTTTACGTCTAAAACCCTAAAAAATAAAAAATAAAAAAAAAATTTCCTAAAATTTCGACCCTCTCTCCTACAAATTCGGCCTGCCTTCTTTATCCCTAAAAACCCTAGGGAAATTTTTTAGGAAGCCCTAAAAACCCAAAAAAATATAAAATCTTAAAAATCCCTAAAAACTACCAAAAATCAAACCTAAAATCTAACCCTAAACAGTCCTAGCCTACCTCCTAAAAACCCCACGGCTTCCACTTTTTTCCTCTCCTTTCTCCCTCGCCTTCTCTTTTTTCCCTTCTTTCCTACCTCAGTCTAACCCTAGCCTACCCTAAACCCTCAACCCTCTCCATTTAGCCCTTGATCCCCCTCAAGGAACCTCGCTCTCCTTCCCAAAGGCTCCCCCTTCCCCTCGGCCTCTCACCTAGGGTCTCAGCCCTATCTTGGCTGCCCATAACAAGGCTATAACAGCCTGTTAGCAGCCCTCTCTGCTGCTGCTCCAAGTCTGCAAAAAGTTGCAGACTGTCATCTTTGACAGCCCTTAACACCCTCCATACATCAACACAAAAGTCAACATCAAACTTAATCCAAAGCTAGTCAACTGCTGTTATATTGAAGGTGAAATAAGGTCTGAAAACTTATACCAATTGCTTAGATTAAGGACTAATTCTAACTCTGTTTGCATACATATGTCAGACTTGGAATATGCTGCTGAGGTGAATGTTTAAAGATTGAAGTTGTGTGATATATATTAAGTGCATAAATCATATCTCATACACATCTTTGTTTTGGTTTCCTAAGTGCTGCTATAAGACTGTCATAAAGAGGACTATATACTGTACACTGCTGCAATCACTATATTAACCATCCTTTTTGTCATTGATAGTGATTGAGTATGTTGGTTGAATATCTATTGCTGTCCTAAAATGCAATATTGAATGTCTTTGCTATTAGTTGCGTATATCTTGAAGTGATCAGTTGAATGAATTACATTGATTTTGATACATGTACATTGGCATCTACAAGCACTTTACCTAACCTAGTATATCTTCTTCATTCCTAGAATTGATTGATTAAAGGCACTGGGCACTAACATCATCCTTTAGAAGACATAGTCTCTTTGTCCTAAGTGTTTTGCAGAGCATCTAAAGGGCTCTCTCCTTGGACATTACGACACTCCAAAGAAGTTGGATGTGTGACTAAGGTGACAGTGGTCACATCTTCCATGCATTTGTCTATCGGACACTAGCCCTGCTAGTTTGTCCGGTAACAAGTATCTTGTGTTATCATTTGGACATACTATGGAGATGTGAATAGTATCTCACATTTCATATGGATTTCCTTTACATTGTCAATTGATGTTTGACAAGGTGGATGAGTGTTTTATCATTTTGTGCTTGTCTATGTTCGTGATGATAGTATTACTAGAAAGATGTATGGTTTCTTGCATATTTTAACCTTTTCTCAAACATTGGCAACAACCTCTATAATTTACCTTGGGTGAGACTCCATCCTATAGATGGTGAAAATGTTGACATCCAATTAGGCTAAAGCTGGACTATAACTATATTGGCAAACTAAGTGAACAAGTGGTCAATGTTTAGCAATGTTGCACGACTCGGACTCGGCAAAGACTCGGCTGGCATATGACTCGTCGACTCGGGAAAGACCCGGGACAGACTTGGCAAGACTCGGCAATGAGGAAAAAAATTAAAATATGGTAAATTTTGGGCACAAAAAAAGAGGTTAATGACATTTTTCATCCATATAGGTTATAAAACTACAATCTATGCAATAATTCATAACATTATCTTATCAAATTTGATAATATAACATAACACAATCCATTTTGTATGCAAAAATTTAAATAATGATCATAAAATTTTATTTTTTTGGTTTTTTATGATATAATTTTTTTTTATAAATGAACTTTTAAATGATAATTATGTAACATTGAGAAAACAAATCTCAAATCCAGACCGAATATCTGTAGCGGGGGATATCTGCCATCCATACTGACTTCCAGTATCTAAACAAACAAACTTCTGCAGCCAATCATTGTTGCAACAGAGGTAAAAATCTGGTTCGTGAGAGGTAACATGGGCTCAAATTGTGTGGAATCTCTACGAGGCAGCTCACCGATGTAAAATCGTTGCCCACTCAAGGGGCTTTCTTCTTCAAAGGCAAACAACTGCAGAAGTGGGTTAATTTGTTACAGCAATTACTGTTATCTTTAGTGCCTACTTCATTCCACTAAGATTGGCAATTTGTAAACTACTATAGTCTTATATATAATAGTTCTTTAAAGTAAGATTCCTAATGTGTTCTTTTAGGAATAGATTGGCAATTTGTAAACTACTATAGTCTTATATATAATAGTTCTTTAAAGTAAGATTCCTAATGTGTTCTTTTAGGAATAGTTATCTGCGCATTCGAGTAACACAATATTAGAAAAGAAAGCACTGAACGGGTTTTCTATCAGTTTACTGTCCAGTCCTCTACATCCGAAGATCGAATGGCTCGGTTAGGTCCGCGGGAAAAATAAAAATAATAAATCATCCCTATTCGCACGCATTAGGGGCAATGGCCGTGGAGTTGGGCTGGGAGCCGCAACTCAATCATGTCTCAAAGCTTACATAAGCGAGAGAGTCTGGGGTCACGAGTTCACCGCCACCATTGCCTGTGTATTATTTCCACAAGGCTTTTTTCTGCAGGGCTTTTTTTCCGCAGGGTTTATTTCCGCGGGGATTTTTTCCGCAGGGTTTTTATTTCCGCAAGGTTTATTTCCGCGGGGAATTTTTTCTTGCCCCATGCCGAGTCCGACCGAGTCCAGGGTGAGTTCACTGCGAGTTTGGCAATCCATGGCGAGTATCGCGAGTCTGCCAGTTATGGCGAGTTTGGGACGAGTCTGCAGCGAGTACTCGTTCCCGAGGTCGACTCGGCCATACTCGCGAGTCACAACCGAGTGGTGCTTCATTGATGTTTAGCACCAACCAATGGTTCCATTATCAGGGCCCAATGCTTTAAACCATGAGAAATCATGACATGGAAATCCACTAGAGAGGAGATTCCATATGGGTTTGATCACAAGGAGATTGGGTTTGTACAGAGACAAGCCAAAATCGTTAATGTGAATCCAAAGAATTGAGAGACTAGTGCATCCTGTCAGTAATACATGCTATTTTCTTTGGTGAATTTCCTAAAATTTTGTATAAATGGTTGGAGAGATGAACATAATTGAATCCAACATGGCATCCATATGAACCCAATGTATGGAGGCAAGCAAAGATAACATAAACTAGATCACAGGTGGACATGCACAGTGGATCCATGTTTCATAGTACATACAAGTATTTGATGGGTATATTTTGGAGTTTGCAATAGAGACTTGATATTCTTCTGTAACACCGAATCCGTGTGTTATGGAGAATCCGTATCCGGATAAAGAACAGATCCATCTTCATAAATAATACATATTGAATAATAATTGAATGTGATGAAAAATATTACATTGAGGGCCTCTTTTGTATATTGTTAGGCACCTTTTGAGAGGAGTCGTGTCCTCTTAGAATAATTATAATTATAACTATTATTAATTAATTGTTAGTTTATATTTATTTATAATTTTATTTATGTTTGTGACATTGCCTTCCCCTTAAGGGAAGCTTTGTCCTCAAAGCTTAATTTGTTGATGCCGTTTTTTTTTTTTTTTATTCTGGCTCTATGTCGAACTGATGACTTGAGACATGCAAGTTTGTTTACGACCATTACTTCCTTTTGTTTCTTTTGCTTCGGAATATGCATTAAATATATATTTGGTGAAGTTTCGTTTATGCGTTTACCGCTTGCTTGGTTATAGGTATTAACTCTTCTTGTCGTCAACTAGAGAGACTTGACAAACTTAATGCCAATCTTATCTTGTGTCTGATTAATCTTATAGTTGTTCTCACTGATGTTCTTTTGAGGTGAGAGGATAGTCAAGGTATAGTTTAAATCTGAAACATTTGATTTCTCTGATTTGATTTCTTTTGCACACTGTGGGATCGATCCCTTATCGTTGCATTGATTAGCGTTATTGTCAGCAACACCGGCTTGGCTCTTCTTGCAAACTTGGTCAATATCATCTCCATCTTTATCATATATATCATTGCTATTTTCATCATCACTAGGATATTTTGTATGCTTGTCTTGTTTATTATCTTGATTAATATTAGTAATCTCATCTTGGTTGCCATAATGATTTTCTATATCTTCCTCATTTTCGTCATTTTTATGTTCTTTATCTGGTTTTTCTCCAGGGCTTTGAACGTCAGATATAGATTTACGTTCTGAGTCCTTGTCTTGAGAAGCCTTTGATCTCCCTTGTTGGATCACTTTATTAAAGGCGTTGTTAATAGCTTCTTGAGTAGCTTTTATCATTGATTGTTCCATACGATCAAACATCTTGTCCATCTTTTTCCTTTGCTCATCAAAAAGCATATCCAATTCTTTCCATTTTGACCTCATGGCCAACGTAAAAGTTTTCCCAGTGATTTATGTGGAGCTTGATAAATTAAAAATAATTATTATTTATTATTAATGAAATCAAGATAATAATAAGTAATAAAAAAAATATAATAATAATTATTATTATTTGTAAATAATAATATTATTATATGTATTTTTATTATAAAGTTTTTTTTTAATAATATCCAACTAAGGGTGTGAGTTGGTTTCTTGATAAAACTAAGAGTTGGTTTTATAAAACCAAGGGCTCACAAAACCATGTGCACTTTCATAAAACCATGTGCGGTTTCATGAATGTTATTCTTACTTCTTGTTCTTACTTATTTTCTCTTCTTTTTTTAATCTTTTTTACTTCTTTTCTCACTATCTTCTTTTATTTTTATTTTTATTTTCTTTAGGTCAAAGACCTAATTTGGAGAAACTCAAATTATTTGGCCAAAAGCCAAATCAACGAAATGCCCAAGAAGGGGCTCTGATACCAATGTAACACTGAATCCGTGTGTTATGGAGAATCTGTATCCGGATAAAGAAGAGATCCATCTTCATAAATAATACATATTGAATAATAATTGAATGTGATGAATAATATTACATTGAGGGCCTCTTTTATATATTGTTAGGCACCTTTTGAGAGGAGTTGTGTCCTCTTAGAATAATTATAATTTTTATTTTTATTAATTAATTGTTAGTTTATATTTATTTATTATTTTATTTATGTTTGTGACATCTTCTAAATGAGTGGAAGCTAAGTTTTTGGTTTTACCAAGGAGTTGCATGATTGGATAAGTACCTATTAGGGTAAAGATGTTAATGGTTTTCAGCTAAAGTAGGATCTCCTCTTCTTGTTAATGGATGTTCATACAATGACACCTTAGGAAGGGCCTTTACTCTTTTTATTTCCAGCCATATAAATTCTGCAACCACTAGTAATTTTCTGCATGTTATTACAGCAATCATTACTCCCATCTGTCATCGATAATCAGCCCTCATAGTTACTTCATGACCCCATATGCCTATTGGATAATTGGCACTAGTCTTTCCCCATCAATCATCTCTAAAATTAATTCAATAAAATCATATAAAAAACTGTTTTACTAAAACAACTCTTCATATCACAGTGAACCTAACTCCATAAGGATTTATTAATCCTAACCCTAGGGACAACCCCCTTGTGCCAGAGAAGAGCCAGAGTTAAGTGAGAAGAGGTGTTATTGAGGTGACAGTGATGAACCTCTAGAGATACCCTTAAGCTTGCACCACTTTTGGACTTTGTAGCTTAAGTGCAAGAATAATCAGAAACATCTTCCATGCATCAGTTGGCTCAATCAATCCTTAGTGATAGCTAGAGTTAAGATCAATATTGCTTAAGAACTTGGTATCCTAGAGTTGGTTGAGCATAATGTCAATCTGGAGGATTAGGCACCAATTCCTAGCTGTGATTTTGTTCAAGGCATTCTATCCAATACAGAGTCATCATGTCCCATTCTTTTGAACCAGCACAATCGAGCTTTTGCAAGGTGAGGAACTTGGTTGAAAGTGGCCCTTCTATATTATCTCTGGAATTTGATATTTGATCTCCTCATTCAGTAAAAGAAAGAGTCTATATACAAGACCATTGAGTAGAGGGTCACCCAAAGTCAAATCAATAACATGCTTTACTTGACAATGCAGAGGTACCCTATAGGTGAGGTGAAGATGTGTCTATATTCTTCCACCAATTGACCTACGTATCTTTGTTGCATAGAGGAGCTCTTATAGAGGCCCTGGCAGTCACAGTGATCTTCATTCCCCCCCTCCCCGACTAGAACGTAAAGAGAACAAATCTCGTAATCTAAGATGTTATCTTCCTACACTGCTTAGCAGTGATCAGAGAGATTGTGATAATTGGGGCTACCTTCGGTATCTTGTAGAGCTGACCTCCCACAGTAACAATGACACTATAGGGCTTAGATTGGTAAACAAAATGACACTTTCATATATTTGGTTATCCTAATAGAACATCACAAACTTCAAGTGCAACAATGTGACATAATTCCTTGTCTTTGAAGGGCTTGATGTAGTATTGCAAGGCATTGTTCACTAACATGGATGTCATGTCCCTGGCTCAACCAACTGATGGTGTATAGCTTGGGGTGTGGCATCATAAGGCACAATACTTGTGAAGGTTTTGAAAATGGAGTAGCAAGCTAACTCGGATTGACTATGGGAAAACTCCCTGGTTAAGTGTGCTTGAGCTAGAGGGGTCTTGGGATGGGTGACCTTCCCAGGGAGTCTTAGTAACTCGGTGCAAATCCTAGAGGTGATGGTTGATATTATGCGATCATTTCACTAATTTCAATTCCACTTATTCACCCGAGTGCTAAGTGGACTAGTCAAGCTCATCAGAAATTGGTCATTAAGCTACTGCCCATGGGAGATGGATCATGTATGAATGAGTTACTCTATGCAGTTAATCCCAAAAATGCTATTTCATTTGTTGCACTATGAAGTGATGCCCCCACCTAGCCCCTATGTTTGAAAAATATATATTACAAAGGAAAAGGAAAAATTACTAACACATGCCATTTCCTAAACTTTACAAATAAAACTAAAAACTAGAAGCATATAATTCAACATAAGTTCTAATTGCCATTTTGCACAAACGTTACCATTAAGCTACCAGAAGTGACAGTAGTGCTACAAATTTTATTTTTGAGCCTAGGAAACACCAAAATCCTCCTGTAGACTGCTCAGTTGTTTCTTTTAAAATTTTCTATGATTGTGGATGTGTTAGTTAAGTTTTGGATATGGTTATGACATTGCAGCCATCTACGGGTGTCTTTTAATGATTTTGGAGCCTAATTTTCATGGCATTCCACGACATTATAAAGTTGCTTGAGAATATGATTTAAGTTTGGTTTCTTAAAGTGTTGAAATGGCTTAATTCATTTCTTGATCTTGAAACTTAAAATGAAAATTAAAGATATATTCATGGACATAACTTGTATGGGTCAGTTTTGCACAACTACCATTTAAAATTCATGCAACCATGTAAATCATGGAATTATGGCAATTATGCATGGCGAAAACTTATGCTGCGCCTATGTTTTTCTTTCTTTGTTTATTTCGAAAAACCAGTGCCTCTTAGGCATTGGTTTTGAGTCTTTGACAAGGACCCCCAAGACAGTCAAGGGACATCTGAGCATCCCCAAGAATATAGGGGATGTCCCCAAAACACCCTCAATTTCCTGGGAAACATCCCAAGGTCAGTTTGATAAACCTGTGCAAGAAAAGCAATACCGACAGAATCTAAAACACAAGAAATAACAATGCGCACATACACTACACAGAACTTTACCCTGGAAACCCTTAATCAGGAAAACCAGCCTAACTGAGAGACACTCCTCTCACTATCTCATTGTATATCTTCACCATTTACAATACAGTATTTATAGCACCAAAACCCTAATCCATTGACCCGGAATAGATTACAACCCTAATTTCTTAATCGGAATTAGTTTATAATGGACCGAACAAGCACAAAACGAACCAAAAGGAAAAATTAGACCCCTTTGCTCTAGGATCCTACAAAGACTACAACACATGTCCAACAAAGACATCCTGGTGAAGTAAGCGACAACTCCTACGTCCCGTGGACATCCTCACAAAAGAGTAGTTGTCCCCTGCCCTCCACCAACAGAAACAACCTGCGGCTAAGACTTTACTCGATGGCTTCTGTTCTAGGTCATCATTGAGCAATAACTCACCAAGCCTTGTCATGACATCTCAAGCTAATACAAAGAACAACAACCAAAGAATGACTGCACTAATGCAGCTTGTGGATACATGAAAGGAGCATTTTTAGGAAGGCCTTTTGGAACAGCCTTTGATTGGATCTTTGGAAGTTCACTAGATTTGATTGAAAGACTTAATTGATAAATCTGTTTGTTTCTATACTCTGACATTAGTGACCTTGCTTTAACATTAAAGATACAGTATATTCTGCTATAGGAAGTACATTTTGAGCGGAGCATTTTTATATTTCCACAAATCCTGTAAAGAAAAACTGAGATTTTGCAAGTTTTCATGACGAGCTCCACCTTTTTCAAAGCTTTTGCAGGATTTTCAAATCGATTGTCAGATTCTACTTGTATTGTCTAAAGACTGACTTATAAAGATTTTACCACTCCCCTAACATTTTGACAAACATTTCCTGTCTGTTTGGATCTACCACTTTGATCCATATGCAAATAGCGCAGCTGTTCTTTGCAATTCCGGACAAGCAACAAAGACAAGAATACAAAGATTAAATAGTAAGTGCAAACAGTAAGCTAGACAATCAAGATAAATATACTAGCTAGAAATGTCAATAGTCACTGGTTTATCAATAGACAATTAAGACCTTTCTACTCTCTTTAATCCTTTCCTTTTAAGCTTTGAGTAGAAAATTAAGACCATTCATTCAAATAGCAAGGGCATGTCCCTATACAAAATACATGTTCACAAAAAAATTGCAATATACCTTGCAGTAGTCATCCGAATATTCAGATTCTGGGAATTTTGGATTGCAAGAGTCCTTTGGGTACTGACACATAGCCTCCTTAAGCATTGTTCGAAAACCTTCTTCAATCTCAATTGGTGTTCCTTCTAGCTTCACAAAACTAACATATTTCTATTTGAAGCCAGTAAACATAAGAGTGGGAGAAATTTTATATAATCATCCGGTACTCTACAGAAAACAGCATATTTTTTGGGTAGGGAAATAATACAGTTTTCTATTAGTGTCACAACTCAAAAGTAAAACAATTTTTTGCAGAATTTATATCCAACATATACTAATCACAAAAATAAAACCAGAGACCTTAATAGTTTATCAGAAAGACACCAATGTCTCACCTCTATATCATATCGAACTAGCTTAACCAATAGGTTCTGCAAGTCGAGCAAATCCATGCAATTTTTCTCTGAAAAGTCCATTGGTTCTTTGATCTGTATATTCCATAGCTTTATAAGGAAAACATGTGCATTTTCTAAAACATTATAGGTGCCACTAGAAGCCTCTCAAAAGAGCAAGATATGTAAAATGAAAATCTAAGTGTTACATGCAAGGATAGGCAAAATCACATCTTAATTCCCAATCATCTCATTGCAGCAAAGGTAAGGAAATTCAAGGTCTTCATCCTAACCAGTTTTCCATTTTCAGCAATGTATGCATCACCAACATGCGTTCCATGAGAAGCAACAGCATCAGGAATTGGCAGTTTGCTTTTCTTTGGAGGAAGAACTGCTTGAATTCCATTCATGTCCAACCAAAGAGGCTCACATGTTCTATTTTGTTCCCTTGACAAATGTATAGAAAAGCGATGAAATATTCTTGTGCTTTGCAGCCCTAGACTCCACCTTCAACAGCAATGGAGAATGTTGAGAAACCGGAACACACTTTACAATTCCAATGTAACCTTACTTTTAGTCTAAAAGATATCTTACACTTTATGAAGACTTACATTGCTTGATTTAGAGACCGGTGCCCCACCAATGCATATAAACGATCAAAGGCTGTATTGTCAGAAACCTAATTAACAATTTTGGATATGTCAATGACAATATATATCAAAATAAAAACTGGATGAAGTTTCAGTACTTTCACCTAAAGAAAACAAGAAATACAGAATCACAGATGCACTCCACATGCATTTTATTTCTTTTGATACAATGATTATTCATTGGTTGGCAAATGAAGTCTTGAGCTACAGAAAACTACACAGCCATACTGAATTAGTTGCCTCCATCATCACACTGTAATTAATATAATGAATCTATATCATGTTGGTTTACACTTAACAAGAATCTTACTGACCCTGGAGCACACCCCACATAAAAGACTGGCTCAATACAGACATATGTACACACAAAACTCAAATTCAAGAACCACGCGAATACATAGTATTGCTGTGCAGAATCGCAGATACTTCTTTAGCTAGGCAGGCTTCTTACAAGGAATGGACTTCTAGCTTTACCTGATTGCTTTTAGGCATATACTGGCCATTTGATTAAGAAGAAATTCTGATTTTAAGGATAATTGATAGACTAAATTCAAGTAGGTTTATTTTTCTCTCTAACTTTGTTGAACATATGAATGCTCAATGCTCTTTCATTGTCTTTAATTGCTAAGAAATGTCCATAAAAACATCCAAAAAGGAAAAGCACTGTAGATGAACATTCTACAATCTAACCATTTATTCTATTCAAAATACCCTTACAAAAAGAATACTCTCTCAGCCAGGTCTCCTCAGCCCCAGCTTCCCCCCATACGGCATCATCAAGGTTTGCATTGCCCCTTGACAGTGATAGAGGATGGCAGGGATGCTTCTTCTCCCTCCTCCGGCTCTCATTCTACTTCTACTTCTGCCTCTATATCTAAGTTGAGTTAGAGCTTCAAGCCCCTTCTAAGGTTTGCACTTTTGTCCTATTTAGAGCAGGTTCTTTTCTTTCATTTACTAACATTTGTATCTCTTCTACTTAGCTTTCCTACTAAGAGTGGGCTCTTTTCTTTCATTACTAACATTTGTATCCCTTCTACTTAGCTTTTCTTTGTTTGCTTTTTAAGACTGTCCTTGACACTCCCATAGTCCATGGACGACTGATTGCATTTTACAGTCCTATTGACCTTTTCCTTGGTCATCTGTGGACATTAATAACATTATCTCTTCTTATCTCAACACACATCCCCTTTGAGCATGTCAACAGTTGATAGTTCAAATTATCCAGCGTGGATTCACTTTCAGAGAAGCTTGCAGATGTTTTACTTGAAGTGTTCCAACATGGCGTCATTCCCTGGGCATTTGTCCTTAATGTCCAAAGTTCAAACCATCTAAATCCATTCAGGATATTCGCTTGAAGCATCAATACTGACTGAATGGGGCAAAAGCACATGGACCACATTTTAACTGTAAAATTCAAAAAATCCCATGTAGAATATACACTATAATTTATCTATGGTCTTCTTACCATTCAAACAATAAGTGAGCTCCAAATGAGATTCTGATTTTTCCAAGGTCACAGTTCTGCAATGCACCTGTTTCCTGCCTAGAAACAGATACCAAACTCTCCATAAACGCTTTTCGGGACATTTCTGAGACGTTAGGTATCCAAAATCACCAAAAATGATGTGTTTTTCCCAGGACAAAATGGAAACAATAAGAAGAAAGCCCCCCCAAAGGGACTGTAGCCCACGTGTGACCTGTTTGCATGTAAATAAACCCTAAAATATCAAAAAACAAAAGATAAAATCCAAAAAACAACACACAAAAAAAGAGTTGTGAAAATGTTTTGGAGTACTTATTTTTTACAATATTTTAATATTCCATTAACATGTCGTTTCCTAGTGTTTTAAAAGGTGTCGTTTACGAATCAAAAACTATTTCCCCACTTTTTAATTTTGCTATTATGAATTATAGAAGTCATCTATCATCATTCGTGTAGATGGATAGAAGAAACAAATCATATTAATGTCCAAAAATGACCAAATTAATTAATAGTTAAACAAAGTGAAAATGAAAACAAAAGAAAGGAGCTCTACCAAGGATTTTGTGGTTTAAGTTTGTATGTATCCCTTGTTTGTCACTATTGCCATTACTCCTTGCCCATAAAACTTATATGTCATGCAGTGGCCTTGAGTGGCCATTCCTGCCTATCACAAGGCCACTAGGGTGCCTTTTAATAGCATCCCTTGGACCCAAGGACAGTGCATTTGATACATCAAAATCCATTGTCATCCATAGCAACATTGCTTCCACCGACCTTGAACATAGTTCTGTCAAAGGGCCCACCAATGTTTGTAATGAAGGTATTGGACAAGGTAATGAAATAACCCCTTGATGAAATTCTCATGGATACTGATGAGTATTCTGGTGTCTATGACAAAATAAAAAAGCACACACTTCTCAGGTATTTTGTCAGCTTAATTTTTCTTGAGGTCATTATTAAGGTATGGGTTAAGGAGGATTGGGCGACACGTGGGTGCCATTGTCTAAGCACCCAAAAGCATGACAGAAGGCTTTTTGTTTCAAGAAGAGTCACATTGCATTGTTATTGTATCTTGTGGCCCTTGGTTTCGTTGAAACACCCAAGTGGTGTTATCCCTATGGGTTGAGAATTTCTCAACTGAGCAATTTGGACAACTGTGTTTCCTGCGTGGGTAGAGTTCCCTAGCTTGCCTATGCAGTTTTGGGACCTTTTAGATTGCATTTTGCACCTATTGTACAATCATGAATCTCCTCGATTCTTCAACCTTATGCCCCAGAGAAGAGTCTACCTAAAAGTATTACACTTACGGCAGACGTGAATGTTAGAAATGGATATCATTCAAAAGTTAAAACCAACAAAGGAAACATAGAGCCCTGCTTCAAAATTATAGCCTCCAAAAAAATACCTTCATAGGAAACCTTTTGAAACCAGTGAAGCAAACAAAAGGAAACTCAAATCCAAGCGCAAAAGAACATCTACTCTAATGGTCAGAGTAGGGAACTCAAATCCCACAATGTTGTCAAAGAACAATCCCCAAAAAGTTAAAACTGACATAGAAGATGCAAAGAGCATGTTGAAGTTAAAAGTGATCCCATGAAGATGCTACTAAGGCAATAGTGTCAAAGATCAAAAAGATTACTTAAAGAAAGCAAACAAAGATCCTGATTATGCACTTATGATGGTCAAGGCTAAACGAGTACTCTAGACACCACATTTGTCAAGATGGGCTATCCATTATAAAAGCATCTTTCGCCTACAAAAGTGCAAAAAGAAGCAAAAAGGTTTCCATCAAAATCTTCAAGCACAAAGATTATTAGTAATTAAGTAGGAATAGACAATCATAGATACGATAAGATAAGATAAGTTGATTAGTGTCCAACAATGAGCAAAAGTAAGTCAACGAGACTACTCAATACATAAGTGACAATACAAAGTGGGAATGCAAAGACCACTCCTATAAAAGCAAGAATCAATGCTACCCTAAAAGATATAAGCATGAGTATAACAATGCTCCAATGAAGAAATACAATGTTCAAGAGCCAAGTACAAGGGAAAAAGCCTCAATGCTCCAAAATACCTGCCATCAAATGTCGATATGCTTGGATAGAGAGTGATGACAATTGTATAGTTGTATAATTGACGACAAAATTCGATATGGATTCCTCAAACAAGTGCTAAAATGCTACCATGATCAATCATAAATCCGACTACAAGTCCTATTAGTGGGTATCAATGCAATATTTTTCCACTTACACTCTTCAATTTCAGACTTCAGTCTATAGGAAGAGCAACTATCATACCATTGAGTATCGTAATTACAATGTCAATGTCCTTGGATGGGAGCAAGAATTCATCCAATCACTATGATTAAGATGTCGATATGATTGAGACGTGGAAGGCAAAGAATCCGATGTCAATGAAACATAAGAGGCAAGATCTTGTTCGTACCAAACAAAAGGTTCAAGATTTAGTTCCTGTCAATCAATAATAGAAGAATCAACAAAAGTGACAAATTCAAGCTTTAACATATCATCAATAGATGAATTACCATATGGTGCAAGGGTCGATTCATGCAAATCAATAGTATGAGGATCAAGGTGACTTGCATCCCTTAAAGAAGTCTCAAATTATCCCAAGCCTAATCTCACTAGTCTCATCTTAGGCTCAATAGGAGTAGCAATACCCTATCCATGTTTAACAAGTCTATCACATGTATAACCTATTATGTGGTACTAGTACTAGCGCACCTTCAGCTGTGCCCCAGGGAGAGAGGGTCATTTTTTTTTACTAGGAGGGGTGTTTTACGGCGTTTTCTAAGTGGAGGTTATGGCTAGGCCCTTTGGTTCCTCTCCTGGAAGTACTATGGCTTCGTGGCATTGCTGACTGCCTCATGAAAGGGCTTGAATTCTTGAGGTTGGTGTCCGGGGCTCCCTGGGGTGGGTCACTGGGTCACATGACCCCCCATCTGTTTTGTCATTTCGGTGGCATTTCTCTTAGCACTGAGGCTTATGTCTCTTTTCCAGGTCACCATCCACACCCTCCTGGTCCCTCTACACTGTAATGCCCTCTCTCCTTGGGCTCCTAGTCATGATGACATCATCCTTGTACCAAACCACATTGCTTGATATGGGGGGGGCATTGAGGGATTTTCACTACTGTTGGGGTTAGATGGGGCATGACGTCCCCCTTGCCTACTCCAGCCTTCAATTTGAAATGATTTGCTCATTTTTAGCTATTTTAGTCATTTTTGGGTAAACTCTGGAGAAAATGCCCCAAGTTACCCACATATTTGATTATTTTATATTATTTTATGTTATAATTTTAAGTTGACATGTTTTAATTTTAAATTGTCATTTTAAAGCATGTAGGCTTGGTTATTTTGTAAAAAGTAAGTGTGAAATCATATAAGTACAATCTCCTCACTTCATTTTTACAGACAACTTACGGGATAAAATTCATTATGTTACTTTTTTACCCTAGAAAGGTCTTTTTGGAGTGATGCGCACCTCTTAGAGGAAGATCTTTTTGTCTCTTTGATGAAAGTTGGATGCACTCTTTGTCTTGCAAATGCTATGTGAATGCTAGAATAGTTGGAATAACTCATGCACAAATAAGTATTTCTCTTTTGAAGGTTTGCTTGTTGAATGGTAGGTTAATTTTGCATCTTGAAGGATTGAATGGTAGCCCTAGGGCTGCATTCTCTTTGAATAGAGCCATTTATCTACTTTTCTATCTCTTAGCATAGTAGAAACACTCCCAAGAGGAGGTTTCTACATAGCTTAGCCTTGGAGCTCCAACTTTGTCGTAGTTCAGGCTCTTGAAACCAACCCTTGAGGTTGTTTCAAGAAGCCCTAATCTAATGACAAGGAGATTTTCCCTCCAAGAGGAAGGCTGGTCACCTTCCTCTAAGGCTAGGGTTTGGGGTAACATCCATTAAAACCCTAAGCTGGTCTATCGTTTTCACCTAAAACCCTAGTTTGTATTTTTGTAAATATTATTGCTAGGTTAAACTTGCATTTTCATGTGAAATTTTGCATTTTCATGGTAGAACTAGGGTTAGAATTAGGTCTGCAATTTTATGACGAAAACCCTAAAAATCAAAAAAATTAATTGTTTTTCATTTTTTGGCCTCCCTAAATTTCGGCCTCTCTCTTATAAATTCAGTCTACCTTTCTTGTCCCTAGAAACCCTAGGGCGAAAATTTAGGAGCCCTAAACATCCCAAAAAAAAAAAAAAAATCCTAAAAACCCTAATTTGTAAATTTGTACATATTGTTTTAGCTTAGATTTTGATATCTTGTTAACTAAGTCTAATTTTCTTAATTTTGCACCTAATTTGTAAAACCAAAACCCTAAAAAAAAACTAAACCCTAACCCCAAAACCTGATTTTCAACCCTAAATCTGCCCTAGTGGCCTCTCCTCCTACCTTCGCTCTCCCTTTACCCTAGCTCGCTGCCCTCTTTTTCCTTCTTTCCACCTTCTCCTTGTCTCTTTTTCCCTTCGCTGCTCCCTTTAACCCTCTCCTTTTCCAACCTTCCTTCCCATCCTCTTCTTCTTCTCCATCCCTTTTCCTTTCTCCCTCCTCCTCTCTTCTCTTCTTTCTCTTTCTCCTTTCCCTTTCTTCCTTATCCCCTTCTCTTCCTCTTACCCTCGGTCAACCCTCAAAGAAGGTTCGACCTCCCTTTTAAAGGCTTGGTCCTCTCCCCTTTGACTGTCCTCTACCTCAGCCTTGATCCAAGAGCCCTCGGACCTCTTGAGGAGGCCTTTTCAAGGCCTTGGCACCCCTAAAACAGACCTTATTCACTGCTGCCTTAAAGTCTGCATAAAATTGCAGACCTCCATCTTGAGACATCCTTTTCCTACACCATTTACACCTGTGTATGCAAGCAACAATAAACGTTAATCATTGGTATTTACTTGTGTGTTTGAACTTTGAAGTTTGTTTGATGCTAATAAGAAGGTATGAAATCTATTTGACAGGGGTCTGAAAGTGATTATTACAGTCTGTAAGATTGACAAAACTAATCAGAATTTAAAATACTCATTTGCATACATCTCATGTGATATTTGTTGACACAAACTTGACATTAAAGGAAGGTACCCTACTGCTGTTAATGATCTTGCATTTGGGAAAAGCACTGTGACTGATATAACTCTGATATATTTACAATTTGAGTATATGAAAGCTAGAAAGTGAAGCTAGTTTGAATTGCAAGTGATATGGTTCATATTCCTATTGTTCTTTGACTACTTTGCAATTGTTATGAGTAGATACTAATAACCCTGCTATACTGCTTCTATTATCTCCTCATACAAATCTGAGATTTGATTGACACCAAGTGGTGAAGTATCCCTCGAAATGAAGTACAAGCATTGTCACTCACTGGATCTTATACTTCTACTGCTTACCAACTATTACAACACTATCATATTGCTGGTTAAGTTCTTACTTACTGCTTGAGAATTACTATTGCGAATATAAGTGGTTAATCAGTGAACCTATCTTGGAACTTTCTTACAATCTTGCATTAAGCTCATTGATTTTAAGTGCTTATATTGTTATTCTTATATTCTATCTGCCATTGGTGATTGTTCTTCCTTGTATTTGAATGACTTATATTTTGTAGTGATCATTGACATGCTAACTTGTCAATTTACGTAGTATGTTTTCTTCATTCGCATAAACATATTACTCAAGGCACTGGTCACTGACATATTGTCTAAAAGGCATAGCTTCTAAGTGTTTTTGTAGATAACAAAAGGCTCTCTCCTTGGAGGTTCCGACTCTCGGAAGAAGTTAGAGAAGTGGCTAAGGTGACAGTGGTCACATTCTCTTGCATTTGTTCATCGGATACTAGCCTTGCTAGTTCATCCGGTAACATAACCCATTTGATAAAGTAATTTAAAACCGATCCCTTGATTGTTCTTCTCAAATTTAGGAGGCAACGACCCATAGGTATCCAATAGTGCATGAGAAGAAGTCCCAACAAAGAGTGTCATATACCCTTTTGCAACATGTCAAGTACCTCTTCCTTCTCCCCCAGTTCATTCATGAGTTTTTGACAAGATAGTTGTTACAAGCTACAGTGTCTAGGCCTTTAGAACTCGACAATTTCAGCTTTGAATTCCGCAACAACCTTTCAAGATTGAACGTGGCTTTGACTCAAATGAAAAAAACTTCGAACATCCAAGATCAAAGCAATCTTGGCTCTGGTACCATACAAAAAAATCTGGCACGACTTTGAGCTTTGCACTTGCACACAAAACCTTCACAACCAAAGTCTTATCAGACTTTGTACGCTCTGAATATTACACCCAACTATCAGCAATGATGCCACTTGAGTTATAGTGGAACTCAATAAGGCAACTAATATGACATGGCACGCTCACGTTTTTAGAAAATGTTGATCACATTAGCATGGATCAATCTTCAACAAACTATGCCCTAGAATGCTAACATTGCACTTTAAAACTTATTGTAACAAGTTTTAATGCTAACAAGTTAACACTTGATAATTTCTTATGAACTTATAATTGTAAAATAGACAACACATACAAACAACTCAAATCAATGAACAAATTTGCTAATAGAAAAACGGCAATGTATAGTAGAGTTACATCATTATACAAGTCAACCTCCAATGGCTTCTGAACTCAAACTATACAACTCACAGCACTCACACAAACAACTAATAGCTCTCGGACTCACACTATCTTCACTCTTCACAATCTACGACTCATAGAATGTAAGAGATCATCATTTTATTTATCACTCATACAACCATAACACTTCACTCATTCTAAGCATAACCAACAAAACGAACATTGCTATAGAGATTACTTTTGGATTTTGCATCATGTAATCATCTATGTGAGTTAATATATAGACATGTTTTTGCATCTAAAATACCATTTATGTATATCATTCTTATTTTCTTGGGAGATAATGTGGTATTTAAAAGAAACTATATATATATATATATCCAAGAAAAAAAATGTATGTTTTCTTTGAGAAGAACCAAAAATACAATCATCAGGTGCTCATGGCATGACCAAAAATAGATCATCAAAGTAGATCAAGATACAAATCATCATTGTTCTTAACTGACCCAAACCTTCAAACTATAAACCTCCTAGACTTAGAAATCGGATTGACATAATACAATCTATATCAAAAAAAAAGTTCAAAACTCACTTAAGATGAACTGTCTAAAGTCCACTAGATGACCATCTTGTAATTCCTCCAAAGTACCCTAGTTTTCAATCAAAAGTAGACCTTTCTTGGAGAGGTGGTCTGCTTTTTCGCTTAGCTCTCCTTAAACATGAGTGTAACTGATTACTTCAAATTGACTTGAAATATCCTTCAGTTGCAAAGCAAGGGGCAAAAAGAGTATTGTTTTGAATTTGTAGACTATCGTTCATCTAATTGATTACAAGTGAAGAGTCCCCAAATACCTAATAGATGGACAATGCCTCTATCCAAAGTAGTTTTGAGTAAATAAAATAAATGCCTTAAACTCCCATAGGTTATTAGTCCCTTGACCCAAATTTGCTTTGACATGAATATAGTGAGATTGTAAAAGGAAGAGGACAAAGCCAATGCCACAAGTGAGTTTCGACGTTGACAAGCTCCATCAAAAGAACCCCAAGCCAAAGATTTGCCCACCTGTAACTCCTTTACAATTCTCTAGGGCTTAACCTTTGGAGTTTCCTTGAAATCCAATAACAAAGCATTCACCTGAACAACTACTTGGATAGGATGTGTTGTCTCCCAAAATGGCATGCATGTTTGTTGAAGCCCAAAATGTAACACACCAGCTGGATGACAACTCTCTCAGGAGAGAGGCCAATGTCACCACATTCCTCTCCTCTTCGCTTCAGGTTGCCTCTCCTCCAACTCTAGGGGGGTATCCCTAAGATAGGATCGCTAAGGCAGGCACAGTGATGGGCAAGGTGAATTTGAAGAGGCTGCCTTAGGAAACGCTTGTAACAGAAAGATGGGTTTTTTAATGGATGATGGAAAAGACGGGAGGATCAATCCTCGAGGAGAAGGCTAGTGCCAGTACCAGAAGGGAGCATGGAGTCAAAAAGGGGACTCAAGAGGGCTTTGCGCTTCATAAAAGTGAGATTTGATCTAATACGTTACATAAACAAAGACGAGGAGAATATCAGTATAACCGACTACAATCTATTACTCCTATGATCTTCTAAAAACACAACGTCAACAAACAACTTGATCCCAAATGTTTGCCCAATGGACTAGAAATAGCCTTCTATGTTAGATCTACTCTACAACTTGAAATGGAAACACGCAGCCATGCAAGGAGAAGCCAAATCTGTCCATAAACCCAGCATGATATTTTTCATTAAATCCCGTGGGAAAAGAAGAACTCCCAGAAAGTTTTCCATCCGTACAATGAAGGAGGCTGGCTCCTTTTATAGGCCTAAAACCTTTCACCCTTTCAAAAAGGAAAATAAATAATAATAAAATAATAGAGAAAGAAGGTAGAAAAGGTAGATCCACCTTTTTCTCCTCATCGAAACATGACTAACTCCACTTTATTAATGGAAACTCCCTACTCAAAAGTGGACATTAAACCACAAGACAGAGCGCTCCAACAGCCACGCGTCGCAATAGAAACACTATTGAGATCCCAAGCAATCGGTGGCCAATGAACAAAACGTGGCTTTAGACAGTGAGGCCACTGACTTTTAAAAGAACACTCTGTTGGTTGCGGGCCACTAGATGAAGTCTCCAGATAAATTAAAAATAATGCGACCCGTCAATTTTGAAAAAATAATGTGCAAGTCAATAGATGCGAGGATGTAAACGCCGAGCTCTGCACCGGAGGTACTGTGGATGGGAGCTGCTCCAAAATCCACGTATTCAATGAAGACGCAGCCCAGTGGATGCTTAACAAAACGTGGGTCAAAATCTCCACGACTCGGCTGCCAACATCCAACGAGGTGTTTTAACATTCAGTAGATAGGCTGTCGCGGGAATCCATGACCGGCGTGAAAAAATCAATAGCTAATGAGAACGGACTATTAATTTCGGCCGTGACCTCCGATCTTTGTTGAACACGGGCTTCCGGCATTGATATCAGTCAGTGTATTGGACTTCTTTGGAAATCGAGCTCTGCAAACAAAACGGCGGGAAGTAGATACGTAAAGAACTTTGTGTATGAGCACGTCTCTCACCTCATAGGGCATCGATCTTAATTATCTGTTGTGGCTGTCAAGACGACGCGTGATCCGAGGGTCGACTGCTGCTTCGAAATTTCTAGTGAAATAAATTTCCCGATCAGCGGTCGAGTGAGCCTGTGATCTTCGGCGAATTGGAGTCACCCTGAGATTCCCGTGTGTCAATCATTGGTATTACAAAAAATAACAGAGTTATTTGTATGGACATGCTTTCGAGTTTTAGCAATGGCTCCTGTTACAGCTCGAACAGTTCTTGCTAATGTTGCTTTTGTGCATGTTTGCAGGTTCTAGAGATTGTGTTTCTGCTGGTTTTGTCCCTTCAAAAAAAAGTTTCCAGGTCTGCTGCTGAGGAGGATTTGCCTTGATGGTAACATAGATTAGTACAGGAAGAAAATCATCAGCTCCTAAAGGATTGTCATTTGTTGCCATGGACACGTTTAGTAACAAGCTATTTATAACCCTGCAGGAGTTGAGAATGCAAACTAACTTATCTCGAGGAGCCTTGTATGTATTAATTTTCTGCAACTCCTTCTGCGCAAGCAGCCAGGATGTTTCATTTTGAAAGTTTGGTTGTATATCCAAATGCTCTGGTCGGATGAACTGTTGCACTAAGCTCATCTTCTTTGAAAGTTCCTGGTCATGCTTTGCATCTTCTGGAAGTGATCCAAAAGCATGGCTAAACAATTTAGTCATAAGATATTTCTCCAAACCCGGATCATTCATGCAGTCCAGGTGCCTCATCAATATCTGCATCTGATACCTTGCCAGCATATCTCAAATCTTTAAATGAGACACAACGAGAGGCAGCTACAAGTGACATTTCTGTGGGACAACTTCCTCATGCACCCTGTCTTCAAGTGACCACCCATGCAAAAATGGGAGGTAACAGGATGGATAAATTTCTCCTTGAACATAATAGAATTCCTTGCTAACCATATGCCCCACAAAACCACAAGAGGAACAATCCTGAGGCTTTTCAAATCTCTATTAATGAACCATTTAAAAAAACAATCATCAATGTTATCTTTTCTTAGACCAAACCTGTTGAGAAAATGGATACAACAAAAGAATGTGTTCTCTGCATTACACCTACACAACACACACTTGCCAGGTCCTGCCTTATTCCTCTTTTGAAGAGCTTCCCATGTTAATACTTAGTTATAAAGAACAAGCCACATAAATAACTTACTCTTTGGAGGGGCCCTTATCTTCCACCATTGTTGCAACCATGATTTAACTTCTCCAATATTTAGGTCAAGAAGAGATGAATACCCAAGTCTAGTAGTATAAGTATCCCATGCCTCATTTAAGGCCCAAATTAATTCATCACGATCAATGTTTAGCCTTATATGGGCCTTCCTTAATTTTGTAAGATAAAAGTTCCAGTCCCGAGCCAAATCCACCCATGTACCAAGATCATGTGCATTCAGCCACCCTTGGTTTCCTAAGGTAGTTCCATTTGGATTGCTAAACAAGTTTAGAGTGCATATTCATATTATTTGTAGATGTTGGATAAGCTCATTTGGAAGAAAAATGCGTCTACCACAACCCAATATTGTATCAATCCAATCTCTCACTTGAGACCCATCTCCCACACTCCAAGCCAATAGTTACCGATGATTGGGAATGCAAGTGACATTGCCTTACACTGATTGGAAACATTTTGGATGCTCTTTCTTCCCTTCTTTATCCAATCCATCAATGAGTCTGGAGCTATTTATTTTTCGATGAGTATCCTTTTCCACAAACTATCTTTAGTGATAACATTCCATAAATATTTTGTTGCAAGGGCCTCACCAAATAAATGAATGTGCTTCAACCCCCAACTCCCAAGGGCCTTGGGGGTTGCAATCCTTTTCCATTTGACTAAATGAGTCCCCTTATATTCACTGCTCCCTTTCCATAAAAAATTAAAGCAATACTTTCTAATTCTTGCCAAAATGCCCCTGGGAATGTGAGCTAGGGCCTTTATCAAAACAAGTCGGCCTCCCCAAGAGAACCACCTATTACACTAGAATGATATGCACTTTTCAATCTTAGACAACAGCCAATACCAATCTGCTTTCCCATAGCTATTTGGTTTTAAATTAAACCCCAGGTATTGACCCCTCCAAACATGTCCAGGTGATGGTAGGGAAAGCACCTTTCCATTCCCAAGTCCTATGGATCACCCAATCCAACTATATACAAAGAAGACTTACGTCATTTCTTTCCATACCTATTGCCTTTTTATACAACTACAGGATTTCCTTGAAATACATACATCCCCTTTCAAACCCAAAGAAGAGCACAAGAACATCATCAACAAAGGGAAAATGTGTGAGTGCCTCATTCCAACCCACCTTAACTCCTTGTATTTTCCTCATCTCTTGGCTTCACTATGGATCTATTCAAACCTTTTGCCACCATAAGTAAAAGATATGGGGATAGTGGGTGCCCTTGTGTGAGCCCCTTGGAAGGCTTGAAAAAATAAGAGGCTGGACCATTAATAAGAACAACAAATGAAGTACAGATCACACAAACCATAATCCATTTGACCATAGGAAGAGAAACCAATATATATTAGAAGCAGGTGAAGATACAACTAAGAAACTCTATCAGATTCATAAGCCTTTGAAAGGTCCAGCGTAATCACTGTTGCAAGTAAATGAGAAGTTTTATGGTATGGAGACCTTCTTGATCAATTCCTATGGTCTCATGTATCCGATGTCCTTTCAAGAAACCAAACTATTCAAGAGAGATAAGTACATACAATAGAGCCTTCAACTTAACTACAATAACATTGGAAATAATCTTATATATGCAATTACATAAAGAAATAGGTTTAACCCATCAAAAGTCTCTAGATAGTCAATTTTGGGGATAAGTGCAATGAATGTAGCATTGAAGTTTCCAGGCATCTTCCATGAAATTATCACCTCCTCCACAACCCTAAGCAAATCATCACCCAACATATCAAAGAAATCAATAAAAAACTCCATCGTCCACCCATCAGGGCCTTAGCTTCGATCTTTCTTAAAAGTATTTGAGGCAAACAATAACTCCTCCATAAATATTCCTTTAAACGTCCTTTCATTGTCCTCCATAAATATTCCTTTAAACATCCTTTAATATAGGGAAATAAGAGACCAATTTGAGGATCTCCTCAATATTTGCTTTGTTAGATTCTTTGAAAATGTCCTCAAAGTGTTGAAAGCTACTAACCGTTCTCCCTTCCCTATTGGTCAACTCCTAGATTGCGTTAAAGCTCCTCCTATGATTGGAAAAACTATGAAAAAATTGTGCTCTAGTCCCCCAAATCCAACCAAGTAGCCCTACTCTTGATCTTCCATTCCCTTTCCCTATCCAACAGTAACTTTGACTTTCTGGCCTCCAACAACTTCATAGAAGCCATGTCCTCCTCACCTAGCAGACAACCCTCATTAGCAACTAGCAAGTTCTCCAAGCCCTTTTCAATTTCTTGAATTTTACCATCCCGACTACTATGCCTTTCACTTGCCCAAACTACCACAGTTTCCTTCACTATTTCCATGGCCCTAATAAATTGTTCACAAGTGGAAACCTCTATGAAGGGTGAAATATCCTCCAATTTTCCCTCACCAAGGACTAAAAATCCTCCTCAACCACCCATCCTAGATTGAATTTAAAGGGAACCACGGGATTTGGATTATTTTGATCCAATTCCAAACCAATTGGCAAGTGATTTGAGTAGTAGCTAGGGCCTATCTAGGATATGTACCTTGACACTTTTTTAAGAAGCACATTATACACCAAGAATCTATCCAACCTCTTGGAAACTCTTGTTGCCCCTGCTCTATTTTTGCTCCAAGTAGGTTTTATCTAGATATGCTCTATATCTACAAAACCTGCCAAATAAAAAATGTTATGGAATTAATCTGCTAATATGTCCAATCTAGCACATGTCCCCCAAATCTCCCTTCTACTCATAGAGAGATTTAAACACCCCCCCACCCACAATAAGATTGAATACAATCAAAGCTAACCCCAGTCTCTTACTAAAGACCTCTGTGCATAGACCTGAGTGGACATAAAATGAGCTTATTAGAGTCACATTTTGGTTCCATCTAGTGATCAACCCTCTCAAAAAACCTTCAAAATCAATAGCAAGAAAGTCTTGTTTCCCTCTAACATGTAAGGGTGATTTGGTCATCGATGCCTCCATCACATCCAGCAGTGCAACAGATGAGATGAGACCTATGGTTTGTCCATGGATATTTTCCAGAGACACCTTCAGCTTGCTCATTTCACCATGATATGTTTCAGAGATCGATGGGGGCATTCAGTTGACACCAATGTTATGACATATGCTCTCTAGTTGACTCATGGTAAACACTTTTTATGTGTGGACATGACCATAGGGGGTCGATGGTGTTACTCTATAATGAGTCATGTATCCTAGATTGTTGTTTCATAGCTAAGGATGCATTGTGGTGTGGTTATAATTCTTCTTTAGATTAAGTGTATTACCCCGTGAGTCATATGTACTCCTAAGGATTTTGGGTAAGTGTGACCCTCATTTCATGTCATGCACAACATTTTACCTAGCCATTTCCATGCCATGTCATTTCACTAGCCATTTCACCCATTTCCATTATGTCCCCCTTTCACAATTGACTAATTATATGTTATGTTCCATGGCCTCTGTACTATTCCTATGTATGATGCCTAAGTCAAAATTAAAAGAGTCAAAGTACTTCAAGGGAAATGGAACTAAATGATAAATGTGAGCAATTCCCCCTTAAAAGCTATGATCCCTATGTCCCGACTTATCAAAGCCAATTTAAAAGAAAGGGGCCCTGTGCTTAAAATAGAAAAAAAAGGGATCACAAAAAGGCACAAGGAAAGGGTAACTTGAGAAGAAAATTATTCCTTTCCAAGGCACACATGTGGAGGACAAATCATTAACCCCTAAATCCCGAAAGCTAAGGGGTAGACCTAGCACTTAGTCACATTCTTATGATGAATTTGTGAACACTTGCCCCCTAATACCACGTCACACTTCATCACCCTCACCTTACTTAGAAACTTAGGAAATGCACTTAGTCTTAGGGGAGTAACATGAAAATCTAGATAAATTATAGTCACACCATGGTAATTCTAAGGCTATTGGGATAACTAATTAAGAGTGAGTGAGTTAATTAAAAAAGTGCACTTGACAACCTTTTATGTTAATATTTTGCATATTAGAAGGTATTTTTCCTAAGTTATACATTATATTGTCTAACACTTGGTTGATTCTCTATAGTTGACTTGATGTCCCCTTCTAGATGATGTGTCCCCCTTCTTCACGCACATGTGGGAGGTTTGAGGCACACCTTTCTTCATTATGTCGGCATGTGTGCAGGGCAACACTTTTTCACAGCATATTGATTAGTTGGCATGAGATTTCACCACTTGTTGAGGAGTCCGTTGCACACTATTATCACATCTATGTTAGCTAGAGCTACCATACTGCAGACTGTGCGACCGAGGACCGCACAGTACTTTTTTTTTCCAGATCAGAGATCAGCCGCCTTCAGATGAGGCACTTTTGTTCAGATTGCCCCTAGCAGATATATCAGAGGGGACAGACAGTTGCACAGTATCACAGACATTGTCACTTACCATCTACCACAGGGTCACCTCTTCATTGCCAGGCTTTGATATAATCCCATTGAGACAATTGCCTAGTCTTGTTTTGATCGAGACTATCACACTACATTTGCTGGTTTACTATGATTGCCCGGATTCAGCAGAGGTCCAGTTTAGAGATAGTTTCAGTAGCAGCAGGTATATGGTGCAGTAGGTATTGCATTTGATGATTATTGCTCATGTTGTAGATTAGACTTCTTTATACTTGTTAGTACACTAACTTTGCATGAGATGATATATCTGGTGATCTAGCTCTTATATGATGTGATTGGGCCCTTGATGATGTCAGTCCACCCCTCCTGTCAGACTTATGTATATTCACGCTAGGTCATATCCCCTACACTCAGCATAGACTTGGTCACTTAGTCCCTCTCGGTAGCTGAATTTAGCTCCACTTTCACTTTCTCCATCCATCCGACTCATCCATGATGCTTGTTCCTGACTTGGATTCTGATTTGTGATCTCGAGGACCCCTTCCCCACTGATCTCTGAGTTTGCCATGACTCCTCATTTATTGTGCCTTGGCTCTTTAGTGTGTGAGATGCACTTTTAGACCTGGGATTTGCTCCTGTCGGTTGCCCCCGATGTTGCAATGCAGTTAGGATTGTGTAGCCTCACCGGGTGTTCCCCATTGGTCATTGAAGCATGTATTGCTCACCCCCATTACCTTTGCAGTATGAGCACCATGTTTATATCTTTTGAGATATGTATGTGGCCCAAAAAGGGCCTTGATGTAAATAAAGAAATGAAGAAGTGTAAATCAAGCCAAAAGGGCTATTATGTTGTAAATGTAAAATCTAGCCAAAAAAGGGCTAAGTATGAAATTCATTATAAAATCCATGCAATGTGTTTATAAACACACATGGACACAGGTCAGACGTACATGTCAGCATTTGTAGTGGTTATTTCCTCACCTAGTCCTGCGGGGCAAGGAGGTGAGAGGGAGCAAGGGACAAGCTCAAGATTGTCCCTTAGAGTCCCAAGTTACGGTTAGTCGAACACCCAGTTTGGCGGCTCTAGAAAAGAACCTCACGGAGTCTTCGAGCACGGATGTGAGTTGTGAGATACTTGTTAGATGACTAGTGGTGGTTTCCCTACACTATACCCATTTGTGAGGCACCACCCTTCCCCGTGTTCTATCATGGCATACTTATCTCAGTGGACCCCGCTTTCCCGAGTTGTCCAAAGGGTCACATGATCGTTATCCTTGTCCTCCTGTTGTCCTCCGCCTTGTTTTCCACATCACCTAAAGTCAGCAAAGTGGTCAATTCTATAAGATGTGCATAGCATTTTAGTCTTTTAGAGGTGGTGGGCCCACCTCATCTGGGCCTTGTATTATCTCGGGATTTAATGTATTTTTGATCATCGTATTGCTTAGTAATGTACTAACTTGTATAATTGAGCCTTGTCACTCCATGTTTGCACACAGGTATTCAACTAGCACTATTGTTGACCAGATTTGACTTGGTCAAACTGAGTTGACTAGGCCAAAAATGGGCCCGAAAAAATGTTGCGACCGGAATGTCGATTTTGGTCAATTATTATGTACAGGGGACCCATATGAGCATGCAAGTGTCAAAATTGCAAAAGATTGAAGCACTTGAGAAATTTTTAATTATTATTGGTCAATTTTGACTTGTTTTAATTAAAAATTTTGGATTTTGGGCAAATAATGCCTAAGTGATGGATCGGGGCCGTTCGAGTGGTCATTCCTCCTATTTTTGGGGTCCACGATCACATTGCAGCAGACGGTTCGGCAATCCGGGCACTAAAAGTGGGTCAAAAGCCCAATTTTCAGCTTCAGCCATATAAACCAGCAAAAATTACATGGAACATCAAAATTTGACTAAGGCAACTATTGCAATTGGCAAAAATCAAAGGTCAGCAAGTGAAAAGGTGATTCCTAAGGTAATTTGGTAATGTTTAACATTGTATTTGTGTATTGTGGGGCCCTCTATTGCCCAGCTCACCATTGGAGGTCGAATTGCCCATGGGGGGCGTTTTTCTCCACCTAGGGGAATTCGATTTGGTTGGTACTTTGTATATGGGCCTTGATGTATTATGTTGGGGGGATAAAACATCCCATAGGCACCCCCCAACCACATTATATGTATTGCATGGACCCCACATGGGTCCCCCTCTCTCCACTAGTGCGCTCTCCTTGGGTAATTCGCACCCCCACTTGGCCTCTCTCTCCACCATTCGATTTGATGGTTGGGGAGTGATCCTAGCCCTTCATTTTTGGGGGGAAACTTGTTTTGGGAGTGGCCATTCTCTATAAGAGAAGGCACTCACCCCATTGTTCAATCTCTTGGTCATTTTTTGTAACACTTGGAGCTCTAATAGAGAAAAAAATTGGAGAGTTCTTGAGACTTTGTGCTTGGATGAGCATTGTTGTGATTGATAGCTATTTGTTGATGTATTGCTGAGTTAGTTAGTGCATGTTTCCACCATCTAGAGCTGAAACGATTTGCAGGTTGGGAGATCACTTGAGGAAGGGCACAATTTTTGGAGTGGGAGCTCCACACTTGGGTTCTTCTTCAAGAATTTAACAAGGGAGTTGAATTTACTGTTTGTCTTTCAGTTTCCTAATCATTTATCTTTCATTTTGCTGTGCAAACTTTCTGTTTTGTTTCAGATTTCTGATTTCCCCATTTCTGTGACAGGTAGCAAGGGTGCACTTGGTCTTTGGCTGGCTCAAACGCTTAGGGAAAACGATGGCAGCTCACCACTTGGATTCGGCAAATAGTCTTCACCAATATTCAGCCATGCATCATTGTTTCAAGTACTCCTCTCTTGCCTAACTCTCTATTTAGATTTCTGATATGTTTGCTGAGCTGAAAACACATATAAAACCAAGAGAAAATTAAAAATTAAAAATCTGACCGTAAAAAAATCTTTTCCTTTTAAACCCGCTTGTTATTTAAGCCTAATAGCCTATATCTTAAGTTTGAAACATTTCCGACTCCATTTACCCATAGTTTAGGCACTAGTCCACCTGGCAAAAACGCTCCTAGGGGCGTTTTTCTCTTTCAGCCTGTTTGGTTATGTTTTGGGGTTCTAGGTACTCTTGATTCTTGTTTAAAACATCATTCTACCTTAGGGAAATCAAGTGTCAATAGTTGGAAGTGAGTGAAAATACTAATTTTATGCTGCCCTAGGTCCATTTAACTCACTATTTCACCATTTTCTTGGGCAGTTCATTTCAGCACTTTACTTCCTTTTCATTATAACTCCTTGAGTCATTTCAGCCATATAAATCCATTATATTTATCATAATCTATTGTTGGTCACTTATCACATAGTTGTCATTTCACTGCTTGTGTCCATCAATTTGCTAAGATCGGACTTAGGAGCCCATCCACATTCATTCCTCGTTTTCATCTTTCATTCTTTTGGGTTTGGGTGTGTTTGTTGTCTCTCAACCGTGATTGGTTGAGCAGGGTCTCCCCCTTGACTTGGCTTTGCGCCTCGTCTAAAGTGACTGTAGCCTTGTCTAGTGTGACTTCTGTCCCTTGGACAGAGGACCTAACTACTGTTGGTTACACATTCATAGCTGTCCATCCTCTACCATCCCTGTTGGGATACTCTTCCACAAACAGCTAGAGATGGTGTGATAACACACACTTCGGCCATGCTTCTTCACACTTGATGGGGCATTCCACACGTGGCACAAGTTTTGAGGAGTTTTATAGAGGAGCATTCTAGGGTTTTTTACTGTTATTGGACCTTTGACACACTTGGCATCATTATCTATTGGAGCACTCCATCATTTAAGGCATTCTTCATCATGGTTTGACTTGTCTATATGGTACATTGCACCTTTGAGGACCCATTCTTGCCACACGTGCTACCTTATCTTGGAGCATTCATCACTTTGACTTGGTTTTGATGAGGATGCCCTTATTGTGTGGATTTTTGCACACTTATTCATGGATTTTGATGAGGGCACTAGCTTTATTGAGTGTTTGATTAGTCAAACCTTAGGGTTTTGGCCTTGCACTTACTCATTTGACCATATCTATTGGACTACTCCTCTTTCTGTCCACTTAGCACATCTATTCATGTATTGAGATGAGGTTGTTACATCTATGTAGTGGTTGATTAGTCAAAACCCTTGGGTTTTGGACCTAGCCCTTGTGATTTTGACTACATCCTCTAGAGCGCTCCACTTATTGGAGATGAATTTCACTTCATGTATTATTCTTCACTCGTTCTAGTGGTGTGCCTCCTCACATGGTCAAAATAGTCAAGGTTTTGGTATTTTTACCATGGCATGAGGACACTTTATTATTTTGAATTTTCTTTTGAGGAGTTAGTCTCTCTTCCTAAACAAGATACACTCCTCTCATTGTATTGTTTTGCTAGAACTTGGAAAATAAAGCACTCTGACTACTCTTGTGTCTATTTTCTTTTGTGTTAACACACTTGGGAAATATTGTAGAAGTAAGTTGAAGATATAAGTGTTTAGTGTCTAGGTGTGGATTCCTTCTTCAAGTGGTAAACTACGCATGACAAGGTTGAGGTAATCTCATCCCAATGTTTAGTTTGTTTTACTTACTAAGTTGCTTTAATTTTAACTATTGATAAATTGCTTCTTGTAGTAGAATTTCTAGGCTTTGCATGTAGGTTTATTTGGGGAATTTCAGCTTCTTGAGTTCTCCATAAATTTTGAAGACTTGAGTTCTCATATTTGGCTATACAAAACTAGGACAAGGGCTTGAGTCTTCAACCCTCTCCTACTCTTTGATCACCAAAATATTCTCTTGCTTCCCTAATGACCTCATGCCCTTTCCTTAAGCAACTAGGCACTAGTCAATGTAAGTTTTAAACCTTAACAGTGAAGTACAAACTTATATTGATTCTTAAGCATTAACAGAGAATACACAATGGCACACACATAACACTAAGATTTTCACTTGGAAACCCTTAACCGGGAAAAAACCAGCAAAACTTAGAGCCGCACTGCTCCTTTTCATTATATGTTTATTTAACCATTTACAATACAATATGGTATTCCGCAGCATCTAAAACCCTAATTCGTTTACCCGAAATTAGGTTACAGCCCTAATCCCTTTTACCGGGATTAGATAGAGTACAATGGGTCGAAATCGCGAAAAAGCAAAAAACAACCCAAAAAAATTTTGCGCTCCGCGCGGACTCCAGAGGCCTAACGGTCCGAAACGAGATATAACATTCCCAACAGTCAAGAGATATAATAGAGTTTTACTTAAATCTGGAAATTAATCTTCACTTTAAGTTCACAAATATTTCAAGCAAAGTTCAATGAAATAAGTTAATAACCCATTAAAACCCTCTTCTAGAGAGATGCACTTCACTTCTTACCTTGATGTACCATTCATGCTGGTTTTTTATCATAAAATCAATCTTTAGGATAACATTTGGCATGTTTTAACTTGACATAAGTTCTTGAGGTGAAAATATTTATGGATTTGATTTTTTTTACCCTCTTTGAGATCATTTCTTTACATTTGCATTGGGTTAAATAGCTAACTATTTTCTGAGTTGTTTAAGCTTCGAGTTGCATCAATTCACAACACTCTTTTAATAGTTCTACATAAATTTCAGATCTGGTTTATCTTTCAATGCTTCATGGCATGAATTCACAATGTACACACTTAATTAAAGGCCTAAATAGATCTGGAATTTGTCTTATCTATCAACTAATCCAAGCACATTTTCTGTTATGTTGATGGTTTTATACAAGTAACCAACTCCATTTGAAATCATTTGCACATGGTTACTTGTCACTTTTTTCTAGCTTCCTTGCACTAAACTTTATCAATTCAAGTTGCTGAAATTTTCTCATTGTTATTAACCACATTGTCATAGCTCCATTACTAAGGTTAATTAACAATTTTATTTTGTTGTAAGTTAATTTTGAATATGGTGTAACTCTATTCTATTGGTAATCCGAACAATAGAATTAGAGTTGTGGTTTATTGAGTTACATTCTTTTATGCTATTTTTCATATTTACTTGCAAGTTGCAAACTATCTTGATACTTTAAATCCTTGCACTCATTGCTTACACAATTTCATAATTGGTTTAAAGTTTTCATTTCAATCGCTGGTTATTCACCACTTGTTATAATAACAATCTTATCTAGATCATCAATGTTTAGTGGGATATGTTTCAATGGTTATGTTTAACTTCTCAATTTTGATCTAGTATTTTGCAACAAGTTCATCATTTTTCATTTGGCAAAGCACTTAAAGGTTTTGGGTTGCTCATTTTAGTTGCTTTATTTCAATTGCAAGCAACTTAATGAATTCATAGATTTTGTTTTGAGTTTTTTCTTTCATCACTTTAGACTTCAACTCACATATCTTCCATAATTTATCCTTAACCCTAAGTCACTTGCCATACCTCTTGACACTTAGTTGCTATAGGGAATCCCCAATCATGACTTCTCAAGTCACTAAAGTGAAGGGAAGTAATAGTAGGTGACGATAACATTACTTCCATAGTTGCACTTGGCTAGAACCTTTTAAGTCCTTGCATTTAGGGTACTAGTCTTTGTGGAAACAAGTCCCAACCAGACAAAGACTTCTTTAAATCTGAAATAAGATGACCTCCCTTCCCCATTATTTCTTGAATCAACACTATATCAGGTCTGTCCAAATCCATCATATGTTTGAGGGCAGATTTTTTAGCTTGGCCCCCCAGCCCTCTTATGTTTAAAGGGAGAACTTTAATTGGGAAACAGTGGAGAGGATTAAGCCTGCTCTAAGGGGCCCTGTTATTAGTCTTTGTTTTCCTTGATTCACTTCCATGATAGCTTTTTCTTGCGCTAGTTTCAGAGTGGACTTCCTCCCCACTTGAAAGGATCCTAAATCTCTTTGAGAGTCCTTCCCTAATCCCCCCAAGTCTAAGAGATCTTGAGGGATAGTGCCCCTTCTGGGATGAAGGAGATAATGTCCACCTCCCCTCGAATGGGAAATAGGGGAAGCTAGATTAACTCCTTTGTGGCAGGGCAATACATCACTACTAGACGGAGCAAAGTCACAGGACAAGGGAGTAGAAGAATCCCCTCTCTTCACACCCTCAGGATTACACATTGCAACTGAGGAGGGTTTAAACCAACCCCTAGACCAATTCTTCTTTCCAAAGTCTACAATATGGGTGCCCATCTCTTCTATCTTGTGAACATTTAAAACACCCACAAGAACTTTAGGAGGAAATGTATTTGACTTACCTGAAAGTGTAGTGCCCTCCAAGCTTGCATTCAGTAAGCAATCCATCGTTTTGGTCAAGGAGGAAGTATGCTAATCGATCCCATAATCTTGCATGAGCCCTTAACCTAGACAAGCCACAAGGTGCAACCCAATAGTTAGTGGTATTGATAAATCACCAACCCTCAAATTGACCTCCTCCTTTACACCATTTACCATCCTTTCTCCCTCGAGGCCTAAATACTACTAGCCACCTTAGAACAACTCTCATAATCAACCTTCCTTTGTGTAGACTCCATTGATTTTTCCTTTTGATAACTAAGGTCCCTTGAAACTTCCTTCCTCTAGACCTTCTTAGAAAAAGGTTTTGTCACAATCCTTAAAAACAGGACCATATAAATGACATCTTGAGCACCAAAAAGGAATGTTTACATAGTCCAAAACTTGAGTATACCTATGACCTTTCAGAACTAGATCCATTGTCTCAAATAACCCACTACTAACATCAATCTCCACTAACAGTCTTGCAACAAAACAAAAAGTACTTGATTTGAAACTATTGTCGACTAAAATTGTCTTCCCTAGTAGATCCCCAATGGCTCTAATCACCAGCTCAGTACACAGCTCCATCGACAGACTTAGCAACTTCACCTATACAAGTGTCTTTGCCATAAATTCTTCCTTTGCATCAAATAGCGGGTGCCATGGTTTCATGGATGAAAAGGAACTATCCATAAACCATGCTCCCTTAAAAAACGACACAACTTCTTCCTCAATTCTAGATAGAAACCGCAGCTAGCCATGAGCTAGCAGGTGAAAAGATGGAGAATATCTAAGGAGCAACATCCAGGTTTGTTGTATTCAATGGTTTAATTGCTCCATTGACATCCTCCTCCCAAGAAATTTCCCAACCAAAGTTCGTTTGTTAAGATCGAGAATTTGCTCCACCTCAAGATCTTCTCCCACCAACAAAGCCTCCCCACCGTCGCGGCTCTTTACCACCCTATACCTCTTTTTACTCTTAACCTCCACGTTCTTAACTAGATCTACACCTTGTAAGTTTTCTAGGTCGATTTGACCATGAACAAATCCAACACCCCCCACACCTGCAACATAACCTTCATCTCCTTCACCTTCTCCAATTGTTGTTTGAAAGGAGGGAATGACCTTGGAAGGCTCGAGATCGATAATAGTTTTTAGATTAGGGTTAGAAACAGTCTTAACTGTCACCATAGCTAACAGTGATGCAGCCTCCACTGTGTGTGATGGAGAACCCACCGAGGTACAAAAGTGATCCTGACAGGTGCCCTACCCGAATCCATCCCACACATTGTCCAAAGTACCTGCAAACAAACCTCCTTCATATCCACTTTCCAGAGTTTGAAACTCATAAATTCTCAAACCCCCTCTGCCCCCCAAGGAATTTGGGAGCTTTTACAATTGGAACGTTATACTTGGATAGGTCACAAATATTTGATCATCGGATAGAGATCCTCTAAGTAGTGTACTAGTTGAAGTTCTTCACCCATCTTCAGATTTGAATACAAACCCTTCTCAATTTCACAACCCTAATCCATTCCATTCCCCTAGGAGATTGCCATATCTACATCAATATATATATATATAGTATTTGTTTTATATTGCATTTCCCTTGACCTACCCATTTTGGGGGGTTAGTTTCTAGGCGTTCTCATTTTGGAAACTAGTACACATTTCCACATTTCGTGCAACTTGGGTGAAAACCATTATTCACCCTCATGGATGGATCATTCTTACTCTCCCCCATTCCAATTGGGAACATTTCTCTCCCATGAGCATTCTCCATTCTCCCATTCAAATGTTCTTCATGTCCTTGTGCATGGAGGAACTTCTGCGAGACGGTGGTTGTTATGCCTACAATTAGTGAGAGAACCCAATGGAATTATGGCTGGTAAGAACCTATGAAACGGGTATTTGTTGTTGACACTTTGAAGAGGAATGGGATGGTTTTGAGGAAACCCCGTGGCCAGAATATCCACAATAGCTGAAGCAAACACCATTAAAACATTTAACTCTATTAGTGCTGCTCACAGATAGTTTGAGCCAAGTGTTCTCCTCCAAGTCGTTTGAAGTAGGAAACCAACAGCCCTGGACTCCTGCTTGCATTGGAAGGGAAGAAGATATTGTGGAGTAGACAAAGGGAAATATTCCTTGTGTTGTGAAGGAGAAGGGAGTGCTATGATGGATTGATGGTTGAATGAGGGTCTAGAGTGCTTGGTAGTGAGCAGATTGGCTTTGAGATGAGAGCGGGTTGGCTATGTGAGATTAGAGCCCCATAGGAGCTTCCTTCATTTTGATGGTATCATGAGCTTGGGGGTGGAATCAATAGCTGATTCCTACAGTTGGATGGTGGTGGGATGGTGAAATACTCCTCAACAACTGGTTTTGTGGATCTGCACTTTATTACAAGTAAGTACTCATATGTGTCTTTCTGTGGAATGTTTATATTTGTATCTATTGTATGATCCCATTAATTTAATTGGGTAATGAATGAATTTGGCATATGCATGTTTATTAATTTAATTGGGTAATGAATGAATTTGGCATATGCATGGCTATTTTTGCTAGTATTAATTTGTGCATAAGAATTTGAAATTTTATTGTTGTCAGAGGTGGATTCATCCTAACCATTTCTTATTAGAAGAAAAAATTTGCATGAAGTACCTCAATGGCCAAGGAAGGCATCTGCGTACACAGCAATCACCGAGCTCAGAGATTAGCTCTTTGCTATTGGTTTGAAGATTGAAGATCAAGAATTAGTGCCTATTTCATTAAATGGTTTGTCTCCTGTTTGGGAAGCCTTTATTAGGCTGTGTGTGCTCGTTAGAAGCTACCAACTTATAATAAGCTTTGGTGCATCTTTGTTTCTGAAGAAACAAGGGGAGAAGCAGTGTCAACCCAAAGAAAAGAAGACTAACACCTTGCAATTTTGGGAAGGTAAGGAAAGGTGGAAATAAAAAGGGATTCGTAGAGGGTAAGGAGGAGACATCTTCTTCAGTTCATGGTACTAAGGACCAGAGTCATGTGATGTGTTACAAGTGTCACAAGAAAGAGCACTTTGTTAATCAATGTCGAGAGAAGAGAAAAGGAAAAGGTAAGCCGCAGTAGAAGAAGTTTATAGGGAATGCAAATACTTTAGTTAGAGTGGATGAGTTGGCATCCAAGCTTGAAATCACCTTCTCTAAGGTTTCATAACTTTCTTCTAATAACACTTATGGTGTTGGCTGGTATGTGGACAATGGACATCATGGCATATGACATTCGATGCAAAAATTTTCAGCAAGAACAAGTTGTGTGCATACAAGTGGAGTTGGGTGATGATGGTATATATCCAATCGCCGGAATTGACACCATCTCCTTCATGATGCCTTTGAGCAATGTTCTTTTTGTGTTGGAATTAACAAAGAATCTCCTTTCTGTCTCAGATACTATGATATGAAGTGTACAGTTGAGTTTATTGATTAGCAGCGCACCATAAATGATTGAAGCCGAGAAATTCCTTGGGTTTTGGCCAAAGGAGTGTGTGAAGTAGGCCTTTGTCGGATTCTTGGTGATACTACAAAACATGGGGACCTAGTGCATGATAATGGCAAGCTATGCAAGCTGTGGCACAAGCGTCTTCGTTACTTGCACTATAAAGCTCTTCCAATCTTGAAAGACATGTTGCATGGAATGCTAGATTTGAATGATTTGGGAGATCAATGTGCATGTTAGAACCTTGTAGTTTTCTAGTAAACTGAACTTGTTGCAGTTTATAAGCCTACTTGGCAGTTTGGAGTTGACCAGGTCGACTTTCAGCATATGTAACTTGACTATATGGGTGTTATGGACCAACTTATGTGGATGACTATGGGATGTGGTCCCATACTTGGGGGTATTGGAATAAACACCCAAACCTATATATATGAGAGGCTTTGCCTCATTTGTATCAAGTATCATGCAAGATGTGAATCAAGCATTTGTGAGCTTGTGTTGTGATCTTATCTTGTTTATAATGATTATTAGGCTATCAAGGATACCCACAATGCACTTCTTGGTGTTCTTGTGTTCTTGGCTCTAGTGTTATGTTTTTATGCTAAGTTGTGGGTTAAGTTATGGCTGAGACATGTATCATGTGTGAAACTCTAACATGGTATCGGAGATGCATTTCTAGAGGAGTAAAACTGGTGTCCTATGCAACCTGATCTGATTTGTTTTTGGGTTTGACAATATGGTTGGACCAATCTTGTTTGTACTTTGTGATGCACTGAGCGTTGTTGTTGTGTGCCCTAGTTTTGTCAAGGTCTGGAGTTTGTATTCTGATCACATTGATCGAGCATCGATCCAAATTTGTTGTGATCACTGGCATTGCTATCTTGCCTTAGTTGGATTTGTGAAAAACACCTCTTATTTTCAGGGTGAATATTTGGCGTGAATCTACCTAGAGTTTGAGAGATCGCTGATCAAAAGACGGCGATGTGAGTTGACTATAGCTTTGGGTGGTCAATTGATCATGCAAAGGCTAATTTCTGGCCAAGTTAGACAAAATGCCAGCAGTGAAGGGAATCCCTTGGTTGCTTCAGGATTTTTTGGTTGAATCAACAATAGTCCTACTGTTCAATCTGTCCATGCCCCCCATTACTAGATCTACTCTGTTGCAATTCACTTAACAGTTGTGTAAATTCTTCTTTTGTGCCCTAGCACAATTAATTTTGCAGATCTCCATTGGTGACCTTTGATAAAGATCTCCACACTACATGCATATATGATAAATTGTGCAATAAGCCAGAGTTCACAGGAGTCCAATAGATCAAGAATCTTGCTGAAGCCATATGCAACACCGTGTCCTAGTTGCTGGAAGATACAGATTGAAACATCTTGTTGCAAACAAAGATCAACTATGTGATAGCACTAAAATTGCTAAATGAGATTATAGTGTGGACACGTGGCCATCTAAAAACACTAAATAGTGAGTGTGGGCTGTATGGTTTGGAGATGCTGTCATTGTGATTCTTGTAGCAAAGGGCAAGAATAATACTGTGAGAAAGTCATTTGGACGTATGGCAGCATTGATGTTGATGTTTCTGTCACCTTTGGAGGTTAGTCATCCTTGATGACTTGTAACCAAAGCTTTGTACTGAAGGTTCCTGAGAATCTGCCCTTAGGTGTCGCTGCACCATTATGGTAAAGGAAGCAAAAGTTTGGTTCGATGTCCAAGGATGGAAAACTGGGTTACAGGATGTTACTTTCAGGATTGTATACTGTGGTATTTGTTACTTTGATCTACACCAAATTTGTAATGGATGGAAAGGTTCGAGAATCGAGATACCCAATGTTCCTGGACATGAATTAGTAGGCACATTGTTGAAGTTGGTTCAGAAGTGAAGAATTTTATGTTGGAAATCAAATTTCTACCTGGGCATAACTGTGCACATTTGCCCTATCCGTGCATCAGAAGTATTTTTGCATGCATCACTGCTTACTGAACAGATTTAAGAATTTAGGCTATTGTAGATTATGTTATGAAATGTTTAGCAGTTTTTCCCAGCGGAACTAAGTGCTATTGTTTTTGAGCTTCCATTTATGCTGTAGCAGTGTGATTTGGCCATTTTCTTTGTCCATCCTATAGTGGAATGTTTATGCTGGACCATCGACTGGCCTTATCTGGAAGACAGCTGATAGCATCAAATTGAGGGCAGCTTGCAGCAACTTTTCAATGCATTGGTGCGATCTTTGAATCTTGACCTGCACATTCAGATGAATGCCGTTGTAAATAGACTGACCCCATACAAATGTGTGGTGCTTTGGAGAAGGTATACACAAGAAAGTGTGCTTGACATATTGTATGCCAAAACCATTTGATTGTGTACCCAAGTGACGTAGAGTCAATTCTGGCCATGTGTTTTCCAGTTGTTATGGATGGAGTGTTGGCTTTTGGGGTTACTCTATAGTGTTTACACCATGCATGTTGATGTGATGTGATGTGGAGTGCATGGTGTGATGCCTACCCTAGGTTGTATCTTAGTGGACATACACATTGGAGATAGCTTATTCATGGATTGTTGGGCCTTAACTTGATGCTTATGTGGTGCATTTCCTTAGAAGATCAGAATCCTATGTAGTACGTTAGCATTCTTCATGAGACATGTTATCACCCAGAAATCACTGTCTTGCAAAGGTAGCTGGAGTCTGGATAACTATAGGAAACAAGCCACAGCCACTTCACTTGATTTCTCTCACTTCGAAGTTAGTGCTTGCTAACTTCAAGAGGGTATCCCTAAGTGATCTAAGGAATCAACTGTGGGTCAAAGAGCGATTAGTAGTACCTTAAATCAAAATAAAGATTGCTGTTCTGTTTAAAATCTGCAATTAAATTAAGAAAACAGCAAACTGAAATTGACTTAAAATGATGAAAAAATGCACAGAAAATGCCTAAATAAAGTGCAAAACAGAAATTACAGTAGACTGTAATGACTGTTTTTAATGCTTGAAATTACTAATTTAATAATGCTTTTGTATTTTTCTAACGTTTTTTATGCTTTTCTAATTCAAACAAATCAAGAGTTCTTTTCCATTTAGGAAAACAACCTACCAGGACTCAACCTACCCAACATCGCAAAAATAGAGCAATGGAACTTATTAACCTATTCCAGAACTTAGATCCCTCCTTTTTTTACTTTCTTCTTTTTTTAAATTTTAATGTAATTTAATTTTTATTCTGGAAATACATCAGACCTGCCATGATTGATTGACATCTTTGAATGATCAATACAACCATGTGGATAAGTGATTGATCCTATGGGAAATATCAACATAGTCAAGTCTCCAGTGAAGCCAATCATGAAGTCTACTGAGAGTCGAGATGAAAAGAAGTCCTCATATGCTTGATTGTCAAACAACCAAGTAAATGTGTAGACGGAAACTCAAAACGTGGTTGCTCACTAGTGAATAAGAAGAAAGTAGAAAAGCCAAAAAAATCCTGAATTGTCTCCTGAAATACCTCTACCATCCTCTTATGCCACATACTGTAGTCTGTATTGGCATATTAGTACTTATTTTTGCTGCATTTCTGCTGATGTATCCCATATTCTTATGGTCTCCTTTTATTGCTGGTGGGAGTCTGGGACATTCCGTATGATAAGAGTGATGAGATGATGTTACTATGATGCCATATTTATTGCTATACCATGTCAAATGATGATGATATGTTTATTGATGTTGTACTTCACTGCTACTGTATGATGTGATTGATTGTTTTGATGAGTATAGCTAGTAGTACCCGTCATAGGTTGATGAGGGTGAAGGGGTTTTGATTTACTTACATACCTACCATGAACCAAGATGACTCTTGGCTTTGCAAGGACTACTCCTCCTTCTTCAGTTCCATCTCTGACCTTCTCCATATCATCCATATCACTTCACTTTGTATCTGGATCCCAATGGTTTGAAGTTGACCTGATTGACTCTTGCTCTCCCGCTTTGTGGATTTGTCACCCTTTGTGCTTATTGTTGTCTCTCCTATGTGTCTTTGGTTGTTGTGTTGTAGTGAATCCTCAATATAGATGATTTCAGGTAGATCCCCGTGGCCAGCTATCAATAGTCAAGAAGAACTACAAGTAGAGAATCCTAATGCAAAAGGTTCCTGCATATGCTCCCTGAGGTTGACTGTCATAATAAGGAAAGTCTAAAAATGAGTAATGCCTTCCCCTCAGATCCAAAGAAACTCCCTATGCTATAAAAAATAAAATGGTTAACGGTTGGAGGAATAGATAATCCCTGTCAGGGCTATAGACATTTGACTGGCAGCAGGGCAAGGCCTATTTGCATGAAAGTGCTATGGAAATTCTATTGAGGCTATGGACATTCGCTGGCAGCAGAGCTAAGGCCATTCTATCACTGATATCCAAAAGGTATAAATTATAAAACCAGGTCCAGTATCCTTCAAATCGTTCATCCTGTGCAAAAAGAAAAGTGGAAAGAAAAAGAAAAAGAAATAAAGGAAAATTACTGCTGGGATCAACGGGAAAAGTACCTCATAACACACTCCCTTCTGATAAGACAATTTATGTTATCTGCTACTTGCATGGTTTGTTAAACTATGAAGGAAACCTTGAATCCCTTATCTTGAGTCATTTAGTCAAACTGAGCCAGTTCACGTTCTAACCTTGTGTGTCACCCATCTCCACCCCAAAAAAGAACTAGTGCCTGTAAATGCTTTGATGTTAACATGGTTATGATATGTTCCTAAATCATCAATCTGATGAGCTTATTGAAGATACTTAAATAGAAATCCCTAAAAATAGGAAATGACAGAAACTTGAGACTAATGGAGAACAAGCTCAGAGCAACAGGAAAACTAACACAACATAGGTTGAATACTTCCAATTATATATTTCAGGAATTGAGTGCAAGCTTATGCACACAGTCAACTCCACAAACCTCCGACCAAAGCACTAATCATGTTCACCTATTTAGCTACTTGAACTCCATTTCAACTATCTGAAAACCATGTTTGGTGGTATACCATAGTCATAATGCATAATGAGTGTTTGGGAAACTTTACAATCCTTTTAGCACTAGGATCTCTTCTACAATGTTCCAATTTATAGAGACTGATCTACAATCTTATAACTGTAGTGAGTGCCATCATTTAATCGAATTCCATGTTAAAACACACTAGCCTTTACTAGAGCTCTCTCTTTCCTTCAACTTCTTAATCCTCTCCTTGTCCTCAGCAATCACACCTCGTTCTATTTGCCTATATGTCTCTTTGGGACTTTCTTAACTGTTCCCCATACTTGGACTCTCCTACTATGTACATACAGGTACCAGAGATTTCTTCTTATTGAGCATTATCAACGTACACCAGTAGCAGTAGAAAGCATCCTTTGGTTGATAATTATAGATAATGGCAGGGCTAATTTCCTTGTATATAAGCACGTAAGTATCACTACTAAAAAATTGTTCAACATCAACCGCTTGCGCATGCCATTACGTAACTAGACCTGGTTCTGAATAACATTAAGAGAACATTTTCGAGATTAGAGTTCCATGTCAATATGATACATACATGAGATCTCTGCAAACATAAATTCGATTTATCCCTGCATAATATTTACCTCACAAAATTCAGTAAACATTAGTTACACAACTTATTATACATCATATCTTCCCCGACAGAAACATGGAGGGCCTAATATTTTAACAGCATAGATAGTTATCACTGTCAAAATGCAAAATAATAGGGAGCACTGCGCTAAGGACCATTTGTAGTGATATCCCTGCAGACAGATGCAAACTACATCTTCACAAGGAAACCAAAGTTGGCAGGGAAAGCTGGAGGTAAGTGGCTTATAACTTTATAAGGGGGCAAACATGGAATATTGTGTATTGTGTTAACTTATGCTGTGGGATAGGGCACGACCGCAAATAATGAAGCATAATATATTGCTCTGATTCAAGGCCGATATTGTGTCTCACTTCTAAAAATTCACATTTTAGGCATCGTAGGGGAGAACCCAAAGAAAGCGAGATTTGACACTTGACCTTCATAAAATTCGATATGAAGGTAAGTATGAAGGATTACATGAAACTTACTGGGAGATTCAGATTTTCCAAGCACAAGTTAAGGTGCTTGATCAAAGGGATGGATATCATGAATTAAATTTTGCAGGAAGAAGTATTATGAACCCTTCTAGATGATGCACAGAGGTGGGATGAAACAGCATAAGAAGTTGGGATGTGGCTCATGGAAGAGAAAGAAACTTTAAATGTGGTTTGGGCAGAGCCAAGAAAGGCTAAAGCAGACCACTAACAACAAACTTTCCAGGAGAGATTTTTGCTCCAGACTCCAGAGGGTCTGTTAATGGAGGAGAAAATGGCAGACCCAAGAAAGTCAAGGAGAATTAAGCAATTGAAATTCCTTTGTGCCGTTTAGCAAAATAAGGCAACAAACAAAATGTATGTTGGCAAGAACTGGGGAATTTTTTTTGAAAATAAGTACGTTGCTGTTATAGATTTGTTGAGGAGCTTGTTGAAAGTTGAGATTGAATGATCACTATCAGTTTCATAACTTGGAATAGACTGGAAAAATAAAGGGTGGATGCAGGAAAATACTAGCTGGATGTGAGAAGATCACTGTCAGTCAGCTAATGTATGCCAAATGTGTAGCAACCATCCCATACCCTTAGAAGTTGCCTGTCAAGTAGCTCATATGTTATTTTGCAAGGTCTGTTTCTCTTACGAAATCCAGCTTGGATAGTGCCTTTTGGCTTGGTTATATTGGAAGTGGAGGTTGCTAGTTCGGTGTTTCTCTATGTAATTATGATGTAATGAATTATAGTCAATGGTGTTTAAGGTCATGAGTATGGTTGTCTGCAGGGAGAAAATAGCTAGCACACACATCAGTGGTCACTGTGAATAGGAAGAACGTATACCAGGGAGGTTGTATATATTTGAATCTTAATAGAAACTTTCCTTTCCACCAAAAAAAGCAACATACATAACTGTACCTACTGATAGCAAAGGACATATCTAATGATTGATGACTAAATAATTCAACATTATTTTCATATTTAAGGATGCAATATAGTTACCACAATGTTACCCTCACATGATTGATAGGTAGAAACTCAGATTACCAAGAAGAGTTTACGAATTTCATGTGCCACAGTTGTCATCTCTGTCCCGCCATTCGGGCAATCTGAATTACGATCATTATTGTCCTCCAAAATTGGATAAAATGACATTGGAGTTGTGCATGTTACTCTACTACCTGTATGTAAATCAAAAAGCTCTCATCAAGTTGCTAAAGGCCTAAATAGCACTAACAACATGCGAGGAAAGAAATTCCACTTTTCAAAAAAAATTGACAAGCTGTTTCCTATATGGGAAACAAGCCCTGCCCCATGCTAGGAGTATTACAATTGAATTAAGTGGGCTTACAAACATTTCATAAAGATCCTTTTGGCTAAGAAGTTGTTGACAAGGTATCTATTTGCCCAATTCATACGAGACTTGCACCTCACCCCAAAGACATAAAAAGGCCTGCTTGCACACAAAAAAATTGACAAGCTGTTTCCTATTTGGGAAACAAGCCCTGCCCCATGCTACTAGGAGTATTACAATTGAATTTAGTGGGCTTACAAACACTTTATAAAGATCCTTTTGGCTAAGAAGTTGTCGATGCGTATCTATTCGCACAATTCATCCAAGTTCATCCAAGGCTTGCACCTCACCCAACGACATAAAAAGGCCTGCTTGCACAGACGAGACAGCTTGCCAGGAGAAAAACGTGTCTATGGAGGATGGATTTGAACCTTGATGGGTATGAAACACCTGATTTTACCAACTAACTAACCAAGACTCCATTGGCAATTTGCAATTTGAACCACCAGGTAAGAACATTCATTATTTTTTAGAGGCATGGGACTCAAATTATATTCAATGCGCCCGGATTTATACAGTTCTGCGCTAGTGTCCATATTCAATGCACAATTACACACGCACAGAGTTATATATCACCCCACCCCCACCAGACTGTAGAGTGCAGCTGTGTAGTAAAGCAAACCCATGCAGAGATTATTCCTAAAAGCATGTATTCGCAATAAAATTTAAGTGGAGAAAGTACCCAAAGAGTGCTGCAGAACCCGAAGTTTCTGTGGGAGGGCAGCAGCGACGCATAACTTAATTGAGCTGCAATTGGCAAGCATGAATCATGAGCTACTAAAGGAAATTTTCCTTAAAAGAAACACAAAGAAAGCATGACTACAGCACCTGGCGGGGTAGAAGTATTCGTTATCGAGACGGTACCCATAGCGAACAAAACGAGGATTTTGGTCATCGGTAACCTCTGATAGAAGCACTTGGAGCCTGAACTTATCTGCACTCGCTGTTATGAATCCAAACTTAGCTGGATGAGCTTTCAACAATTCTTCTATAAATGGGTTGTCCCAGCATCTCTCTTCGCTTATCTTCATAGCACCGAACGCATATTCCAGTAGTATTCCAAAAAGCCCATCGAAATCTCTCAAATTGTAAGATGAAGATGTCGGATCCCTCCCAGTGAATTTTGGCAAAATGTTTAAAATGCATAACTCGGTTTCCGAGCTTGTCCATAAAATGAAGGAAACTAAAATGTTTAAAATCTGAAACTTGGTTTCAGAATCTTTTAACACAGAAGTGACAAAATAAATTAGGTAAATTCTCAAATTTAATTTTTTAAAGACAAAATCTATCATAACCGGTAGGAAAGTCATCACTGGCTTCATATTATTAAAAAAACCATACCATTTGGTTTCATGTTATTAAAAAAAACTATACCATTTGAAATAACTGGCTAAAAACTTCCATTCTTAAGACATGGTTGTAAATCTTGAACTTTTAACGAATTATTAACTAATGAAAAGTCAATCTTAATCTTAACATTAAGAACATGACTAAGTATAAATTATTATTTTAATTAATAATAAAATCTTAAATTTAAAAACATTTAAATATGAATTATTAATATATTTTATTATTATTATTAATGATAAATTTATTTATCCTCGGATGCGGGTGTCACTCAAACCTTGCTCACAGGTGGATGCATTGAGCGCACACCTAGCAACAACGTTCAGCACAAGCTCTCAATATAGAGTGTTGGCAAGAGCACTCATTGCGAAATTAATGCGGTGGAGGTTGGTGAGGTGGGGAATAATGCTGAAGTTATTACGCCAGGGTGGGCGAGCTTGGAGCAGGACAGGAATGTCTCTTCACATTAATCTCGCAAACCGGACTATGACGCTCCCTCGTGTGACATCCCCTGGCTCCTTCCCTGAGCGAGGTGTTATAGTGAACAGGATCAACACCATCCTCATTTACAATTGCAACCAGGTTAGTGAAGCTGGTCGCTCTGCTCAGCAGTTTCTAGTTCTGGTGGTGGAAAGTTTCAGAATGTCGATACCGCGTGGTACCTCCAAAAGAGTTGTTGGCCATGGCACCAGGTGTGGAGCTGATAAACCAGGTAAAGAAAAAGTGGCCATCAGCGGGTATGCAAATAATGTCTCTAGTCCAGTCTGTTGCCTGATTGATGATTGGAAATCCAGTAGAGTTGCGGAGATTCGGGCTTTTGGAAGCCATGGAAACCAGATAAACTACTACTGGCTCGTAAAAAACATGATGGGTACTTTGGTTGAGGAAATGATTTCCAACTGGAACACGGCCAAAACCTCAATCCTGGACATTAGAGCCAACCTGGTGCATTTGGACGAAAAACTGGTAAGCTTGGACTCCAACTTCGCAGGAGGAAAATACTCTATGGAGCGTTGCACCGTCTTATGTGCTGGCTCTGAGCACGTTGGTCCTGCAAAAACAAGGAGGCCTCTGCTGCTGGAGGGGTTACAAGGTCTGGTGTTGTCTCGGTCGCCACTGGTGCTGAACCATCTATCAAAGACACTGTGGTCACTGAAGGGAAACTGTCGGAATCCACGGCCAATCTGGATTACCCTTCCCTCCTGGCTACCTTCCCCGTGTCGTCCACCATCGGGCCCCTGCAATACAAACGAGTCTGGAAGTCTGACAATGGAAGCGTCTCCCCCCGTCGCAAAGCGAGCCTCTATCTCCTAAGCTTCTTCCTCATGGCTGGGACGACGACTTCTTCGGTAGCTGCCCAATTCTGGAAGAAAAACCGAGTCCTCCTCATGCATGAGCAAGCTCATAGGTTGGCTTTGGTGGTTCCAAGTTTTTGCTATGATTTTCAGTGTTTTTGTTTATATTGGCTTCATAGTCTGTTTTTTTGGTCTCGTTTGTTCCCAAGTCTGTTTTGTCAGGACTCTTACACGACCTGGTCTCCTCACACAGGTTTTTTTTGTAACAATAATAGATTCTCTAGCATTTTTGAGTGCCTGGGGTGGTGGTTTCACCACCTCATACCGCCTAAGCTTGTAAACAGATATGTAATGTAATCTATGGTTCTCTTTTTATGTCCCTGAAGGGGATCATATATGTATCATTGAGTCCCTATTATTTTGACCCGACGTTTATAAATTTTTCATCAGTGTATAGTTGTTGTAAAGTTGAAAATATATTTTATTTAAAAAAAAATTTAAAAATGGAATTTTTTGAATTGTTATTGGTTGGAGGTTGTGATGTCATCCTCGTTTTTCCCTTCTCGGGAGGGGCCCGCCGGATGATGTCACCTGGGTGGAGGGTTTCAAACGATTTCAGACTTTCCTACTTCTATTGGTTGTCAGTCATTTAATAAATGAGAGTCTTTTCCTTCTGATATATGCTCATGGTGGAGATGAATGGAGTGACTTGTACCAGGCTATAGCAATTAATGCACTAGAAGCCTCGTTGGTCCCCTTTGCGCCTGGTTGAGGGAATGGTCGGTGACAAACAGTAGCACAATTCACTTATTTTTCTTTTCTGTCTGGTGGTTGACGGGAGGAGGCCCGACCGCCCGAGGGATATTATATTCTCGGTATGTGCGAGAGCGAGCGTGCACTAGTCATGCTGTGGTTGAAGAGCAGCCATTAATGTGATGGCAGACCCATCATTATAACAAATTCTACCCATGAATGAGACGTCCAGAATGGATGTATGATGTCGATGACTCGGTATATGCATCAACTATTAACTTAAATCTCATTTTAACTCCTCTCATTGCATAAACAAATTTCAATTAGAGAAATCGCTTACGATATCGTGACGGGATTGTCAATGTCTGTCGTTCCCCATACTATAACAACGTAGATGAAGTCTTAGGTTGATTGTGGGATTGGATTTTGTGGTTTAGTTTAACGGGAGATTTGGTGAGAGCTCGGAATGAAATTGGGATTAGCGTTGTTTTCATAAATATATACTCAATGACGGAGGGACGGGAGATATGATGATGATCCAGGTAATGTCACATGGGAGATATGACGAATTTTCATTTTTATTGTTATAAATTCCCCATATCCAAGCTCTTTCTCTCATTTTTCCTTCCCGTTTGCCTGCGTTGCGCTTGGAATCCTTGTGAATTATCGGTTTCCACCCCCACCCAACCCACGACCATATAACGCGCACTACACTCCTCATCTTCATCTCCCCTCTGGTCCGTCTTCCTAAATTTTAACCATTTCCTCCTCTCCCCACTTCGTTTGTTCATGGACTTTGCAAGCATTCCATTAACAACATGTTTACAAGCTGCACTAACTTTGCCTGGTATTTTATTTTCGTTTTGATTTTTGATATTGTAGTATTCTCTGCCATTGACCGCTACTTTCATTTCCTTTTCATTGCAGAGGTATTTTATTTTCGTTGTGGTTTGTGATATTGTACTATTTGCTGCCACTGACCGCTTCTTTCATTTCCTTTTCATTTGTAGTTAACATTGTTATTGAGAGCATTCTTACAAGAATGGGGGAAGTCGCGGTGAAGACAAATGATAATTTTGTGAACGAAAACAGTGTCCATGAAATGAGCAGCAGCAATGGAAGAGTAACTTCGGCACCTCAGCTTGGCGAAGGACGGCAGCAATGCTGCTGGTACGAAGAAGAAGTTTGGCGTCAAATAGAACAGAAATACTATTGAGGAAATAAAAGGATTAGCAATTACACGCTTGTTTGTCACTTGGACTTTGATGCTCTTACATGTGAACAAACTAGACTTCATCCAAAAGACAGAAACAATAACAAGCCTTATTGGAAGATGTTTGGGTTCTTCTAACATCTGAGCGAGAAGGCTAAGAGAGGCATGTGAGCTTTGTCGTTCGGTTGGCTTGGCTTGGCTTGGAAGGCGGGTACTTTATATGGGCTTTGATCCTTGTCCTCCACTAAAAGCTGCATTATGATTCAATTCAATACAGATGTTTGAAATCCATGTATGTATCCAAAATAAAATAAAGAAACAAATTCTAAGACCTACATTTTATGAAGTTGACCTAGTCCAGTGCTATTGACAACTGCTATTCCCAAACGTCGGCTTGGTTCTGAATGGAGACAAACAACACCTCCTATGAAGAATTTTTTCAATTCATGGCTTCCGCTAAGTCAGTCTCAAGTGCATGAACACAAAGCTAGTAGTTCTGAGTCATGGAGGAGTACTTAACTTGACGTTCTCGATACTCATCTCACTCCGCCTTGGCCACAACAACTAATGGAAGCAACATAAAAACATCGATGATGCCAGCGACAATTCTGTATTTTCCCATGGAAAATATGACCTGGTTCTCAATGATAATGAAAACCATGAGAAATCCTGCGAGAAACAAGGCTATATACAGAAAATGATAGAACTGGCGCAGCTCATTCTCATCCATTATTGAAGCTCTTACAGGGCGTATAATAAACATGTCTTCAATTATTGAGTCAAAACTATCACGTGGTACTAAGAACAATATAGGAAAACTTGATAATACAACATCTTTCGAGTCAAAAGGGTTTTGAATTTCTCATTGTTTTATCTTATTTTGATATTAATGTTTTTTTATTGATTTATTTTATTTTGATATTAATATTTATGAATAACTCAATTGGATGGAGAAGTTAATAGCCTCAAAAGTGGTCTAGCTTTTTGGATGAGTCAATTTGGATGAATGATGACTAGGTTCGGGATGCCAGTTGTTGGACACCCCACCTGGCTCCGCCCCCCACGCCACGTGGCCAACTTCAATTGTGTCGTTTTCCGGTTGACGAGGTAGTGCCACCTGTCTAGTAGGTGGGCGCCTTTACGCCGCACGTGCAGCGTGCCTTTTCATGGTCCCATGGACCTTTTCCTGGGAAAGGTCTTACCCTCTGTGTCTTTCTGTTCGGGCCCGAAGTGTGGGCGTTGTGTTGCCCCGGTTGTTGAGGAGCTCGACCTCCGCTGCTATTTGTCCCTTCGCTCGTCTCTGTTCACCTGGCACTCGTCTTTGTTCACCTGGCGCTCGGCTTTGGTGATATCCTGCACACGTTTGTTGGTGGTCCGTCCTGGTTGTTTCTTCGGACATGGTGGCATTTCGCTCAATGGTGCGCTTCGTTATGTTTAGATGTGGTGGCGACTTGGAGTATCCCTGTTTCAGTGGTGGAGATGCCGGGTTCCGCCTCTCGTGGTTTCGGTGGTGGCGATGGTGGCTTTCTGTCCCTGGTCCAGTAGCTGCGGTGGCTTCGCTCCTGGTCCGGTAGTTGCGGTGCTCTGTTCGGCGGCTTCGCTCCTGGTCCGGTAGCTGTGGTGACTTCGTTACGTTGTTGCGCTCGGTTTCTTCATCCTGTGGCTCGCTGGCTTCGTTCGGTGGCTCGTTGGTAGGTTTCCTACCATCCATCCCTGCAAACGTGTTTTTCAACACTCCCAATCTGTTGGGGATTCTGTGGACCTTCTGTGCTGCATTTCAAGGTTTAACATTGCGTTGGTTTGTTGTTGTTGTTGGAAAATTTAGTTTAATATGGAAAATTTAGTTTGTTGTTGGTTTAATATGGAAAATTAAGTTTGTTGTTGGTTTTTGTTGCAATCCCTGCATTCGGGTTTAGGGTTAGGGTTTATGAATTATGTTTGTTGTTGGTTTACGTTGCAATCCCTGCCACAGGGTTAAGGTTTATGAATTATGTTTGTTGTTGGTTTACATTGCAATCCCTGCCGCAGGGTTAGGGTTTATGAATTATGTTTGTTGTTGGTTTACGTTGCAATCCCTGCCGCAGGGATAAGGTTTATGAATTATGTTTGTTTTTGGCTAACGTTGCAATCCCTGCCGCAGGGTTAGGGTTTATGAATGATGCTTGTTGTTGGTTTACGTTTCAATCCCTGCCGCAGGGTTAGGGTTTATGAATTATGTTTGTTGTTGTTTTACTTTGCAATCCTTGCAGCAGGGTTATGGTTTATGAATTATGTTTGTTGCTAGTTTACGTTGCAATCCCTGCCGCAGGGTTATGGTTTATGAATTATGTTTGTTGTGGGTTTACGTTGCAATCCCTGCCGCGGGGTTAGGGTTTATGAATTATGTTTATTGTTGGCTTACATTGCAATCCCTGCTGCAAGGTTAGTGTTTATGAATTATGTTTGTTGTTGTTTTACTTTGCAATCCCTGCAATAGGGTTAGGGTTTATGAATTTAGTTTGTCGTTGGTCTTTGTTGCATGGCCTGCAGTAGGGTTCGTGTTTATGAATTTAGTTTGTTGTTGGTTTTTGTTGCAATCCCTACAGTAGGGTTTGGGTGAATGAATTTATTTTGTTGTTGGTTGTTGTTGCATGGCCTGCAGTAGGGTTGGTTTACGAATTTGGTTTTTGTTGCATGGGAGGGATGTCTATTCTTGGCACTGCATGGGCCTGATGTTAATAGTTAATAGTTAAAACTGCATCATACAACAGTGACTTCTTGGGATATCAGCAACTGTGCCAAAGCAATGGAGATATCAGTCGAGGACTGAGATTGGCTTTTACTTTAATTTACAATTGGCATATGATGCAGTTTTACAAGTATATGGGCTTGAATTTACAAGTATATGATGTAGTTTTTACTTCTAACTATTAACATCAAGTGCACTTTACTTGCATTATGGGCCAATTTATGGTGTGAAATTATTTTGAAGGCCATTTACTTTCTTCTGCACTTATTTCATATGCAAAATCTACTGTGATGGGTGCTGTCAGTTTTTCCTGCTGATTTGGTTGTACGTATTTTGTTCAATTTGTTGTTGGGTAGACCATAGCATGCATTTATATACACATGGTTTTATTAAACAGTGACTTTGGCTCGATTACTGTTGTCTGTTGCTCTAGTCTTCAATAGGATATCGATTTTGTTCTTGGTTCCTTGTAAAGTATCATGTCTTCTTTGTATATTACAGAGAAGGGCTGTAGACTATAATTTGATATTTGATATTTATTTTGGTTGAAGGGCTGTAGACTATAATTCATAGGCAAACTGAACTACACCTATATTTTTCCCTTCTATGTTGATTAGTATGATACTCATTCATTAAAGATTCATTAAGGATCTAGACCTGACCCTACTGCATGGATTACAACATAAACCAACAACAAACTAAATTCATAAACCCTGAAAAACACACACTATACCTAATTTAGGCCTTTTATGTTGATTAGTATGATACTCATTGCTCTTAAGGCTTACAGTCCATGTTTAAGGATATAGACCATGCCGCATACATCATAAAAGGAAGGAAACATAGGGGTCTCAAGAGTTGTACATTAAAAAAACACACTTAAAGATTCATTAAGGATCTAGACCCTAACCCTGCTGTAGGGATTGCAACGTAAACCAACAACAAACATAATTCATAAACCCCTTAAAAGTAAATGGAATGTTTAATCAAGGAACATTACAGCGTGCTCTGGAAATGATGAAATTGTATATTAAACCCCTGATTACAATGCCGCAAACATTAGGGAACGCTATGACCTGGGATTGTATCCAAAATGGTCTAGGAGTGTATCCAAAATGACAATTACACAGACATTAGAGCCATTGATTACAAAAAATACACATTGCAATGTGGTCACAACCCAAAAAATGGCACCCCTATGCAGGATGTCTTCCAAGATCTTCACTACCCAATGTTGTTGAGTTTCCTGCTTGATCCAAGTTGGTTGGCCTGCCTAACAATGGCTGATTAGGTTGTGGCTGATTGCCTCCATATGATATCCAATTTGCTTCTTGAAGCCATGGAGGAATTGAGTATCCACAGTGCACACTTGTGCTACTAAGCCCTGCAGTAGGTTGAGCCCCCCTATAATCATACACACGATTGACACCTGCAATGGTAGGAGGGAATAAAGTGGGCATGCGCACTTGTTGATTGAGGGGGGCTTGGATGTTTCGGAGGTCTTGGAAACATGGAGTATTATTTGCAATATGATCCAATGTGTTTGGCATCATCCTACTCCCCTCCACTATGTTTGCATCACTAGCAACCCTTTCTGCCAACCCTTGTTCTTTTTGAAGCAATTGTTAAGCCTTTCTCAAATCCTTTTCCTGCCTTGCCATCTGCCTTTGATGAGCCTTTTCTTGTCTTTCTTTCTCTCTTTTAGCCCTTTCCTGTGCTCGAATTTCTGTTGCAGCCGTCTTTTCTTTAGCTAAGTCCTTTTTCTGTTTTAAATCCTAGATTTCAAGCTTCCTATGCTCAGACTCAACCAATAGTTTTATATAGTCTTCTGAGGTGAGTAACTGTGAACTTCGACATAAATGAAGATTGTCTGCTGTTGCTTGCCTTCTTTTTGCTGACACTCTCTCTACTGGTAGCTTTAGGAACCGACCAAGCAACTGGCCCTTCGTTGACACTTGCTGCTCCTTGCCTAGCACTTGACTTTCAATATTTGGGTCAATTTTCTCCTGTTCTATCTGAACCATATTGTCCTCTTCAGCTGGAACCTCATCGTGGACAGTATCTTCTTCCAGATTTCCATTGTCCACAAAATAATGAACAATTTCATTGTCCAATTCTCTTGGCTGTGAAGGCATGTTCATGACTTCTTCACTGGTCCTTGAGACATTATTTTTGTTCAAATTCACCATGGCTTCTGTCGGCCATGATGGTGGGGTAACCTGGCTTGGCAAAGACAATTCTACATTGTTGCTTCCTGGAGTATGATCAACGTTTTCATTGACATTCTCATTGACAGTTGCAAGACCACATGTGGAAGTTGCAGCTGTTTCAATTGGTATAACAACCTCCATGTTACTGTCAAATTGTTCATTGTTATATTGTGTTTCACATACCTGTTCATCATCATCAGCACAGTAGGGTCCTCCTTGAGACAGGGATATGATATTATCAGCAGCAACAACTTCTTCCTCTACTTCCACATCTTCTTGGACATCCCCTTCTGCCTGACCATCCAGTTGAAATGCCTGGCTACAACCAGTATCATGCATGAGAGCCTCAAAATTCAGTGGCCATATCCCAGTCCTCTTAAACCCAGCCTTGATATTTGATGGTGTGAGAGCCCTTTTAAAGGCTTTACTTGCAAGCTCGTCTAGCTCAAACCTTTTTACCTCCACCCCTAGATTCTTTGCCATCCACGAAGCTCGCTCACCCCTGAAATAGTTCTTGAAAGGATCGAACACACTGACATTTAGGGGTTGCAGTCTGTGAGTGGTATGAACAGGCAATGTCAACAGGTCGATGCCCAAATTGTTAGCCTCCTCTATTGTCTGGACAGCAATGTGGCTTCCATGTCCATCTAAAACCAACAAGTGTCTGTTTACAGGTGAGACACCGCCTGGTATAGATGCAGCAAAGTGAGTAAGCCAATTCAGAAAGAGTTCTTTAGTCATCCAAGCATGGGGATGTGCAGCCATGCATGCACCTGGTTCACAATTCTGTATATAGTTTTTCAGTTGAGTTTTACCTTTAAACAGATAAAATCCAGGGATTGAAGCACCAATTGCATTGACACAGCATAGAATAGTGATCCACTCCCTGCTCTTAGGAAAAATCTTAGGCACATTACGACTCCCTCTCTTGGCAATTACATGCATGCCACAGTTCCTTCCTGCCTATAAACCTATTTCATCATAGTTCCATATATGGTCTGGAGCATAACCATGTTTCTCGTATGCACTAGAAAGGGTGGCATAGAACTTAGTCAGAATTGCAGGGCGTAGATTTAGAGCCATGTCTCTATCTAGGCCCTCAGCTGTACGCAACACAAGGTCTGGATGCCTTTTTTTAAACCCAAACCACCATGACTTACCAAGAAACCCATCTTTGAAGAGGTTTGGCCTCCCTTGACATATTTGAGCTACTGTGGATTTTAGTTGTATCAGCTCTAGGCCATGCCCCATTTGAGCCATCTCCTTACACCACTAAACCACCTCGGCCTCCTCCTCTTCACTCATAACTGTAACAGGCCCTTTACGCTTTGTATGTGTGAGCCCATTTATCCAGTAATGCACTGATGAGGTAGCAACTCCATGTTTTTCAGTAGCAGCACGAATGGAATATCCATTGAACTCTATATCATCAATGGCAGCTAACATGTCTTCTTTTGTCCAGCCTCTTATTGCACTGATCCTAGTGGTTGAACTTGCTCCCGGAACTGTTGTTGATGGTGGCTCTGTGGTTGATGGTGGGACAACAATGTCCCCTACCACCACATGGTCATTCTCAACAACATTGTCGGGTGCATTGTTGGCATTTGAATGATCGACCCTCTCCTCGTCCGATGAGGTGCAGCGTAGCTGGGCACCCCTGCTCAGTCGACGACTTGTTCTCCTTACAATGTTGACTCTTGCCATGCCTGCAACAACTTGCACATTTACAGGGGAAGCTGATTATGTAGAAGAAAACTGGAAGTTGCCTATAACATCAATGGAAATAACATTACAGGTTCTTATTATATAGAAGGAAACTGAAAGTTTTTATAACAGAAATATAAATAACATCAATGGAAATAACAGAAACACTTAAGCTGATTATGTAGTTACCTGATTATACAGTTGTGATTATATTGTGCACACACTCTCTAATGGTATGTCTCCACTGTGCACACACTCTCTGATGGTATGTCTCCACTGTGCACACACTCTGCAGTTTGAATTTCTGAAATGCCACTACAGTAAGGGTTGTGGTTCTTTTATAGTTGTTTGATGTTGGATTGGATTGGTAAGAAGGGTGCACATGGATTGCAATCCCTCAAAAAGTAATGTGTGTTGTGGATTGATTTAGATGTCATCCAATGGCTGGGAGCTTGTCATGGTTGATCCTTGTGCCTTCATCTGTTTCATGATCCTTGTGCTTTCATCTGTTTACTGGATGCATTTAATGGGTAGGTGTCACTTATTGATTACAGTGGGTTGGGATGTTGAACAAGCACGCAGTTATGGCTGACACTCTTCTGGTTGTTGCTTGGATAGGTTTTAATGAATGGTTGAATAGGTTTTAATGAATGCTGGGATATTTAGGCTCCAATATATATTCGTGGGTCCTCATTTGATAGGTACCTTGCAGTTGGTGTGAAATACAAGCTGGGTTAAATAGTTGTTAATGTACTTTTGGATCCCTGAGCAGATATGTATGTACTTGGGACAAGATGTTTTGTACTCTTTTGCACTCCAGGACTATTTATGGACACCTGTTGGCCTAGTCAGTTAATGGGCAATTTTTGGACATAATTTAAATATTTACTGCACTTAATATGGAATATTTATGTCTAATTTATGGGTATTTTTTATGTCAATATGTGGTGGTTGTGTGGGACCAGTACTATGACAACTACTGGTCCCTGTTCAAGAATAAACAACCCTCCTCTATACAATACTAATTTTGATGAGTATACTCTTTACTAATTTGAAATTTGAATTATGATAAGTTTTATTTTCAAAATAAAATTGTGATTTATGATCAGTTTTGTTATTTTTAAAATAAAATTCAATTTGATAAATTAAATTAAAAAATAAAATATATAAATAAATAATAATAAAAAAAGTAAATTTGATATGTTATAATAGGTGTTATTATGGACATTTATATTTAATGATAAAATTAATATTTAATTTAATTTTTTAAATTAATAATTAATTTTAATATTTTTTAAATATTTAAAATAAAAAAACTTATCTCATCACTTAATTGAAAAAAATACTCTATTATCTTATATTATCAATAGTAATTTTAAATTGTTTTTAATAATTAAGAATAAATTTAAATTTAAATAGTACAAACTCTTTATTATGTCTTCGATGGGGGACATATATGTTTGGCGTGGGGGTTTTAGTTTGCTCGAGGCAAATATGTTTTTTGGGCTATGGTTTTGTGCTATGGTTGATTTTTTTTTATAAAAAGTGTTTTTTTTAATTTTGATTGGTGGGATTCTTCTAACGTCCTCCTCGGTTTTACCTTCCTAGGACTCAACGGTGAGGCGGTGTTAGCATGCTTGGCTTTGCTACTACAATTTGCATTCGTGTTATTTAATGCTCATTGACTTCTTGGTTCGAGGCTAGAGGAACCGATGAATCACTTATCACTATGTCATTATGCATGTAATGTGGGCAATATGGGTATCGAGGAACACAATGGTCTTAAAACACAAGAAGCCCTCTCCCTTGGTCACGATTTACAGATTAAAATTCACTAATGGATAGCTATCTGACATATAGTTCCAAGTCCACCAGAGAAATTCCTTCGCCGGTTATAGATCGCACAAAACCATTCAGTTTCAGTGACGGTGCATCTAGAGGAAACTCTGGGCACAATGGAACAAGAGGGATTATACAAAATAGATCCGTAGGGCATAATACATGCTTAGTAAAAAGTGCATTCATTATGGGCCTATTCAGGAAACCTATTGATCTTACCAACCATTAGTTTAAAGGATTCTCTATATTAAGTGGACTATCCCCTTATAGCAAAAATCCTTACAACGTATGGCAAACCACAAGCTAGCCTAAAAATGAGGTCCCTTCATTCCCAAAAGCCAACTAGAAGGGCTGAAAGAGCCCTTGCCCTTGCTTATGCTAGACCAACTTCTGCTTCATCTACAAAATATACTATCGTTGGTTCAAATGCTTATTTCAAGTACATTACAGTCATTATATTCAGATGCTAGACCGATTTCTACTTCATCTATTTTTGTTCAAGTACATTACAGTCATTGCACGTTTGCTTAGATATTTTAACTATATTCTGTATTGATTTATGAGGATTCCAACCCTCAATTTTGTTTATGGTGCAAGGTGGTGAATGTAGAATGTTATTTCCAGTGTGACGACAGTACCATAAACAATGGCTTCTCTCTATATCTAGTATAGCTTGGGGTTTTGGACCCCCAAGTATGAAGAAACCCTTGAGTTTGTTGGTCTGGTCCTTTTCTATGTCCTCGTTGTTGAGCTCCAATTTTTTATTGGACCGTTCTCCAAAAAAACCAATTCATGTAACCACCATGTTCCTTCGTCTAGCTTTGGTCTCATAGTCTTACTTACTATTTTGCCCTTATTGGGTTTTGTAAAAAAATACTTGCTTATCGACTCTCGTCGCGGCACTAGCTATCTTGTCAATATGAAAATTTTACTAAACAGTGCTCGGCATTTCTTTTTATATTACTGGCTATAGCTTGGTTCATTTCATGTCGATTGTTACATAAATACAAATACACAAGTTTAATAGATTGTTTTTTCCATATAGTATTTTGGTTACCAATATAAGTGTACAATTCAATTCTCGATTCATAAAATAAGTATAAAAGCCCCACCTCAGTAGCATTCTTTGGCTTATTATTGTTGATATTCTTCTAGACTGGAGCCTTTATTTTAAGTTTACCAATTTGTTTTTTTCTTGGCTCCATTCGATTTCTAAGTTAACTTTAGTAAAACCTCCGATCTGTATTGAGTTAAGGTCATAGTTTTATTGGAGTAGGTAAACAGTAGCATTATTGGAACATATTTCTTTCCCATGTTGAATCATGAGGTTCTCGTTACATACAAATTAATAGCCATATTATTATGTTAACACATATAGGGTTTCAGGCTTATATAAGTAACAAGCCTCGTCCATGTACAATGATCTATGGGAAAATATTTCAATTATAAGACATAATTTTACATACTACATGTTCTAGATGGGAAAGATAAAAAACTTCAGGTGATCTATCGAATAGGTCAATCATTACAAAAGTCTTTAGTTTGCTCTGCAAAGCTTTATTTGTTATTAACATTAGCCCCATTTAATTTCTCATGGAGTTGTTTCAGTAATCATTGAACTAGAGGCCTATGAAATTTGTGATGAAGTCGCCCTTCCTTCTTTTTTTGAGTGTGTATAAGGGACTCGATAATTGATAATTCATTTTTTGAGTGTCTTTATGCATTCGTCATCACTAAAGTATATTTGATCACACTAAGCAACATCCATTGCAGGTGACAATGTTGGGGACATTGCCACCTCGTGGCTCTTGTTTAAATATACAGTTACAGCTTTACAAAAGAAATGATAAATTTAGTTATGAAGACAGTGAAAATGCTATCCTCTTTATCTAAAGTCAATTTAATATCTTAATTTTAAAGATAATTATAACTAACTTAGAATTCAAACATGTGATATTAGTTGTAAATCTGAAATTTTTTATATTCATTGTATCACGGAAATAGGGTTGATATTTTTTATAATATATAAAGGTGTATTAGTTGGTTTTTAATATTTATATTTTTTTAATTTTAAAATAAAGCTAAATTAGAAAGTTTTTTATGTAATTATGAGCAAAGTCATAAATAATTGGTGAAATGTGATGTTGAAAAATTCATATGAGTGGGTGTAGATTTAAAATCACAATGAGATTGTAAGAGACCTGTAATCACAAAATTACATTTGAGTCATTATCCATATGCGTGCTTAATTACAAGAATACACGTCCTCAAGGCTCCCTTACAACATTTTATTGTATTAATAGTAACGAGTTGCTTACAATCTAGTATGGGGGATATGTTGTCACGTTTGTCACGTTACGGTTTACGTAATGTTACGTTCCCTTCCCATGCCGGCTCATAAGTTATTCAAAAATAAAAAAGTAATTTCAAAATCATGTCGGCTCATAAAATAAAAAAAAAAATTAAAACCACTATAATCCATCTTAAACTTGGATCGATTAAGCACTGAGAGGGATCCAATTCCTTGAGTTGTTTTTGTAAGAAATTGGATCCCTCTCTATGCTTAATAAATCTGGTTTTAAGATGGATCTATGCTGGTATATTATACTAGCACAATGATATACATCCATTAATATCATTAGTTATAAAAAGGTAAAGAATAGCATTGTATATCATTCACTTTTAATTATGTGGTTGTATTAATTGATGACTAACATATGAGGATCAAAGAATTTATGAATTAAAAAATTATTAATGTATATGAAAAAAATTCAATTTGACCAAAGATTTTATAGCATGAGGATTTCAATGATGTTGATGGCCGAAAAAATCCTCTATCATTTCTTTTAGCTTTGATCTCCCTCTTGAGTTTGATCTCACTATTTGTGGATCCTTAGGCCTTGGCAAATCATATAATGTTTAGACTATTTAGATTGTCACCAATATAAATTGACCAAACGACATTGTGAATAACCATGGTTGATTATGGTTAACTATAATTTACTATAATTAATCATAGTTAACTATAGTTGACTATATAATTGTTAACCATATTTACCATGGCTAATGATTATTAACTAATATTAATTAAGTAAAGGTGAATGTGGTTAGTCATGGTTGACTTTGATTACTATGGTTTACCATGTTGATTATTGTTGACTATAGTTGACTATGGTTCACCATAATTGTCCTTGAGGTTGACTATGGTTGACCTAGTTCACTTAGTTGACTATGAATGACTATGCTTGATCATGTTTATTGTATTTGACCACTTGGTTTATTATGGATGACTATGGTTGATAATAGTTGACTCCAATTGATGATAGTTGACCTTTTTAACTGTGGTTGACCATGGTTAACTACTTTTAGCAATGATCTACCTTGATTCACAAAAGTTGACTATGTTGACCTAGTTGGTTTAACTTAGTTCGTTGTAGTTAACTATATTGACGTAGTTGAATGTGATCAATTGTGGTTGACCTTGTCAACTATGGGTGACCATGGTCAATGGTGATGACTTTGTTTAATTATTGTTGACTATGATCAATAATGGTTGATCATGGTTAACTTTGATTGACTATGCTAGTTGAGATTGACCATGTTTGGCTAACATTTTACATGGATGGTTATAGTAGATTGTCATTGACATTAATTGACCAAAACCCATTGTTGTTCATCATTGATGATTATTGTAGACCATAATTTCCTATATTTGATCAAATTAACCATGTTGACTATGCTTAACTATGGTTAACCATGGTTGACAATGCTTGACCATTGTTTATAATGATTGACCATGTTGACTTGGTTTATAATGGTTGGTTATTTTTAAATATAATAGACCATGTTGACCTTTGTTGCATATGTTAACTTAGTTAACCATATTTAACCATGGTTAAGAATAATTGACCATGGTTTATAATATTTCTGTGTTGATAATCATTGACTATGGTTACCACGCTGACCATGGGTGACCATTATTGACTAATGTTGATCATATTTAGTATAAGTTTGACTATAGTTGACCAGGTTTATTATGGTTTACATTGGTTATTCATGGTTAACTATGGTTTACCATGTTTCCTATGGTCGACCATGTTTTATATGGTTGGCCATGTTTTACTACGGTTGACCTTATTAACCTTGCTAACTTTAATTAATTGTTGTTTACCAAGTTGACTATGGTTGACCTTCATTACCATGGTTGACTATCACTGACAATGGTTGATCTTGTTAACCATGTTGATTATAAGTGACCATGGTTAACCATGTTAATTATGCTTTGAATATGGTTTACCCTCTTGGCCATGTTTGACTGTGGTTGACCCTATGACCATGTTGACTCTACTTTACCATGGTTAACAAAGGTCAATAATGGTTTATTATCAATACTTATAGTAAACCATGTAAGCAATAATTAACTATGGTTGTGGTTGATTATCGTAAACTATAGTAGACCATGATTCATATTTTCACAGGTAGATGTGTGAGAGGAGCTTGTATGGAAGGTCTGTATCCAGTTTGTGTACTCTACGCATGTTTCAGACTGCTCAGTTGAGTCCATCATCAGGAGAAAATTTAGAAAATATAGTAGACCATATTGAGCATGTTTGGCTATGGTTGACCTAGTGACCATGTTAACTCTACTTTACCATATTTGATTATGGTAGACCATGTTAACTATGGCTAATAATGGTTTATTATCAATAGCTATAATAAACCATGTAAGCAACAGTTAACTATAGTTGTGGTTGATTATCATAAACTATAGTAGACCATGTTGAGCATGTTTGACTATGGTTTACTCAGTTGATCTAGTTGACTATGGTTAGCCCTATTTGAGCATGGTTGATTTTGGTTGACCATGTTGGAGAAGGAAAAAGTGATTGACAATTAAAGGTGACTTTGGTTAACCTTGGTTTACTATAATCTATTTTGATTCTTAATAGTCGACTATAGTTGACTCTGTTTGATTTTGGTTGACTATGGTCGATTTTAGTTGACAATACTTTATTTTTGTCCTTAATGGTTGACTATGGTTGATTTTGGCTAACCTTAGTTGATTTTAGTTGAGTATAGTTGATTTGAATCCTTATTGATTGATTATTGGTTGAATCTAATTATTTTTGTATGATTGTAGCAAATGTTGGTTCACTATGGTTGAATTTCATGGATCATGGATTTGGTCGGCTATGGTTGACTATGGTTGATTTGATGGATGTTGGTTGACTGTCATTTACTGTAGTTGAATTTGGATGGATTTGGTTAATAATGGTTGACTGTAGGTGACTTTGGTTGACCTTGCTTACCTGTGGATAATTGTGATTGACTATAGTTGATTTTGAATATTAATGATTGCATCTGGTTGACTACAGTCAATTCTAAATCTTAATGGTTGCTTATGGTTAATTATAGGTTGTTTATGGTGGACTTTCATTGATTGTGGTTGACCATAGTTGACATTTGTGGTTGATTGTAGTTGACTCTTGTTAAATGGTTGATTGTGATTTGAGCATGTTTCTTGCGCGTTCCATGATTGTGTGATTCATTCACTCAACCACACCATTTTGCTATGGAGTATATGGAATTGTCTTTTGGTGCTTAATTCCTTCCTTCATAGCAATTTTATCAAATTGCTTCAAGCAATACTCTCCTCCATTATCTGATCTAATACGTAGAATAAATTTTCTCGAACTTTTCTCTACTCATGCCTTGAACTCCTTGAATTTATCAAAGGCTTCCAACTAATTTTTCAAAAAATACACCTACACTCTTCTAAAATAATCATCTATAAAAGTTATAAAATATCTAGCACCATTTATAAATAGAGTGGGGATTGGTCCAAATATATCAGAATGAATAAGTTGCAAAAGATTAGAACTTTTACCAGAGCTTAGAGTAAACTGAACTCTCTTATGTTTACCAAAAATATAGTGCTCACACAAGTCTAAATTACGAGACTTAATCCCATAAAGGATACCTCGGTCATGTAGAATTTTCAAACCTTGTGTTAGCACTAGTTTCAGATTAAATAGTTGGAGGGGGTTAAATCCTCGCAGATAATATGTAAGGTCTGAGATTCTTGAGTTGTATGACCCAGAAGAATGCTAATGAGGTCTCTGAATGTTTATTTGTAGGTGGGAAATGGAAATGATTGAAAATATTAAGTTTCAACATTGCAAATGAGGGCTAAAGTGTGAAAATCCGCCCAAAGTTATATGGAGGCACTAATGAACGGAGAAAATCTATGGCAGTGGAGATCAACGGTTGCAAAGCGACTTCGCAAAAGAAATATGCATGGTTTGGGTGCGGGCGGAGCTTGGTTAACCCACAAGCAGATCGATGGTTAGATCAACGGACAAAAAAAATATCTACGGTCATCAAGTGGTTCGCTGATTAGACATGCACGGAGAAATGAACTTTCCAAATCTGCGAAGTGGTGGTAGGCTCCACATGGTTCAACGGTGCAGATATGACGGAGATGAGCATCAACGACAAGCATTTTGTTCGCAAATACAACATGCACGAACAAACAACAATTTCCAAATTGGTGAAGCTTGGTAGGGAACGCGCCTTTGGACGGTCAGGATGTAAACAAGGCTCAGATCTACGGTCAGCATTGGCTTCGCAAGATATAGGTGCGAGGAAGGAAACAGTTGAAAGGTTGAAGACTGCGAAGGCTTGCGGAGTTGAACATGGAAAAAGATCAACGGCACAGGATCGATCGTGCAGATGGACAGCTCAAAGAATTCCTTTATCGCAGGAGGTGCAAGAATGATATGAAAAGATAAATAATATAAAAATGAAATGCATGGAGTTTCAGGTTCCTATTTGTCCTGTGCATTGGAAAGCGAAAGCCGACGATAGTGCAGAAAGCGGCCACCTCAGACACGAACCTCGAACTAGCTGTCAGTGAACCAGGTAGGCCTCTTGTCCTTTCAGAAAACTATTTAAATGGTTGAGTTAGGAGAAGTAGAGCCCCCAGGTTTTGAAAACCAGAAGATAGAAGAACTGTTAGAAGATAAGGATGCTGAGATTTATGATACATTACTGCTGAATGGACCTATTGAAGCAGTAAAAGATAGACTGAAACTTATTAGGGACCAAGGTATAGACGTCCATAAGGTATACAGGTCATTTTTTCAATTTTTCTCAGTCGACCAAACCCTAAATTGCCCCGAATTCGTCGACTGGTGCGCTACTAATTATTCCTCTTCTGAGAGGGTAATTATGGATGCATCCGGCTTGAAGATATTGTGTCCTGTCAGCCCCGTTGTTATAAGAAAATCCCTATCAATTCCTGACGAATTCAGTCTGAAGTCTAAAGATTACAAGGAAGAGTCCCTAATTCAGTATTTTAGATAGTCTACAATTGAGTTAAGCAAATTTTCTTCAGGGTTTTCCTAAAACCTAGTGTCTCATTGCAAAACCAGCCTTTCCCAGTCGAAGTTAGTCTCTTTACTAAAGAATCTAAGTGTGTCATAACCATGCTAAGCAAATTCTTAGGATTGGACACAGATATGTATGTCACTGAACCCTTGATAAGTCTGATGTTCGTCCTTAGCACCTGCCCATTAGAATCTGAAGAGTCTGACCAGTCAGTCCAGTGTGCTTGTCTTAAGTTTGATGAGTCCTTAGCTGAGAATATCCATTCTCAGCTAGTGGACTTCCACAAGACCAGAAGTTTCGGGTTTCAAGCATATTTGCTAAGGACGTTCTTGTCATTTAATGAAGAGAATTTGCAGCTTCCTGAGATGAAGCTCACAAAGGAAATGAACACAGACTACAACATATTCATGAATAACCTCATGTCAGAGATTTACAATGTTTTTTATCAGGAAAGATTGCTTAGGGTGTTAACAGAGATGAAGGAGATGTTGCCACCCTCTTCTGAAAAGAGAATAGGTGACTGGTTTCTCTTGGAACACAACACAGTAATCAGAGTGTATGGGTTTGCTCATCCACCCTAAGCACTACCAGCATTTCTAACTCCTAGAGTGTTTACTATGGAATTGATCAGGCAAAAGTTGAGGGTAGAAATTGAACATTTTCTAGACCATAAGAAAACTTCAGACATTACATTTCCATGGGCTGTAGGCCCATTCATCATTAAGAATAAAGCTTCCCTTTCAGCCATTGAGTGTGTGATAAGAGAAATGGGATTTCAAACAAAAGTGGCCATCAACTATGATCCTCATCACATTATATCCAACAGAAGACAAGACTGTAAAAGAAAAGCTTTTGAACACTTTGAGCTTGTAGGTCCGGCAGAGACTGCTAATTGGGTGGAATATCCACATAGAAGATGTTGATGTACAGGAAGATTCCACTACCCCAGTAAAAGGAGCCACTTCAGCTCAGTTTGATATTTACAGCTTGATCCCAGCATTGGAGAAAGTTGCACCCTTAGCTAGCTCCTCTGAGAAGAGCAATAAAAGAGATTTCGCTGAGGTTATGGATATAGAAGATGAAGACACAGAAAAAGCCCCAAAGAAACAGAAGGTAGAAGAGGAAAACAAACTGGTGCTGGTGACAGGTGATAAAGGTAAGAAGAAGGAGGTGAAATCCGAAGTACCTGCCTTCGAAATCAAGGAGTATGTATTTGGTAAAGCAACTACTGAGCCTGCTGCACAAGGAAAAAGTAGATCAGAGCTATTGGGGGTATATAAAGGGGATAAAGATACAGCTTCAGAAGAATCAAAGTTGTATGTATAGGTTAGACATATTTCTAACAATAATGTATCCTTAGTCACTGCTAGGAGCCATGCTCAGAATACTCTGAATTTTGCCATAACAACCAAAGATAAGGCCATTGAGGTGAAAATGAACCTGTAGGACATTCCCATTCCTGACATGATCCATCTACATAAGGAAATTGGAGATGTAATTTATGCCAAATTGTTGAAAGTTGCATTAAAACTGTCCAAATTACAATCCAGTAAGGATAAGATTGGGAATCAGCTTAGACAGGAAAGGGTGGAGAATAAAGCTCACCAAGAAAAAATAAAAAAGTTGCAGACAACATTGTTGGCTACTGAAGGCCAAACAGACAAAAGGGCAAGCATACAAAATCTGCTGAATGAGAAGGATAGTACTATTTAAACACTAAAGAAGAATCTAAAGATTCCTTCCACTCAGTTGGTAGAAGCTTCTGAGCTGACAGAGTTGGAAAAGAAAAGAGAAGAGTTGAAAAATGAATTAATAGATTGCAAAGCCAAATTATTGAAGTTTGAAGAGAAAGAAAAGCAGTGGCAAAGGGATATGTCCCTTATAGTGGAAATCGAGAAGAATCTAAAGGCTAAAGCTGAAGATTTGGAGAAGAAATTGCAGGAGAAAGGTAAAGAGTTAGAGAATATGATCACCTCTTCCTCCATTGAGTCTGGTGATTTCTCTATCGTTCAAGTTTTGGCACAAGTAATACTGAAGGACTTGGAACTAGTGAAGTTGCAGAAGCAGAACACAGACCTGGAAAGCAGAGTTTCGAAAGAAGGACATGAGAGGAAGACTTGGGAAGCTAAGTACCTAGCGTTACATGTTAAATATGATGAATTAATGAAGCAGGCTACAGGTCAAACATCACTGTAGGAAGCAAAGCAGGTAATTTGGGATGATGTTCTAGTTGAAGCAAACAAATTAAGACCCTATCTTGATTTTATTTTAGATAAGGAAGCTGTCATTAAATTGGCCAAGCAGAGTGTAACAACAGTGAAATAAAAGTTGAACAAGAAGCCCATTGAACGTGCTGCAAATGCCATAGATTCTTTGAATGGGTTGACTGAGGATGAAGTGAAAGAAGCTAACATAAAGGACATATTATCTACCATTATTTGGGCCAAGAAGGTGGAAAATAAACATCAACATTTAGGTACAATTCAGGCCAAGATAGACATTATGGCACACCAATTGAAGCTCTTTAGGGATATGTTTGATCCATTATTCAATAAGGGAACCCCACTCTTTTGGGAAGAAGATGGTACCATGCTAACTCAAAAAGAGTATCAAGATAGGTTGATGGAATGTAGGTTAGATTGTGCACGCTTTGCTGACATGAACCAATATCTGTCAGGTAAAACAGTTGTGGACAAGCTGGCAAAGGAGTTTGAATTGGTTTTGATTTTCAAAGAGGCATGTGCACACCTACAGAGCTATTCATACATAGATCATGTAGAGCTGTGGGTATTGTTGAATGAGGTGGCCACGTCAGATTTTCCAGCTGCTGACCAATGGAAGATTGTGGAGAAATATGGAAAATCCAAGCTAACGCTGCATGCATAAAGCTCTTTGAAGATCGTGGAGATTTGCAGTCTAAAGACTTAGTTACTTAGGCTTTTGTTTATTCACTGGAGTCTATTACTAGTCAGTAACTGTTCATTAACACATGTAAAAGGCAGTTAAGCTGTAACACCTCCAAAATTCATAATTTTTTTTTTTTTTTTTGTGTAGTATAAATACTATAATTTATTATGCGAAAAGTATAATTTTGGAATGTTAATCTCTTTGTTAACTTTTTAACTACAAATTATAATGGCGATACTTAATTTCCCAAATTCATCGTTTAATTATTGCGTCTTAGCCACTGAAATAAGACTTCTAATTGACTGTCATTAAGATGACGATTTAATGCTTAAGATGATGTTGATATTTAATTTGCTATTCTTTGGGTCGTAATATGATATTGTACTTATATTTATAATTTTAATATTGAACATGTTTTTCTTTTGTTGAAGGGGTTCCTTGTGACACCCCGAAGCTTACTTAGCTTTACGCTAATGCATTCTGCCACTTTGACCAGGTTACAGGTAAGACACACAACTATAGAGAATGTATTGATATTAAGGTTATTATGGTGACCAACAACTTCTTACTCTTTGATGATTAGATTATCATTATGAGACTTAGTCCAAACTCGACTAAGGGGTTGGAGACTTCTAACCAAACTCAATGGTGATAAACACTATTTTTCATAGTTGAATTATGTTTATGTTGCTTGGCTAACTCCTTACTATGGGGTTCGAGGTTCCTAAGCAAAATGTGATGGTATACATTTGTTTAAGTGCCAAACTATATTATAATAGTTCAAAGGCCAAAGTATTGATCTACCATGCAAACGTTGGTGTAACTATAGAAATGGGGTTTTATATTAAAGAGATAGTGGTTGACAGGTTTCACAATAAATGAGCCCATGTGATTGACTTTGGATTGAACTCCACGTATAGGGAAAACCCTATCCATGCACTAAGGGTTTGGTCTTTGGAATTCGCATTGTGTTTTTCAGAGGGCTGGAGAGCCATGCTCTCTCGGCCGCCATGGCTATGAGCCATTGAAACGCAGTCTCAGTTTAACTTGGTCACAGAGGTGATTACCATTACTGTTTTTGTGGTCTTCAGTTGTTAAGGTTATGGTTCTCGTTGCTTGGCTTTCAGCCTGTATGCTTCAAAGAAGCTCTCGGCCGAGTTCATGTCTAGAGAAGGTAATGTCCTGCAACCTTTATAAGTATTTAACTATTTTTTTGTATTCTTGTAAATGTTCTTTATACTCCGTCAATCATCTTTTGACCACTCGCTTCTTTGTTTGACAGGGTTCCTACTAGTCCTATGGTCTCGGCGATAGTTTGGGAGAAAGGGAAGGCGACTCCAGTGGTTTGGAACCACGGTAAGCTTCGGGCCCATCCACGAGAGTGACCTCTGTCAACAAATGTTTATTAAGGCGATGGCTTACTACTGCTTGTTTGATTATAGAAGAGGGATGTTTGGCACTTACTTGTAGTAGCGTTGATAATGTACATGTCTTCTAGTTAAATGCCAACGTTGGGGTTTCGACCAACTGTTTGTAAGGAATTTGTTTTGTTTTGGGGTACCATTCTGGTGACCCTGAGCAATGCTCACTATAATGTACTCGTTTTTAAAGAAATATTAGTTACCGGTTTCGATACTTGTTTTGAATGTTAACAATGTTGCCCTCGGTTTCCTTTATTGTTTATAAATTGTGTTTTGGTCAACGTATTTGGTTTTTGGGCCAAGCCCTACTTCGTAGCTTCGTTAATATTATGCAATGCTTGTAATGTTCCTCGATTATAAAATGTTTTGACTTATACAAGGTTAAACCCTAAACCCTGTTATGTATTTAGATTCGGTATCTATAATTTCATATGGTATAAATATTTAACTCCGGGCGATCTCTCTCTTGAGACTCGAACCCTTAACCTTTAAATGAATTTAATATTTTGATACCGGTTTGAATATGATGGCAACGATGCATCCAATGGATCTCATCGAGCTCAGTGCTTGATACGTTCTGCATCACTTCAATGTTTTCGCCTATATTAGGAAATATGATAAGTTTCTATTGTTTATAGTTTTATACATATGGATGCCAATTGTATTTATTTTGGTTGGCAAAACCTGGGGTTGTGTAAACCCGGTTCATAATATTTCAATGAACTCAGGGTGAGCCCTTACGGGTCTCGAACCCTTATTACGAGATTGTAATAACTCTGTTGTTTGATAATTATGATAATCATATTTCTTTATGGCATAGATAATTAAGTTTGTACTATAGTCTTACGACTGTATGATATTTGATAAAGATTGATGTGTACAGGGTTCGACCCTCGATACAGTTTATAAGTTGAAAACTAGGGTTCGACCCTGAACTATCCTTTAAATTTAAAATGATTATTTGATTATGAATATATAATGTATGTTGATCTTTTATGGGGATATCGAGTAGTTTCAGAATGTTTTCGTAATATATTTTATCAGCTGTATAAATGTTTATGTGAATGCGTTTTCAGGATTTAAGATCTCTGTTCGTTGAAAAGTTCTTAGTGATTAATGCTTTAATTAATCTTGTATAATATATAAGTATTTATGTCATGCACAGGACAATGTTTTACTCTGTAATTTATGATTATTAGGAGATGCGAAACCTTGAAAAGAATGTTGACCTAAGGGTGATTGTATTATACATTGTATATTTTGTTTATATGATTATAACTTCTTTATGAATCGATGATGTAACTCTTTCTAGTTTATGTACAATATGATATACCTGTGTATAAATAATAACATAAATCGCTACATTTACATATCTAGGGTTTATAATTATATCTACCTATATAAAATCTATGATGTTTTTAAATAAAGATTTTGTTGCTAGATTTTCAATATCAACTATTTAGAAATAAACAATATTTGTATACATGCATATACTAATGAGAAAAACGTTCTATACTGAAATCTATATCTGATGTTTAACCTTCATAACATTTCTAATCTATGTTAATTATACATCTTCCTGTACTAGAGTACATCACCTATGGTGAAAGGAAAAATACAGGAAGAAATTTATAATCATCTATTCTATATTTTCCATTCATTGTACATAAATAATCTATCAATTCATAAATCTATCATTTCTAACAGATAACTGAATCTAGGATACATCTAGAAACTTATGATAACATATACACACAGTTGTCACGTCCCCTTCCATCAATCCTGTGCAAGGGAGGGAAACATGACTGACATACCAGGCTTATTTGACAATCCCAGCCCCATACATTACTCATAAATTCATAATAATTAAATTCTTATGTGTGCAAACTCATACTGAATATAAACACAACGGAAGTAAACATATTTGCAAGCACAGAAATAGTAATGCATCCTCATATCTAACACAAGCATATGATGGTTCATCCTGCAAAGAATCAATCTCATTCCAATGCTATGCACGGACTTCATATCAATTCCATCAACATGAACAATTAACATTCATAATTAACACACTGCAAAACACATACTGCATATAATGTAAATCACAAAAAACACTTATCTTGAAGAAGAAGCTGTCCAAACAACTGGCTATGTGAGAGAAACGTTCCACCCAACCATAGATCTCTGTCCAGCTTGTATTCTTTCAGCTGAGAGATCACCCCCGAGCTGGGTTGTGTATCCACTAAGGAGGAACTAAACAGGCTCACTCATAGCCATGGTTTCTCTCAACAGCTATGCTAAGCCAACTCACAGTTGGGTTTATCAAGCATACAACAGAAAAAGGAGGGCAATGCTAAGCCAGTGAGCTCATCCACGGAGCTACAGGCATCTCAAAGGAATTCAACAGTCAAGGCACCCACATTACCTACCACACCCAACACAAGGAAGGTCCCCTTCTCTGCTGCATAGTCCCTTAGGCGTCCCTTCCCTCCAGTGCTCTTCAGGATGGGTATAGAAAGGTCCAGCTGCTAGTTATTGAGATTCTAGCCTTGATAAACCCAACCTCTGCTCAATCATTCACAATTGGATTTCTCACAATTCTGTTCATCAAATAACTCAATCCCGTCACTGGTTTTCTGGGCTATAAAAACTAGGTTTTCCAATGGATTTCGGGGTATCTAATACTCTCAAATTCGCCCCAAGGTTCATATCTATGGATCCCCCATTGGATTTTACTGTCAAATACCAAATCTGGGCGTTTTTGGCTCTTCAAAACGTGGGTTCTTGCAAAGTTGCGATTTCTGGTTTTGCTCACCGCTGGGAATTCATTTTTTTTTTAATCCAAATTTATGCTGGTTTCTTCCCCACTGGAATGGGAATGAGGAAGAAGCAACTCTCATGAGGTAGAGTGACTTGTGGTACAAGAAAACAGAGCCCATACTCTGCCATACGAATTTCTGGGCTGCCCATGCTCCATTGAAGCCATGGACTGAAATATTCAACTACTTCCTTACAATAGAAATAAATGTCATCAAGGAAAGTCAAATGGGTTCTCACAATGACATTTGACAACATATGGTTCATCCCCACATCCCCCTCACCACTCCCTAGTGGACACACATGGCCCCTTCTCATTCGTTGCTCCCATAGCCAGTTTTGGTATTTTATTGCAATATTAAATATTTACATCAATTTACAATATCTCATGGCTTAATAGCACATGGGTAACAAAATGTCAAATGCTTGTCCATTTAAAATAAAATACGAACATATACTAGTGGGGCCTTGGCCTTGAGCTCCATGCTAGGGAAACATACATCGCATGTATACAATATTTACATTAAGGACCAATATTTCATAAGGGTCAAAATTGGGGTATTACAACAATTTTTAGAAATAAATCAGCAGTTTAGTAAATAAAACAAAAACAAAGTAGAACCTGATAACTGATAGGGTGGACAAACACCCAAAGAGGACCGTTCCTCCCAACTTTCTCCAGAAAGCAGCCAAGATCACTTGCTTTTGGACCCCCGAGCCTGTTCACATGAATAACTCAGGTATTGAGGCAACGTCCACATGGAGAACACAGACAGAATATTATATGAAAGTTATCATTCAATGCCACAAAGAGCTCGAGTGTTTGATGAACAAGTGTTAATTACTTCACAACAACACCAATTTCTGTCAACTAATGCCGATTGTCAAATGGGAATACACATGCAGAGGGAAAAATTCCAAGTACAATTTTAAGTCTCGTGAAAAATCAGATGGAAGTAGCAGATACACCTATATATATAAACAACAAGTGGTTCATTTCCTATTGCTAAGCAAGACATATGTCTTAAGGAGATTTAAAAGAAGGCAAACTCTGTTCACATCGAGAAAGGAGGTTTTCTGGATTCAATTACTTGTTCATCATGCGCCATTCCCAAGTCAAATACCAAGTCATACAATACACAAACAGTCACGATGAAGAATGTTGGTGCAGAGAACACTAGATTTGCTCAGAGGCAGAGATTAACACAGGGCTCACTACTGTTACCAAATCGTGAAGGATTTGAGAGATTTCGCCATTTGCTAGAGGGTATATATGATTCGCCAGATTGACAAAATTCCCAATGTCATATAAGCTTTGATGTGGTTTTATTTTCAGTCTTTGCAAAATCCTCGTTTTCCAGGGAGAGGTCAGACACTTGGGGCTTCTCAAATTCAATCAACATCAAAGATTGGTTCTGAGACAGAATTACAAACCCGACTTTTGGAAAGGAGCAGAAGTTTACCAAAAGCACCTTATCGAATGATGCCAATAAAGCACTCGTGATACTTCAAATGCAAGAGGTTGTGTTGCTTGCCCAAGTTTACATTTCAATCACGGTAAGGAGAAATCCCAGGTGTCAAGTGATATAGCAATGTTCAAAAGCTCAAAATGTCAAACCACCTGTCCCCATCGCAAGCTTTGATATTTACAAATGTACAAGTTAAACAAATCTTTGAAGGACCATATTTGAGGGGCAATTTTCTCAAATCAGTTACTGAGTGATAATGATGGACTGATCTACTTTCCTAAGTCCACATTCATTCTCTATATTCCAGGCATCAGATCAGCAGGGAAACAGGGCATCTGGCAGATAGTTAAGCATAAATATAGAAGCAATTCCATGATTGAAGGAGTATTTCAGCAGTTTGAGGCCATAAATCAAGCACATAATCAACAATCATCTCCAAATGGTAAGAAGAAGAGAGTGAACATGAATCGAATTTCCATATTTGAAGGATGAGTTTTGCATTCGAGGACACATTATTTAGCATTTACAAGTTTTGAAGGTGATTGATGATGAGATGCCAGTCAAAGGGATCAAACTAACAACTTCAGATGTATCGGGGTTCTTGTTAAAGCAGTGGAGGTTTATTTCAAAATTAGTACATCATGTGGCAGTCAAACATTTGAAAGTTCGAGATGATGATCTTTAGTTTGCAACAGATCATCTTTTAGAGAGGATCATCGATCCTTGAATTTTGTAATGTAATATTATAAATAGGTAGATTAGAAACTAAAGGGTAGGGTTCCAGCCGAGAGGGCTGAGGCAGGGGTCAGTATAGTTTGATACAGATATTTGCAAGCCTGTATGTGGTCTTTATTTTCATATTGATCAGAAATGACTGGTTTTTGCAATGGATTATGAACTTAGAGCCTTTTCCTATTTTAATTTATGAAGTATATGCTATCATTATTCTATCTATGCATGGTCTCAATTTCATGTTGTGATTCTCTTGACCAGTATATAACTATGCCACTATCCTAAGATGGAACCTGAGTTTTTACATTCATAAATTCATTCTCACAGTCATTCTTTGTCCTTGTTGTTACACAAAAATCTTCCACCCTGTGAGCATCAGCATTCGTTGGCCTGTAGGATCCATTTCAGTGACTCAGATCCATTTTTATCCTTCAGTGATACCAGTTTGCCCTATTTTTATTCCTACCCGCCTGTTGCATCTTTATAGCAGGCGTACCAGCAAGTTGCATCCCTATAGCTCGCGGGTAGCATGTAAAATGGTAAAAACCACTATTTAATTACTTTTTACTCCCAAAAAGCGGTCATTGGGTGACCTTTGGCTCTCCATCTGCCCAAGTAACGCCTCGATGTGTCCTTTCACCTACCTTTGAGAGGACTATATATTGAGCACATATGGCTTATGGACGGGAGGAAGAGGAGAATCGTAAGAGAACTCTAGTGGATTTTTGCCTTATCTTGAGTCTGCACTCATTGATCCTTGTAGTTGTGAACCATTTATGTTCACCTTCCAAACTCCTTTATAGATTGAGTTTGCAATTCATGGAGGACTAAAGTGGTGGAAGCACAAGTGGATCGATCTAGATCTTGGTTCAGATTGGTTGCCGGCAAGAGGTCGTATCACTTTGTACTTCTTCTTGTTCATTAATAGAGATACTCATATTCTCGTCCATTCATGGTGTGAATGTCATTTATTATTCATTGGGTTACATTTGCTTATGATATTATGGACCATTGTTATTGGTAATGTTAATGTCATTTATATATCACATGTACTTGTTAGATATTTGCTGTCAAGACTAATTTGCAGATTACAAGTGCTTGGGTTGAAAGCTCCAACGGGGATCTACATCAAACGTTGGATTGAGGTTGGTTACATTTCTCCATCATTTTAACATTGTCATTTATAATAGCATTGCTTTGAGAATCGAGTAGATTTCTGGTAGTCATCTGTCTGTTGTGGTATTCCCAAGCCATAGTGAGTTTTCTCCAATACAGAAATGGCGACTCCGCTGGGGAAAACATCCATGTTTGGAAATTTTTTTGAGCATTAGTCCATAATTAGAGTTGTTGTTTATCGAAGCTCTGTGTCACTGATTGGCCGTTAAGATACACTGTAGAAAACTTGCTTTTTTTGAGCCTCTGGACTCTTTAATTGCCCATTTGCCTTTCCTCACCTGCGGGCTAGCTTAGTTCTGCCCGCATCTACCCGCCTCTGTTTACTCTACTGCTCGCGGGTACCCGCAGGATTTCCTTCGATAGTAGCGTGTAACTCCAGCTTTTGTTGGTTTATGGCTTTTGGTTGTTGCTGGGTGAGTTTGGTTGGTTCCTGAGTCTTTGTTGGCCTCTTTCTTGACTGTTTCATGCCTTGGTTGTGACCGGATCTCTTCATTTCTCTTGGTTGAGCCTTCTTGGTTTTTTACCAATCTTTGGTTTTAACCTCTTCGTTTTTTCCTTTGAAGCTCTTTCCTTTGGCTGAGTCTTGTTGTTTAGGATCTGCTGGGTTGTCTTAGTGATCTTCTCGGCACTTCAGTGACTGAATAGTAGGATTTTGCTTGCATTTTTTCATTTCATTTATATTGAAAAAATACAAAAATATTCATTTAGTTTTTTGCATTTTCCTTCTCATTTATAAGCAAAAATACAAAAATATTTTACTTTCATGTACTGCACCTTGCATTGAGTGCTTGTTGCCTTCATTTTAGGTTCTGCTTGTGCATCGAAAAGATAAAGGATTGCATATCTATTTCGGAATTGTTGGTTGCTTTTGCATATTAGTGACATTGTTTTATTGGATAGATGAGTCTAGGATTGGACGATTTTGCATACTTTGAGTCTACACATCACTAGTTTCACGATCATATCCCTTGAGTAATCACAGCCACTAAAATTAATGCTTAATCATAAAATTGATTAGACTGATTTTATTTATAGGGTACACGAACTAGCATAGGTTTAGAGTCTTGGAATAGATCATTGTGAGTTAACAATCCAAGACTACTAGACGAAACATTAGGTGTCTGACTAGGGAATGGAGGAATCCATGGTATAGATCGATGTTCTCAGGAAAGCTCTACTCAATCCAGAGTTAAGCACGAGGTCACGGGAAGTTGGTTGAGGAGATATCCCTCTGATACCGGCTGAACTTGGGAGATATATCCAGGATTTGTTCGTATCTGGGGGTACCGGAGGTTCATCCTCTTGTGCTTCGGGCTTAGCTACCCTGCCCATACGACGGGTCCCACCTGCGACTGTCCCCCTGAGCATTGGTTATATTGCGGTGAACATAGTTGCCTTACCTAGGTACTGCATAGGGTACTTGAAGTGGTTAAGCTGTTTGTGTCCTGAGTCAGATAGGGATTGGACAGCACAGTTGTGTTCGTGCAGTGGACTTGACCCTGTCGACACAGTGAAGCCTGGGTGTCTCTATAACTGATTCTGTTACCTTTGGCTATAGTTTGGGAGTCTCAAGCCTCTCCTAGGCGAGACATACCAGCTCTAGTGTCGGGAGCTCATTTAGCCACTCTGTTTGTCTTCTCTTGGCTGTATTTTCTCTAGGTGTGTGCTTTTGATTTACTGTTTTTGATCGATAGTTGGCCTTTAGGAGACGCCGTGTCTCTCTCCGGAGAGAATGTGGCGCGGAGCCCTACTCTCCACCGGTCCCGTCGGTTGGCTGGTTCAAAGCCAGCCTTGGTTACACACCGTATTACTAGAGGACGTCAGAGGGCTCCCTCTGAGTCTTCAGATTCTTACGTGACTTACGTTGAAGACTACGTGACTGCACATCCCGATATCGGGCAAGACCCTTCTACTCCTTCGGGTAGACTTGAGCATACTTCCGATCCCCATACTCCTCGTGAGGATTGGGGAGGTGATACACCTGAGACTCAACCTGGTTCTATTTGGCCTAATCCACTTAACCGGGATCTGTTTGATCCTTCGAATCCGGATAATTATCTTTACAGGATGCCCGACTTACCCGAGGAAGGAGAACAGGACGAGCCTTTCGTTCCTTCATTTCCACGTGAGTATAGATACGGGAGACCTGAGACTCATGATGATACTGGCCCTATGGTCAACCCCACCGCACTCTCTTTTGGTATGCCTAGTCACACTACTATCGAACCTTCCACTATGGTTGGTACTCATGCTGGCACTAGTCAAAGTGTTGGCCATACTATACCCACTGGGGGCACCACCCTCGCTGGGGGCACTACGTTGTCCACCCACTCACATAGTATGGGGACTGGTTAGATTCCTAACCATGCTAATGTTGGAACACGACCACCTCCTAGGAATACCCAACCTAGTCGGAATGCTGTTTTGAACACGGCTCGCCATCCACCACCTAATACACATGTCGCTACTCGTCAACCCAGGACTACTTTTGCACATGATACCGTTCCTCCCAACCACGGGGGTGGACACATACCACATACTTTTGCGTCCACCGCTGCCACTAGTAATGCTAATGTAGGGGGTGGGAATATTTCCTATCCACATGGACATCACACCACTAACCCTGCTACTAGTCACTCCCATATTGGAGCTGGGAATGCTTCTCATGCTTTTGGTCACCACGCGACTGCTCAAGATAATCCTAATGTTGGGGGTGGGAACATACCATACCATCACGGTCAATACAACACGGTTCCCACTATGAATAGTACATACATGTCCCATACTCATGGGGGCAACCCTTACTACAACCCAGTCGGTGCTGGCCACCAGTATCACCCACCACCCTAATATGGTGCTCAAAACACGCATATACCTGCTTACTCTCAAATGGGTCAGGCAGGGGGAGGTTATCCATCTTATGGCCATGGGAAAGCTTACGGGCCGTCAGGTCCTCAGTATCAGCAGTTTAATCCTCATGGTCAAGCTTTTGGTCCATCCTATAACAAAGTTCCGTTCAACCAACCTTTTATGGGAGCTTATAATCAAGCTTTCCAACCGCAGCTCCCGTTCCTTGCACGCTTGAATCTCTCGGATCTTTCGAAGCTCACGAATGATCCGGTGTGTCACGGCCCTACTTGGCCCCTAGTCCCTACCAAGCTCCCTTCGGACATTTCGAAGTTTGAAAGGAAAGGTGGTGAGGACCCGGGAGATCATGTCACGACGTTTCACCTTTGGTGCTTCTCCAACTCTTTGAATCATGATTCCATTCGTTTACGACTATTTCAACGCACCCTCATGGGGGCAGCCGCGAAGTGGTATGTGGAGTTGCCCGGGAACACCTATAGGGGATTCAATGAGATTGCTTTGGTTTTCTTAGACCATTTCCAGTTGCCGGTTCATTATGATACTGGTACTGAGTTGTTGTCCACCTTCCGTCAGAATAAGGCCACACATATTTCTGACCACGTTCAAGAGTGGCATCGGCAGAAGAGATTAGTGAAAGCCAACATTCCTCCAGAGTTCCTGTTGGAATGGTTCCTCAAGTCTTTACTTCCATACATTGCTAAGGATGTTTCGATGTCCGGCATTGTGATTGAGGAACAAGCTATCTTGAAAGTTTAGCAGTTAGATCTACTTTATTCTCAGTCTGGAATTTTGTATGACATTATTCCTGATGCATCGAGAACAAGACATGAGCCTACGTCAGTTCCTGGACCACATGCCGATGGCATCGTGGGGTTCGCATGCACTCGCCCTGTAGACTTGGTAGCTAATCATATGCAAAATTTGTCGCTAAACCAGTCTGCTTCCGGACAGGTTCACACGTTGTCCACTTCCACTCCGCTGTCTGATGTACACAATGTGCAATCAACGAAACCGTCGGGTAACCAGCAACCTGGTGGTAAGAAAAAGGGGAGACATAATCGTAGGGGTGGAAACAATGGAAGTAATAATAATAGCAATCGTAATACTCCTCGTAAAGAGAATGCCAACCCTCCTCGGGAAGGCAGTAATGTTGGCGAGGATCGTAAACCTAGGCGTAAGGTGAAATTCCCTTGCAAGCTTTGTGGGGAGAATCATCTTACTCACTTATGTCCTCAAATTGAAGAAGCATTGAAGCATTTGGCACAGAGCCTAGCTGTGTTGAAGGATCCCCTTCCTCATCATCAACACATGGCTTCGCATGCTCCCACCACTGGTTATGGTACTAATGAAACGACTTCTTCCAATACTAGTGGTTATGGATGTGTGAATATGGTTCAGTCGGAGGTTTGTGTTGCTACTCGTCAACGTGATTATGGTGCACCACAACCGAATTTGGGGAATGAGCCTCCCCCTCCTCCTGATAATCCCTTGCATATCGAGAAGCCTTCGATTATGCCGCGGATACCGAAAGGTGTTCTTAAGCGCTCCACGCATAATCCTAATACTCGAGCGACCCATAACTACTCCATCGTAGAAGATTTGGGCCAAAATCCGTGTGCCATGTCGGCTCTTGAGGTTTTACAAGCCTGTCCTTCTCAGAAGCATGCCCTTTTGAGTGCGTTAGGAGTTCAGGATGGGGGAAGTCCTAGTGTTATCAAGTTCGACACTACTGATGTCCAGCCTCGCTTACCTTACCATGTGGCTTTTCAAATCTAGGTGGTTTGCCTTAAAAGCTTTGTCAAATGTACTATGGTTGATGAAGGTGCTTCTGCGTCAGTAATGTCGTTGACTTGTTGGAAAGCTCTTGGCTCTCCTCCTCTACTACTGTCTAGAACTACACTCACTGCATTCGACGGTAGGTCTTTTACGCCGCATGGAATTATCCCTTCCCTTGTTGTCTCCTTGGGAGGTAAGTTCGTGCCTATTGAAGTCGAAATGGTTGATGCGCCCATCGACTACAACCTTTTACTGGGTCAGAACTGGATGTACGCTATGAAGGCTGTTGCGTCTACTGTATTTTGAGTTATTTGCTTTCCCCATGAAGGCAAGATTGTGATGATAGATCAGCTGGATTATATTGGTACTCCTTCCACAACATCCACGGGATCTGTAGTCCCGCAAGTTTTTGATTCTCAGCCGGAAACTGGGAACATAGGTGTTGGGATGTACCCCTCATTGATGGGAACTTTTAACCATTCTGCACCTGTGAATTTTATTGGAACCATTTCCAACAGTGCGCCTCCTCCTTCGAATAGTATGCCATTCTAGACTTCATATTGTAATGATCCATGGATTTTTCCATCCATGGATTCTATGTCTGGAGACATTGCGCACGTCGGGATGTCTATGCCCTTATCTGTAGTGGAGCTCACTTACGATCACATCCAAAAAACCACTGCAGATCCGGATCTCTCTTCTTCCCAGACAGTTGAAGAAGATCCCGTTACGCTGCCAGTTTGGGCAGCCAACTCATCTTGCTCTCACAATTTCCTCGATGATACTTTGCCATCTGATGAAGCTATCCTCGAAGCCATGTGTGGTAGTGAGAGGCCTTGGGAAGATATGCACCATCGCTCTTATTTCCTTCCCAACCTCGAGCTCGTTGAGCAGGAGGAGTTTAGGATGACTCTAGCTGAGATGGTTGGTCACCCTGTGGCTCTTTTGCAGTCACATGATGTTTTCTTGGAGGGGAATATGGCCAATATTTCTCCAACCACTTCGATCAACATCTCCCGCACCCCTGGAAAGGTCGAGAATGTTTACATCGGTGCCGATTGCACTCCTGAGGAGATTTCTATTTACATTGCCTTGTTTATTGAACTCCGGGAAGCTTTCGCCTGGTCATATGAGGAGATGCCAGGAATAGACCCCCGCATTGTTGAACATGAGATTAGAACGTATCCTGATGCTAAACCGGTTTGAAAATGCTTGCGTGCTGTGAACCCTAGGAAGGCAGCTGCTATTAAGGAAGAGGTGGAGAAACTGCTCAAAGCTGGTTTCATCTACCCCGTTCCCCTTACCGAATGGGTGTCAAACCCTGTTCCTATGGATAAGAAGCAGGGAACGATCCGTGTATGCACTGATTTCAGAGATTTGAACCGTACATGTCCGAAAGATAGCTTCCCCACGCCATTCATTGATCAAATATTGGATGCTTATGCGGGGAGTGAGATTTTTTCATTCATGGATGAATTCTCGGGTTATAATCAGATTCAAATCAAACCCGCGGACCAACATAAAACAACATTTATTTGTCCATGGGGAACCTTTGCGTACCGGAAAATGCCCTTCGGCCTCAAGAATGCCGGAGCTACTTTTCAACGAGCCATGACCTATGCCTTTCATGATCTTAAGATGATTATGGAAGTTTTCTTGTATGATCTTGCTGGCCATTCTCGCAAGAGAATGGACCACCCCAAGCACCTCTGTATGATTCTCGAACGATGTATCCATTACAAAATTCGATTGAATCCAAACAAATGCATCTTCGCTGTTAGGATTGGTCGCCTTCTAGGATTCATAGTTTCGAGGGAGGATATTAGAGTCGATCCTCTCAAAGTTGAGGCAATACTTCAGTTGCCTCCTCCGCGTAATCTGTTACAACTTCAGAGCCTCCAAGGGAGAGCTACTTTTCTGCGTCGGTTTATAGCTAACTATGCCAGTATTACTAAAGGTTTCGCATGCCTATTGAAGAAAGACACACCTTTTATCTGGGATGAGCGAGCCCAACAGTCTTTTGATGCCCTTAAGAAAGCTTTGGTATCGGCCCCTGTGCTTAGTCCGCCGGACTTTACACTAGATTTCATTCTTTATGTGGCCACGTCTCAAGAGACTATTGGCATGGTCTTGGTTCAGGTAGATGATGCGCTTGTCGAGCATGTTATCTATTATCTCAGTCGAAATTTAGTAGACGCTGAGCTAAGGTACACCCACGTAGAAAAGCTGGCACTTGTGACTGTTCACGTAGTCCAGCGGTTACGGCATTACATTTTGCTTCGAACAACCACTGTTGTAGCTCACATCAATCTGTTTCAGTTTGTGCTATCACGACGCCTTATCGGGGGTAAGTATAATAAATGGATTGTGATCCTTCAGGAATTTGATCTCGATTTTGCTTCGGCAAAATCAGTGAAATCATTGGTGTTCGCTGAACTTATGTCAGACCTTCCATGGCTTGATGAGGATGTCATTCATGAAGATTCCTTTGTGGATGAACACTTATTTCTTATCTTGACCGAGGACCCTTGGTATGGGGATGTCATTGTATATCTCCAAAATTTGAAGTTTCCTCCGCATTATTCATGAGACGAGCGACGGCGTGTGAGACATCACACTAAAGATTATACTATCGTCGGGGACACTTTGTATCACCGAGGAAAGGATTCCATTCTCCGTCGTTGCTTGACTCACAAAGAAGCGGAACGGGTACTTAATGATTGCCATGCGGTGGCGTGTGGCGGTCACTTATTCGGGCTTGCTACAGCCCAGCGTATCATGCGAGCAGGTTATTTTTGGCCTACCATCTTTAAATATTGTATTAACGCTGTGAATATATGTCACCCTTGCCAGGTGTTTTCTTGGAACATACACTCGCATCCAATGCCCCTCCATCCGGTCGTCACTGTCGGTCCCTTCACTAAGTGGGGGGTAGATTTCATGGATTGCAAACCAGCTTCAGCTGGGGGGCATCACCATATTATCGTGGTCGTGGATTATTTTTCCAAGTGGGCTGAGGCCATGCCTACTGTAAAAGCCGACGGTGCTACTGCAACCCATTTCGTGTTCAACCAGATTATCACTCGATTCGGTATCCCGAAGGAGATTGTCACTGACCATGGCAGTCACTTTCAAAATAAGATGATGGAGGATTTATCTCTCAAGATTGGGTTTCGTCAGGAACACTCGTCTTCCTACTATCCTCAAGCGAATGGTCAGGTTGAAGCAGTAAATAAGTCTTTGAAGACCATTCTCCAACGTACCATCCAACAAAGCAAGACCAATTGGCATATCATGTTATATCCTGCTTTGTGGGCATATCGAACCGCAGTTAAGACTTCCATCGGGTTCTCACCGTTCCAGTTAGTTCATGGTGTGGAGTCACTTTTACCGATTGAATGCGAGATTCCTTCACTCAAGCTAGCCATAGAGCTCTTCCCTGATATGACGGAGATTGAGCAACGTTTAGTACACCTCGAGCAACTTGACGAACACCATCGAGATGCCGCCGTGGCCATTGATGTTAACAAGCGTCGTGTCAAGGTTCAATATGATAGGTCTGTCCGTCCGCGGCAATATGCTGAAGGTGACTTGGTACTCTTGTATGACCAAGCTAAAGAACCCCTGGGGGCAGGCAAGTTCAATCCCATGTGGCACGGTCCTTACATTGTGAGGCATGTCCTTGAAAAAGGAGCTTATGAGTTAGAAGATTACGAGGGAGTTGTCTCGACGGAGCTTAGAAATGGGCTCTACCTCAAGCGGTATTACGCTTGAACCTCTGGTTCAGGCTGATACTTTTGTACACTATTGTATAGTTTTTCTGTACATAGTTTAGATTTCCTTTTGGTTGTCGGGTCTGCTAATTAAGCCTTTGTTTGATTGACAGATGTCAACGGGATGTCCTACGTTCTTAGGTTTCGCGGATGGTGCTAGCCGACATACGCAACAACTTGCTTCTGTTGCTTGGGTTATCTTCTCACCTGACCACCTAGTTGTGTCCTCAGGAGGTGCCTGTCTCGGTCCTACATCTAACAATGTGGCTGAGTATAGTGCCGTTGTTGAGCTACTTCAGGATGCCATTTCACATGACATCCAGTCTTTAGAAGTCCGCCTGGATTCACAACTAGTTGTGTCTCAGCTGAATGGGCAGTACCGTGTATGAGACCCTACATTACTACAGATATTCCTTAAGGTACGACTCTTGGAGAGACATTCTGTTTCCATTACATATACTCATATTCTGAGAAGTCATAATTATATATCTGATGCATACACTAACTATGTATTAGATTGGCATTTGTCACATTCATCATGAGCACATAAATACAAAGACATTCATACATTTGTAACATACACACATGTAGTAGAACCGAGAATCAAAGTTGTATATATATATAAATATGTCCAAAAATGGTAATGTCATACAGGATCCCGTAGCCCTCAAAAATATACATATCGATACAAAAAATGGTGAGACCTTGGGATATCTACTCCCTCCGAGGAGGTCTAGCTGCCGCTTCGACGGGATGTGTCTCATAGTAGTACTGTACTGTGTTGGCCATCCGCTGCAGTAACCGCACCCACTCCCCGGGAACACCCACTACCTGGCGCTGCATAGCCTCAGGTAGTCGGGATACCTCTATCAGTGGTACTCGGGCAACCATCCGTGATATGTTGCGCCGCAACGTCTAGAGTGTGCGCCCTGCTGCAGCATCTGCTACCACCTCATCTCTACCCCGATGACCATGTCTTGGGAAGCCCTCAGGTCTCACTGGGCCTTTGTCTGCGAGCAAACAATCACCCATTAGCACATGACATTACCACCAAAAAGATTTTTTGCATTTCCAATATAATAAAAAAATCCATAAAAATTTAATAAACACAAAACCAAAAGAGTACTCACCAATGTCTCCGAAGGCTGCGCCTGGTGGGAGCGGCATGTCACGGTCCTGTCTGAAGTCTATCCCCGCATAGGGATAGTCCTCTATCACGATCACCTGCCGGTTCCACCAGCGGAAGAACTCCTCAGTATATGGTGACGCCAAATGGCCACCACCCTGTTGTGTCAGTATCTCATCCCATCGGGTCAGGGCCGGATCTCGGAGACTGTGAGGAGGGACATCCACCCTCGGGCTAAGTCCCGAAACCCTCTCAAAGAAGAAACTGCAGAGGATGCCACCATACCAAAAGTTTTTGGCCTTACCTTATTTGCATTCCGTCAGTTGTGTCTTCATAGACACCAGCAGAGTAGTACACCAGTCGAATATGGTAGGCTGCAAGCCTTGTGATGCGTAGAACATCACCGATCTGGATGCCTGATGTAGTGCTTTGGATCCCGTGATCCGTACCAGAGTAGCCATTATGATCTTTGTGCTCAGGTCCACTATGAGGTTGACCGACACTTGAATTCCCACTGCTCGGGTGTTGGCGGGGCAATACCGCGCTATGTAATCTTGCACAGTGATCCCACCACCCACGGTCCGTGATCGAAGACTAGCCACCTCCCCTCTACGGGACAAACCGGTAATGAAATAGATATCCTCTACTTCCAGTGTTAGTGTTTTCCCGTTGAGGATGAAGTGTTGAGCATCCACATCCCAGTAGTTGATCAAATGACGGAGTAGTAGGTTTTGAGCCCTTAAACCCCCGAGACTCCAGTATTTATATAAGCCACATGCTTGCAATGCTTGTTGTGCTTGCAAATCGTTGCGCACGACCTCATCTACCTGGTCATGCTCTCTTTCCCTCCACTCTAGAACCATCCTGGAGTGCAAAGCAAGAAATTTTTAGTCAGTTTCATGTTTAAAAGCTTCTTCACAGCCATACCTGTGGGCTAAATTGTAGACAGTTGCGGGTAGACGCGGGCAGTCAGTTTTTTGACTGTGCGTTTTGTGCCCTACCCGTGACCTGCATACTTATAGCCCGCGGGTAGCGCCGAAGCCATTTAGAGCTTGGCAAAACAAAAAATCCCACCGACCAAAATTGAAATAAAAGCACTTAAATGAAAGGTATGGCAATGACCACTAACCTGCTTCGGACGGTTCGTTGAACGGTCGCTTGTAGCTCCCACGATCGGCACTCGAAGTTTCAGGTGAAAACTTACCACTTTGGTGAATAGTGCAAATGAAATGAAAATTACAAAATTTTATTACTATTTATAATTTTCTGGATGCACTTTTCTATAGTTTTTGCCATTTTGAGCCATTATGAACTAAGATCATGTCATGGAGTAGTGTTTTTCAACAGATTTCCTCGGTGAGAGTTGTTCTGAACCATTTCACACCTACGGCAGGTACATTTCACACCTGGCATATAGGTTAGATGCCATTTTCACATGCATTATGCATTTGACTTGTTGACCATTTTCATAAACCCTAGGTGCGACCCCGCTTCATGACTGACACAGAACCTTCACACTGTTATAGAAGTGTCGTCATGTGGCGGTAGGGCTTTCCCCGAACATGGGTACCCTAGTTAGAACCCCTTTATGCATTCTAGTGCCCATGCCGTTGTTTGTCCTTAGGATTGGGAGTCCTTCGTAGTTACGCCATGACATTGTGATAAAGACTCATACTCTACTTTGTCTTATGCTGGCCATCTCCCTTAAGGACTCCCCGCAGTTATATCATGTTGTGATTGCATTGCATCATCCTGCTTGCCGCTTGAGTCTTGTGCTGGCTCCCGCTTACTCAATTGTTAGCCTCGTGCCTGAGCACTTTTCCCTGTCGAGCCCTGTAGAGCTTATATTTTCCCTTCACAATTTGATGACCTTTTGACCCTGAGGGAACGCACCCTCGAGTGTCCACATCCTGCACGCATTTCCTTGCATTGAGCATAGGTATGTTCCACTGCTTGGGACTAGTCTGCTAGCTATTTGACACTCATTCCCTCACTTGTTGTACTATAAGCAATTTTATTCTTTTTCAAGCTTTTCCCAAATATGAAAAAGACCAAAAAATCAAATATTCCAAAAAGCCGGACAGGATTATGGTCACTATTTCTTGTTGGCAGCTGTTGTGTCGCCTTTGAACAGAGCATTCATTCCACTCCGTACATTATGAGTCGGGACTATAGTTGGGCCTTAGGAGATGTACTTGTTTCTCAGTTTTCTCCACTGATTGGTTAAGTTTCCAGTCATTATGGAGCCCTTTGTAATGCCTCCTACATTGCACAGTTTGTGTCAAGTGTATGCTGCCTGAGTCTATCCATCTGCTCATGCTCTTGTTCAAAGAAAGTCTTGAAACTAGTGTCGGCCGCTCCTCAATTCTCTTGACTATTGCATGTTGGCCATCCTTATTGAGTTAGTCCGTTTCACCTGAGATCTTCCAAATATTTCAAAATTGCTGGTACCTCGTGCTGGTTGATGGGGGATGCCTTAATGCCCTCCTTCCAGCGAGTTTCGTTCCGTCTAATTCAACTCATTTATTCCGGGACTTGAGGCTTAGAGTTCGGTTGAGTACCTCGAGGCTTGCAGTCATTAGTGGCAGGTTCTCTCGCCATCGACAGTTTTGGGAATACATCAATGTCCCCTGATCGATGGATTCATCCTAGTGTTCGACTTCAACCCATTTATTCACACTCTGATGATTGTGCTCTGTGCCTTGATGCCCATTTTCATTATTGGTGGGTCATCTCGCGTCTGTTAACGGTATACATCATTGACTGGTAATCAGACGATGTCTCATCAGGTTCGATCCCAACTCCTTTATTCACTTGATGGGACTTGCACCGTCGAAGACTTGTGTAGAAGACCCCAGGCGATTGTGGCATTCAGTATGCTACATATGACTTTGACTTTACATCTGAGATATCACCTCTCAGATTTCAGCAGTTTGTACCTCTAGTTTTGCACCAGTTGTTTCCTTTTCAGCAGGAGACCGTATCTTATTGTAGAGGGATCATGGCTATGATCACTTATGACATGTATCTACTTATGTACTGCCTATTCATGGCCATTGTATCAGATTGTTGTACTATACCAACATGTATTCAGAGATACTATTGTATTATGATGAGTGAGCTGTTCTTTCCACTTGTGTCTCCATCACTCCACTTTTGAGTTTTATAATGTATTTCGGCCATCGTAGCACTTTTAGTCTCTGACCTCACACATTAGGGGGCATCTGTTACACAGAAATCTTCCACCCTGTGAGCATCAGCATTCTTTGGCTTGTAGGATCCATTTCAGTGACTCCGATCCATTTTTATCCTTCATTGATACCAGTTTGCCCTATTTTTATTCCTACCCGCCTGTTGCATCTTTATAGCAGGCGTACCCGCGAGTTGCATCCCTATAGCCCGCGGGTAGCATGTAAAATGGTAAAAACCACTATTTAATTACTTTTTACTCCCAAAAGGCGGTCATTGGGTGACCTTTGGCTCTCCATCTGCCCAAGTAACGCCTCAATGTGTCCTTTCACCTACCTTTGAGAGGACTATATATTGAGCACATATGGCTTATGGACGGGAGGAAGAGGAGAATCGTAAGAGAACTCTAGTGGATTTTTTCCCTATCTTGAGTCTGCACTCATTGATCCTTGTAGTTGTGAACCATTTATGTTCACCTTCCAAACTCCTTTCTAGTTTGAGTTTGCCATTCATGGAGGATTGAAGTGGTGGAGGCACAAGTGGATCGATCTAGATCTTGGTTCAGATTGGTTGCCGGCAAGAGGTTGTATCACTTTGTACTTCTTCTTGTTCATTAATAGAAATACTCATATTCTCATCCATTCATGGTGTGAATGTCATTTATTATTCATTGGGTTACATTTGCTTATGATATTATGGACCATTGTTATTGGTAATGTTAATGTCATTTATATATCACATGTACTTGTTAGATATTGGCTGTCAAGACTAATTTGCAGATTACAAGTGCGTGGGTTGAAAGCTCCAACGGGGATCTACGTCAAACGTTGGATTGAGGTTGGTTACATTTCTCCATCATTTTAAAATTGTCATTTATAATAGCATTGCTTTGAGAATTGAGTAGATTTCTGGTAGTCATCTGTCTGTTGTGGTATTCCCAAGCCATAGTGAGTTTTCTCCAATACACTTGTTTAAGTACTGAAACCAATGTACTCCCTGCTACCTGATTATTGAGTTGCTTGATCTCTGTCATATACTCATCTGTCACCAAAACTGATAGAATTACTAAGTAGATGTCTGATATCTACATTCAAGATTTCCTTAAGCTTTGACCCAAGCAGTCAGGGTGCAAACTTTAGGGATAACACTGTGTAGAAGCAAGACACTCTGTTTGTACTTTAGCAATCAAGAAGACTTGCATACAAACTCTATTTGTACTTCAACAATCATGGAGACTTGCATACAAATCACTCTTTCCTAAAGCTTGGTTTTGTGGTTACCTTGAAATGTCATTTTTACAACCAGAGGTACATTTTGAGTGCTAACACCCTGTTCACTCATATGTACAAGTCATTGATGCCAAAACATCACTGCATCCAGAACATTCCATGAGTTTGTTGTTGCTACATGATTTATCATTGTATCAATGCACAAGCGATACAGGGTTCCATAAGATTCTCCTTTTGCTATCACTAGCGCTCCTTTTGTAATATTTCAATGGTTATCACCAAAGATATCACACTACAAGGAAAAGGCCCTGCATATGCTTCTCCCAAAAGATCCCAAATATTCATTTATACTGGAGGTCACTAGCGGAGGCAGGCGACCGGAGGTTTTAGCAGAAGTTTTTATTTCGGTGCGTTTTATCAATTAGATGCACTGGTACGTTTGTCAACAACTAGCACCGGTGCATTTCATAATCATGTCCCACTGCGACCTGAAAACATTAGTGTCAAAAAAGAATTTCGAAGAACCAAAACAGTGCATCACTGAACACTAAACGCCCTGGTGCGTGTATTAGAAATGAAGGCACTGAATAATGTTTTATTAAAAAAAAAAAAAAAAATATTAAAAAAACACATTAACTTTTAGGTCAAAACCTCCTCTCGGTGCGTTAGTTAACAATAAACCACCTAGTGCGTCTTATCAAAACGAACACACCAAGCTATATTTTATTAAAAATAATAAAACTATTTTATTAAAAAATCTCACAAAATTTTACTTAAAGCCGAGCAACGGTGTGTTATTCAATAAATGCCCCGCTGCAAATAATAGACTCTAATGCACTGCCCATGTTTTATTAAAAATAAAAAATTATAATTTTATTAACACGCAATTTTCTTAAAACCTAATATTGGTGCACTAAATGATACTAAATGCCTTGGTGCATGTAAAATACCCAAACGCACCGGAAATTATTTTATTTTAAAACATGCTCGCACCAGTGCGCCCGATTGTTGAGCACACGAAAAGAAGGTTTAATAAAAAAAATAACCACATCGTCAAACTCATTTTTACCCTCTTTACTGCTTTTGAGCCCATCTGCACCAGTGCTGCACTTCACCCACCTGGACACCCTCACATCCGTGGTGCACATGGACAAATTCCTCACTCCTATTGGTTGTTGACTCTAGTTTGAATTTTTCCAAATGGTGGGAAAAAATTCAAATTTTCCATACATCGCCAATATGCCTCCCCGACGGGCCGTTAAATAGGTAAATTGATTCTTACTTCATAATTAAATTTTTAGCGGATTAATTTTGAAAATTGAGCTTCAAATTGTCCTATTTAAAAATAAAGAAAGTACAACCACCTCTCTTCTTCAAATGCAAATGGCATCCCTGACGAACATCTATATCGGTTATGCAGACGGTGCCAATCGATGGTCCAAACATCTAGCATCTGCTGCTTGGTTCATATATTTCCCCTCCCATACACTTCACCACACCAGAGAAGTATACTTGGGGGCACTAACAAACAACCAAGTAGAGTGCGAGGCCGTAGTAGGTCTCTTATGTGATGCCCTACACCTAGGCATCCACCATCTACAGGTACACCTCGACTCCCAACTTGTAGTATCACAGTTGAATAATGTATTCTGTGTCCGTTACTCGCTCCTCTTCATAACTTTTCTGCATGTTCACCTTCTCATTCAACAATTTGAAATCATAACTTTCACACATATACCGAGAAACATCAATGCATTCGCCAACTCCATCGCCAATGAGGTATTGAATTGGCATCTAGTAAATCACCACGCCACATAAACCTACATATCAATCATACAAAAATATATCTATGTGTTTCACCTACCACTACACATACATGTATTTCATCATCACAAGTCCTAAAAATCGATAACACATGCCCAAAACAAATATGCTAGTATCACCTACTACATATGCATCACATCAACGTGTAGGCAACATAAAGCAAAAATACACATACATCACATACATCAAGAGGCACATACATCATGTTCCACCAAAATGGTATATATATTATATCTCATAAAAATGTATGTCATATACAAAAAATGGCCCTCCTGGGGCATATACATAGGTAGCCTTATGGGGGATACATCAAAAAACCGTCTCCCATAGGCCCATAAAAAAATATGTATATCTACAAAATGGGGCTCATATCCCTATACAAAATCAAGCTGCCCCGCCAGCTGGTGGATCTCGAGGTCCCAAAATAGCTAATGGGTGCACAACCTCCCCGTGTGCCAGATCTAGTCCATGTCGCAGCCTCTGTCGTGGAGGAGGAGCCGCTCCTCCCTGCACCTCCCGTGCCACATGACAAGCAACTGCGACCCGTCGCATGATCTACCACCAAGCTGGCCTGCACTCCACTGGTAGATGAAGTGTCAATTCTACTTCATCATCCTCGTCAGCCCAATCATGCTCATCAACCCCAACTGTCAGCCCATCTAACCTCCACTCCAAGTTGGCTACCAAAACTTCCATCCAGTCCCCGCCAGCTGCCCAACCTGTTGTAGCTCCTTTAGATCTGGTTCCTCTCGCTCTAGTGACCCCACCCTCGGCTTCCCCTTCTCCTCCTATCGCCTTCCCAGCCCTAACAACTGGTTGATCTAGCCTCGACCTTTGTCTCCGAGGTGGCCTCACAGGAACTACATCCGCATCACAGAGGAGGAAACCATCATAAGTACCTGATAAACATGTATATCATCAATGTGCAAAAATAAACAGCATGTAAAAATATATATGCGAATAGTACAAAACCATAAAAAACATACCAGTAGCGCCAAATCCACCAGCAGGAACAGGCAACTCCGGATCTCCTCGGAAGTCCATCTCGCTCCAAGGATACCTCTCGAGTCGGCCCATGCGGCCCTCCCATACATCCAACACCTGTGGCGTAAAAAAGGTCTCCACGGGCCCGCCACCAACACAGGGCCTAGTTATAAGCCCCCAAAACGCCATCTGCGGCTCTTATGGCCCCCTTTGGGGCACCATGACCTGTGGCCTCAAAGATGGATAGCGCTTGAAGAAGTACGAGCACAATACGCTCCATAGAAGAAGGTGCACCGCCCCACAAATCGTCACAAATACAAAATCTGTTGCATCAACGAACCCCACGCCACAGGCTTCCTAGCCATCACCCTCTCCACCAGCCGGAGCTGGACTCCTGTAATCTGGTTGGGGGACGTGGCCCCTAACACACGCACAACGACTATCACCACATCATCCATCGGTAGAGCCCTCAGATGGCTCACCAACATGCCACTAGAGTTCACCGAACTCTAGTCACCACCATAGTACCGATCCACTAAGGTATGGATTGTCTCCCCCACCAAGGGAGAGGCTCCCTCACCCCTCGGGGAGTCAACCTTGTCAAAAAATAGATATCCTGAGTAGTGATACTCAGGTCCTCACCACCCACATGAAACACTCTGCGGTCAGGATTCCACATGCCCAATAGTCGCCACAAGAGGTAGTTAGTCGACCCCATAAGAGGGCTCTTGAAGAACTTCAAGAGCCCAACATCTCCTAATGCCTCGGTCGTCGCCTGGTCGGCTAACACAATGGCTCGGAGGTCATCAAACTCTCTCTCCCTCCACTCAACATCTCGAATGCGCGCCATCACTGATAAGGAACCACCTGCACATGGAAGTATTCACCCATTAGCCATATAAAATCTTTAGTGCAAACTTCCCTAAGAAGATTCGTGCGTAGCGCAACATTTTACAATATATCCATGCGTAGCACGGCCGAAACACACTTCAGCTGCGTGGAACTAGCGCACGGGAGATATACATCTCGGTCGTACGGGTAGCGCAACTATTCAAGGAACAGTCGTGATACAACAAGCGCGCAACCGAAGCATTTATATCCCGCGTTACACGCGGTATAGTCCATTTATTTCGCGCAAGTGAGAGCGCTACACCATGTGCAATTTTCAGAAAATCCCGCAATAGGACAGCGCAATATTTTCCCAAAATCTCACGCAGCAACCCTAAAACCATCAAAACGACCCCTGGACACCCAAGGGACCCCCCACCCTAAATATATATGGATGAAATTCACAAAGACTAGGTTTAGGCGTACCTGGAACTCGCGTATTGATGAACGGTGCACCAGATCTCCCAAAAATGCTCGAAATGCACTCAAGGAGGTAAGTGGCACAAAGTACAAATGATTTCGAAAAGTGGGTCCCATCCCTCTTTTATACTCATTTGGCCCAAACTTCCAACTAATGCCACGGTCAAACTATAACTCCGTTTCCAAAACCATTCACACCACATCAACCAACACTTTGAGCTCTTCGAAATGGAACCAACCAATCTGGATTCCCATCAATGTCACCGGGACACGATTTTCCTATCCAAGTACCCCACAGGTACAAGATATTTTGGTTATCTGATTTTCAGCATTGTCATTACCTTGGTTATGTCCTTTACTACACTTGGGTATGTGCGCCGCATGTGCAAGACCGCGATCAGGACAATATGTAGCTTCTCGTTTTTCCATTATAAAAATAAGACTCCAAGCTCTCACAATGGGGGTCATGCACCCTACCACATGTATCATTCCAAAACTAGAATATATACACTATTTACCATCCGTTTACAATTCATATCCCAATATTCCCGCTGATAACCATAGGGTGCCCATTCATGGCCTTGATGTGCCATCAACATAATTTTCGTGAATAGCATGTTCCCCCATAGGTATGTGCACCATTTCCATCCCCGTCATCAATTGAAACCCATGATGTCAACCCCCCACATGTCCGACGAATCTGACCAAACTTGAAAAGACCCTCCCTTCATGTATCATTTTTGCATTTGGGCATTTAATCCACCCAGTAGATACTCATCATATTCTTCGGCACATGTCATGAGAACGATTCACAAAGCCCCCCCATAACTCCATGATCACTTTACCCTTCGCCATCTACCTTGTATCATCACCCCCGCAATGACACCTATTGGCCCCCCACCCTCATAAACAACCAGTTATATTCAGTTATCCTGCAAGTATATACTACATAGCATCGTTTCATGGGGCACCCATCTTTGCGTCTGCAAATTGACCCTCACTCCATCATTGGAAAGTGTCCCTCGATCCACTCAAAACTGTGGGGACTCCGCCCATCATCAAATCGGTCCCCTAACATAGACAAAACTGTGGGGACCCCTCAAACATTATTTATGTACAAACCATTCCCTCATCACCTCACATTACGGGAACACCATATTATTTTGGAAGCAACCCATGGTCTCCTTTGATCGATGTATTTTAGTCTCCATATGTTTAGCAGTATTTGTTTTCCCGGTTACTATTACCATTTGTTTTGCATCTCCATCAAATCCCTTTCACTTGCAGTTTGTTTCCACTAGTTTCAATCTACGCCGTCCCAAAAGAAAAGCTGCCATCCCCGCTCCCCATGTTCACATAGATCAAAGGAAGTTATGAGTCCGACGCTTACTAACCAGTCTTGTGTCAGTTCTATCCGTACACCAGTTGGTTACAATATGATCCCAGTTCTCAGGATAGGACTCTTGTCCTATCATGTACTTCATCTCTCGTCGACATCAAAACACTATATTCCGAGAGTTACAGTAGTTGTAGTTGTACCATGGGATCCCTTTAAATCACTAAAAGGGATCACCTCGAACTTAGTAGGGAGAGCCATTAGTGCTCCCCAGCTAGGTAGTTTCCCCTATGCTTTATGTCAACACATCATCGCATTAGGGGGAGACGTACTTTTGAAGGTAGCAGTGTTCACATTTGGAAATCAGATAGCAGTCTATTCGGTACGGTGAAGCCCTCAGGTAGATTTACATACCAAGTTTAGTCCCCCACCTCAGTGGGTTCGTCATGGTCACCAACAATTCCACTTCTTCAATATTTCGCATCATCTCTGGGGGAATTTACTATAACATGGATTGAAGCCACCTTCATCCATGTCCCAGTAGTATAGTAGAGTCGACACCTTTGTCCTCTCTCATTGTAATCACTTTGACAACATTTCGTGAGCATGGGTATGCCCTCCTCATTTGTATAAAAACTATTCTTTATTACAACTACAATGGTTATCACCAACATTCTTCCCCCATGGGAGAACCTTATTTTGTCCACATATGCTTCGTCCTACATAACAGGAGAGAAACAACAAAAAACATGATGCATTATCGGCTCTACAATACCTTCTGAACCTCATACATCAGGGGCATCTGTTAACGCCTAAAAGTTACACACATGCAACATTTCGGTGATTCGTCGAATAAAGCGTCATCAACATAAAGAATGCATCTCACCATAGGCATCCTCAACAGATCCAAAAAAAACATGAGTCCATAAGTGCCAAGAAACAGTCAAAACAAAGGGATAGCACCGGTATTACATAGTTGACCCACGCTATAGCGCATGTTACTTGAACAATGCACGTGCTACACCCGCATGACTTTTCCTTCGATATCCATGCTACTGTCAAAATGGTAGGAATACTCACTCCTAGCGGTGCATTAAAGACTCAATCCTCCCCAAGGATCATAATTCGTCTCCTCACAGACTTGGGGGCATTCATCAATCCCCCTTGTGTACCTTGGAACTAGTTCATGAAGGAGGAGAGTTCACATTTGGATCTAGTTGTTTGATGGCCACCTCTTGGCCTATAAAAGGAAGCCATTGGCATGCATTTTAGAGAGAGAAATTAGAGCAAGGTTATGCTGTTGGATTTGAGTTGGAGCTTCCTCATAGCCCACCATTTCCTACCATTGTGAGCATCCCCAAGCTTGCTTGCCACCTACTATCAAGGGGAAAGTGTTTCTCTCCATCGTTCTTCCATCTACTTAGCATTTAGTTTGGACCAAAAATACCTCCCTAAGGGATATTGTTGGCTTCCCTTGAAGCCTTCACCTCCTAGGAGTTGCACAGCTATTCCATTGGGAAATAGAAGAGTGGTTTAGCATATCTTTGGTTGTTGTTGGAGTTTGCATCTTTCCCCCATCTCATTCATTTTATTTTCATCAATATTTTCATGTTTGGATGTGAAATACACTAGAAATACACTAACAATCGCTTGCAGGATCACTCAGAGGAATACCAACCACCAAGAAAGGGGCTCCAAGGACTGAGGCCTTGCAGCAACCTACAAGGCTTAGCCCCTCACCAAGTGGAAGAGTGTACTTGTGCAATTTTTTCCACAACATAGGTTGTTGTACATAGTCATCATCCATGCATTTGCTTCCGACATAACGGGTGATCCTAGAATGTTGTGTAGTCAACATCTCTTGGTGGCGGTCCAAAGTTGTCATCATAGTCTCCACTTGATAGCCATAGACACGACTATGCCCTTATGCCTTGTCCATACGATTGTCTAGGCTTGAGGTATGTGATGTGATCTGTTAGTTTTCATACATTCATAGCATAATAATTTAATCGCATAAACAAGATCACTAGAAGAAAGACAAAGCACAAAACAATAACACATAGTTTATCCTGGGAAACCCAAATGGGAGAAAACCCAACAACCTTCATATAGAGATGATAATCCTGAGATCAAAGTACAATCATAAAATAGAAGAGATGGAAAACATCTTCCAAAAGTAGAAACCCCAAAACAGTCTTCTTCTCTAGCTTGTGCGAACTTCTCTCTCTCCCAAGTGATGCGAACTTGTGACGTGAGTGAGTGAAATACTGAGGTGACATAACCTCTTATTTATACAAGTGTAAAACTGAATTTTACCCTAGGTGAGCCGACTTCTCTACTTGACTAGGACGACTTCACTTGGGGGGGAAATAATAATTTAAATTTAATCTTTTACTTTGCTTCTTTTCTCCCCAAGGTTTTAATTGATTCTTTCAAGGGTTTACATGGTCATTTACATCAAGTTCATCTCCCTTAGGAGGTACAATCAAATACAATAAATAGTATCTTCCGAAGTTGCACAAAATCCAACACTCCCTCTCAACGAGGAAGGTATTCTTCAGTCTTCATCAGCATCGCAATCATCTGGGTTTCATCTTGTAAATCCATACTGTCTCCATCATCTCTATACATATTGAAGGATGTGAACACAGTCTCAGTCCTTCGAGAAGTGTCATCATGCATCAACTTCACCAGTCCTTTGGTGAGTCCAGGAGAATCACTCAATCTTGGATCCAGGAGAATCACTCAATCTTGGATATCTGATATATCAGCTATACCATCTTTGCTATACCATTTGCTACCTGTTTGTCACATTTGCAAATGGGATTTCTCCCATATCTGGCTGAGATCCCAGACGAGCAAATGGGCACGACCAACAATGGGATTTCTCCCATACCCGGCTGAGTTCCTAGACTGTAGAGGCACTTGTGCAATCACATGGCCAACGGATGACTGTCCTACTCATATGCTGAGGGGATTTCTCCCATACCTGGCTGAGTAACTGGACTGTAGAGGCACCTGTGTGAACCCGACCAACTGCTGACTGTCCTACTCATCTTCCTATGGGATTTCTCCCATATATGGCTGAATAACTAGACTGCAGAGGTACCTGGGAAAAGTAGGGCAAGGATCTCAATGTCATCTTTCCCTCTCAAGGAGGGACACGTTCTCTTCAACTCCAAGTCTTTCGTGAAAGTATTTGAACTTCACTCTGGGAAGAGCCTTGGTGAGAACATCTGCAGTCTGGTCGTCTTTTGGCATGTACTGTAACTCAACCACACCTTTCTGCACCATATCATGAATGAAGTGATATCGAATCTTGATATGCTTCGACTTGTCGTGAAATACAAGATTCACTGACATCTGCACACAACTCTGGTTATCACAGTGAATCATGGTCGGCTCTGGAATCTGGCCGAACAATCATGTCAGGAGTTTACGAAGCCAAACTGCCTCTCGAGCTGCTATGCTAGAAGACATGTACTCGGCCTCTGCAGTACTGAGTGCTACTGAGTTCTGCTTCCTGCTGCACCAGGAAATAACTGCAAAACCCAAACTAAAGCAACATCCGGAAGTACTCTTTCGATCTGCAACACATCCGACCCAATCTGAGACTATAAACCCCTGCAATATCAGGTCACAATCTGAAGCATACTTCAATCCATATCCCACAGTGCCACGTCCAGTGAATCTGCCTTGGTTCCCACATGAACTGACTGCGGGCATTCACAACAAAACATATATCTAGTCTAGTGTTGGTCAGATACATCAATGACCCAATCAACTAGCGATACATGGTGGGATCAATCAAATCAGAATATGAAGTAGAATATCTCAACTTCTTCCAGTTTGCATCCATCGGAGTAGCCATGGACTTGTAGTCCAACATTTCGAATCTCTTCAATATATCAATGGTGTATTTTCCTTGTCCTAGGAAAATCTCTTTCTTCCTCTGCCATACTTCTAATCCCAAGAAGTAGTGCATCAATCCAAGATATTTCATTTCAAACTCAGAGGCGAGATTCTTCTTACACCATACAATAAGTTTCTCATTTCCTGTGAGAAACAGGTCATCGACATATATAACCAAGATCAGTGGTTCATCCTCTACAACCTTGTAGTAAAGGTTGGGGTCTGCATCACTCTTGGAAAATCCCAAGCTCACTAGGAATCCGTCTATCCGTCCATACCAAGCACAGGGTGCTTGCTTGAGTCCATACAATGCCTTTTTCAATCTGCATACATGAGACTCCTTTCCTTGGACAATAAACCGATCTGGCTGTTCGATGTAAACTTCTTCCTAAATAACACCATTGAGAAAGGCTGTCTTCACATCCATCTGATGCAACTTCCATCCCATAGCTGAAGCAATAGCAATAATGGATTTGATGGAAGTATATTGGGACACAGGAGCAAATGTCTCATCATAATCGACTCCCTCTTTCAGAGAGAATCCTCTTGCTACAAATTTGGCCTTGTATTTCTCAACGCTGCCATCTGCTCCATGCTTGATCTTGTATAGCCATTTAGAAGTCACTATTGACTTCTCCTCAGGTCTCAGTACAACCTCCCACACATCATTCTTCATGATGGATTGATATTCTTCCGTCATGGCATCCTTCCAAACTTGATGTTTGGATGCTTCTTCGTAAGTGGTGGGTTATGAATCAATAATGTTGCTCATAAGTGCCACATAACTAGAGAACCTCTGACGTATTTTGCTTTCTATGGAAGCACCATGTGGAGATTCATGCCCCTCTGCATCCTACAGTGTCTGATGTGCCCATCTAGGTCTTTTTCGACCTGCAACATCTCTAGGGATATCAACTGGATCTATGGGATCGATAGGTTCATCCTTTTCTGTTAGCTCCCTCTGAACTGGAGGGGGAGATGATTTTATCTCCTTTGGTTCTAGCATTTCTTCATCATCGATCTCCATATCTAATCCTCTGCATTTCCTGAAAGCCATCTCTTCTTCAAAGGTCACATCCCTATTGAATTCAATATGTCTGGATCCTGAGATGTAGATTCTATAAGCCTTTGAAGACTCATTGTATCCCACAAAGGTTCCCTTCTTTCCTGAAGGTTCTAACTTTGATCTTTTCTCCTTGGGCACATGTATGTAGACTAGACAACCAAATATTTGGAGATGGCCCACTTCTGGTTTCACTCCCGTGAAATCTTCTTCCGGAGTCATGTTCTTCAATATCTTGTGTGGACATCTATTTTGTACATGTACAGTGGTTTTGGATGCTTCATCCCACAAGAACATTTGAAGACTCTGGTCATGTATCATAGCTTTCGCTGCCTCCACAATTGTACGATTCTTTCTTTCTGCAACCCCATTTTATTGAGGGTTGTAGGCAACTGTGAGCTCCCTCTTAATTCTTGCTTCCTTGCAGAAATCATTGAATTCTGTAGAGGTATATTCTCCACCATTATCGGATCTCAAAATATTGATCCTCTTTCTTGACAGATTCTCAACTTGTGCTTTAAACTCTTTGAACTTGCTGAGCACTTCCTCATATTCTTTTGACTTGAGGAAGTATATCCAAGTCTTCCGTGAGTAATCATCAATAAATGTGATATAGTAATGATATCCACCCAATGACACAACTGTCATTGGTCCGCACAAGTCAGAGTGTACTAGATCCAAAATCCCTTTGGATCTATTCTCGCTATCTGGAAAATATTTCTTGGCATTCTTTCCAAGTGCACATCCTTTACATGTCCCATCATGGTCTACCTGGAGCCCTGGAAAACCTGTCACAATATTCTTTAGAATTGGGATAGCTCGATAGTTTAGATGAGCTAATCCGATGTGCCATCATTTGCCCATACTTGCAGCATCGTGTATTAGGGCTTGGACTGGTGGAGTGTTTAGTCTATACAAGCTCTCTTCTCTTATGCTAATAACTTTGGTTGTGCTCATGCTTGAGTTCTTGTGCCAAGCAAGGACTTTCCATTCCGAGAAAGCTACTTTATATCCCTTGTCCTCCAAGGCTGAGATGGAGACAAGGTTTCTTTTCATTCCAGGTACATAGAGCACATCACTCAGAAACAATGTATCATTTGATTCTAGTTGAAGGGTGGTGGCTCTAGATCCATTCACAGTGTAATTTGCATCATCTCCAAGTACAACACGAAGATGTGAATCTTTCTTAACTAATTTTGAAAGATTCTCTTTATAACCTGTCATGTGTCTAGATGCACCACTATCTATGATCCAAGTTTCACTAGTGGTGGGAATAGTATCGATAATGCTGATATGAATAGAAATTCTGTGTGCTCTTCATTCCTTTGCTTCTTTGGCTGGTGATCTTCCTCCACATCAGTGGTGGATGCTTCATGCTTCCTTTTGATTTGGCTTCGACAGCTACTGGCGTAATGTCCATACTTTCTGCACCTATAGCATTGAACTTGAGACATATCCCTCTTCTTATTTTGGTCTTGGCGGGGAATTGTTCTCCTTTCTTGGTGCTTGTGTTTATGGAACTTCTTACCTTTTCCCTTACCCTTCTTGGCATGGGAAACAAAAGCTTGGTTCTCCTTAGGTTGAGTGCCATGGATTCTTTGACGTGCTCCAATCCTTGTCTCCTCTTGACTGCAATCTGCCCAAATCTTATCAAAATTTGGTAGTTTGGATCTACCACTTATGCTTCGGATAAAGGACTCCCAAGATGGTGGAAGAACATTCAGAGTGGTGATGGCAAGATCCTTATCATTAATAGGGTCTCCACTAGTGCCGAGCTTGTCCCTGAGTTCTGTGATCCTCATAAAATATGAGGCAATGGATTATGACTTGGCTATCTTCATATTTGAGAGTTGGTTCCTCAATGTGATGGATACATTGATGCTAGTGTGTTCAAACAACTTCATAATGGTCTTGAACATTTTCCTAGCATTCCTCTTTCCTAAGATTTGTGGAAGCAAGTGGTCTCTTACTGAATCCACAAGAATCCTTCTTGCTTTGGCATCATTCTTTTGTTGGGTATGTGTTATATTCTCTGCATGTATGTGAAGGGGAGAGTGTGCTTGTCAGCAGCATAGGTGACGATCCCTCTGGCACCTTCGTTTTTGATACTAGTCGTTTTCGTTTGCGAGCGTAGCGAGCAAATTTTTTTTGGGGATCGCATGTAATTTTTGGGGATTATTCTAAAAATATGTAATTTAATCCCGGTTAAGGGATTGGGGTCTATTGACTAATCCGGGTTAACGGATTAGGGTTTTGGATGCTGCAGAATACCTATATTGTATTGTGAGTGATTCATAATGAGATGATGAGAAAAATAGGAGCGGTGGCTCCAAGGTTTGCTGGTTTTCTCGGTTAAGGGTTTCCAGGGTAAATCTCTGTGTACTATGTGTGAATGTTGTGGTGTATTATCTTTTTTGCTTAAAAGAATCTGTATGCTTTGCTTCTCTACAAAGGTTTAAAACTTACATCTTCTTCCATCGGGATTTATCCTCTTTGGCTTCTGGTTCAGGGACCTTCTCATTTACAGATTGTAAGAGGTCATTTTCTTCTAGGAGTAGAAGAACCCTAGAATTACAAGAGATAAAATTGGAAGCTCCTTCCAGACGATCTTCAACCTTCATTCCAATCATCTTGTTTGCAAATGTGGTCTAGAAACCCTAGCAGGAGCTAGGTCAAAAATGAAAGTTGATAATTTGAAAAACTGAAACCACAGATAAATGCGCCTTGCCAAGGCGAGTTGAATTGAGGTAGGGATGATCCAAATTTGTGGAGAGAAGTAGGTTAAAACTAAAACACTAATTCTGCTGCAGCTGTAGAGTTAGGTCAAAAATTGAAAATTCTTGGAATTGAATTCTGTCTTCACCAAAAGATGCACCTTGCTAAAATCGAAATTTCCAAGGCTCTTTTTCTCCAAAATGATGGGTGAAAACTTCAGAATATGAAACCCTAGTTCCGACAATGGCTTCTTCTAGAACTGCTCTAATACCATGTTAGTTTTCATACATTCATAACATAATAATTTAATTGCATAAACAAGATCACTAGAAGAAAGACAAGGCACAAAAAAATAACACAAAGTTTATCCTAGGAAACCCAAATGGGAGAAAACCCAGCAACCTTCATATAGAGATGATAATCCCGAGATCAGAGTACAATCATAAAATAGAAGAGGTGGAAAATGTCTTCCAAAAGTAGAAACCCCAAAACAGTCTTCTTCTCCAGCTTGTGCGAACTTCTCTCTCTCCCAAGTGATGTGAACTTGTGAAGTGAGTGAGTGAAATAATGAGGTGAAATAACCTCTTATTTATACAAGTGTAAAACTGACTTTTACCCTAGGTGATCCAACTTCTCTACTTGATTGGGCCGACTTCATTTGGGGGGGAAATAATAATTTAAATTTAACCTTTTACTTTGCTTCTTTTCTCCCCAAGGTTTACATTGATTCTTTCAAGGGTTTACATGGTCATTTACATCAAGTTCATCTCCCTTAGGAGGTACAGTAAAATACAATAGAAATACAATAAATAATATCTTCCGAAGTTGCACAAAATCCAACATGATCCCATGAACTGCCTCCAATACTCTAACCAACTAAGCATTCATCCATGAGAGATTAATTTTGATGTCTCGAATGCCATCCCTAACATCCCTTATTCCCATTGATAGCTCTGCCAGCTTGGATTCCCACTTTTCCTTTGACTTCATGCTGGGAGCCACTGCTGTTTTCCCCTACAAGTACCAAGAACCCCACAACTTTAAGAGGAAAACCTAAATTTCTCCCTTGTTCGCAGGCCTAAATCGAATGTACAATTCCATCCTAATGCCTCGTAGAGATCCTTGTACTATTCGAACAGAGAGTCACTCCACCTAAGTGTCTAAGGCCCGAAGGCAACGTCTTCCACAAATGCTAATATCACCATCCCAGGGCTATTATTCTCAGCGAAATTTGCAAACTCAGGCTGAAGGAAATTTTGTTCCTTAATCCCAAATGCGTTGTTGTAGACAAGGGAGGGCATTAGATAAACATGTTTCAAAGGTACTAGAACCATGACTGATTTTCCCAAAGGCTCTCCCATGCGTGAGGGCATGTGCTCCTTTATGGTTTGGTCTTGGGGATTGAAACGGTGGTTAAGAGCTTTAAAGTTTGGATATGTCATATTGAATGTTGATTTGAGTTGCAAGTGGACCATGGAGTGACCTTTACGTGGAAACACAAACCTTAGGGGAGCCAACGAGATGTAAGTTGGCTCCCATTTTGCACCATTTTTCCTTTTGCTAGGAGCATTGCCCTCTTTGCTAGTTTATCTACCGTATTGTTATTACCACGCCAAATGTGCATTAGTTTGACATCGGCGATTTGTTGGAGGAGACCTATGATACAGTTTTGAAGCCTCCCGACATTCATATCCTCTAGATCCACTCTTTTCTTGTCTTGAGAAACAATCATAAGGTAGTTACCGAGAATGAAAACTTTTTGGATCCCTAGAGAAACAATACAGTCTAATACGAGATAGAGAGCGTGACATTTCACTTATTATTGGTAGCTCTCCCTAAACCCTATTCGTAAGTTAATATTGTACTTTTATCGAGATGTAGAGTGATCCTTGCTCTTACCTCTTTGAATTTCTTCACTTATCTTTAAATATAAATAATGCAACAATATTTTTATAAAATAATTAATATTTATTCAATTTTATTAAGAATAAATAAATATTTAAAAGTAATGTTAAATTTTAAATTATATAATGATATCAACATACCATTATTTATTGGTTATCTACTTGGAGGGATAAACAAACATGCAAATTCAAAGTTGATCAATATAAACACATTTAGAGATAAATCAAGGATGATTTTTCTCATTATATATTATTATTTTATCATTATCATTATTATTTAAAGCTTTTTATATATTGAATAGTTTTTAGTTTTACAAAGTTTATAATAGATATTATTATTTTATTTTATTTAAATTTTTATTAGAAAAATTTACAATTGGGCCAGGCTCGTACTCATATGACAGGCAATTTACATTGAGCTACAAGCATGGCACAAGTAAACTGAAAATTTAAACTATAGACTATATTCTTATATCATTTCCTCGTTTACCACCCACTTTTTCCGCTCCTAAAAACCATATTAATAATTTATTATTATTATTATTTTTTAAAACTTTTTTATATATTGAATATAATAAAATCTATGAAAACTATAGTATCATGAGTGTCACCATAGCCATAGCCAAGGTAAATGAGCAGCCGAAAAACTTAATTGAGAGGGAAACAAAGGCAATTTCAAGGAACCAGAGAACATCAAGTCAGTGGCTCGGTCCACTCCCTGTTTTCTCCTTCTTGGAAATATCGCAGAGAACGCAGATCACGCCGCACACAACTTCCTATCGTCTTATTCTAGAAATATCCCAGTGATCACGTCAAATAAAAAAGGAAAAGAAAATCATAATACTAAAAAAATGGCGAGCCCAAGCTCCACGAATGTTCGGATCTTCATCTCATTCATGCTTACAGAAAAACCACAAAGACCCAATTTTCTTTCTCTGGAATATTCATCTCGTTTGAATTTGAGCTAGATATTTTAAAACCAACGTTACAGTCAATTCAAATTCATTGAACTAACTCAATTATTAAAAAACAAGACTTTGACACAGTCTATGCGGAATTCTGTTGTATTGACTGTTTCAAAGAGCGTGAGCATTATATTCTATCTAGAGTGTCTATTGTCAAAGTCCAAACTGAATTCTTTTCTATCTCAAAGAGCATGAACATTTCTGCTATATAGAGTATCCTTTTCCAAGACGCAAAACCAGAAAGGGAAGCTCTGCAAATTCAGATGGAAGAACATACGCTGCGGATGTTTATGATTATCTGCGTTTTATTATGCAGTATTCGAAGCCTTCATTGTAATGCAGCCCAGAATGATAGCGTGGTAAATATAGGCGTTATCTTGCACTACGATTCATGGGTGGGAAAAGTGGCCAAAGCCGCCATTGAAATCTCAGTAGAAGACGTTAACAGAGACACCAGTCTGCTCAACGGCTCTCGCTTGGTTCTTCACTTTCGTGACTCGCGAGGTGATGCTATTGAGGGCGCTTCTGCTGGTAATTTACTTCTTTTCTGTTTTTCTTTCCTGTCATAGTTTATATATAATAAAAATGAAAAGCAAAATCTTCAGATCTTTTCCTGTTTCAAATCCCTTCTATCAATGAATTGAATAATACCCAATTTAGGAACAGGACATGTATAACTTAGCCCCCTACGTGTGGCACTTTATAGGCATCTTTTGGATGTTGAAATCGGGAGATACAAAGGTCAAGGAGCAAACTAACCCATTCCAAATTCACACAAATGAATCTAGAGTGTTGTTGCTTTTTTTGTTTTGCTTTTTACATCAATTTCTCCATCTTGGTCACGAGTTTGATACTTACTTTTGTGGCTAAATTCAGCTCTTGATCTATTGGAAAGAGAAGTGGTGGCAATAATAGGGCCACAGAAATCTGACGTTGCAGAATTCGTATCAAATCTGGGATATGCGACTCAAGTACCAGTTGTTTCCTTCTCTGCCACGGATCCCTTGCTCTCCAACCACCGATATCCATATTTTGTTCGCATGGCACATAGTGATGCCTTACAGATGCAGGCCATTGCAGCTCTGGTTCAGGCTTATGGCTGGAAAAGAGTTACTGCTGTTTACCTTGATGATGAATTCGGTTCCGGTGCAATTACCTCATTGAGTGACGCGCTTAGGGATGTTGGATCGGAATTAGAATATCGATCAACAATTTCGCCAATTGCGGACGGGCAAGCCATAAGAAAGGAACTGTACAAATTAATGTCAATGCAATCCAGAGTTTTCGTTGCTCATATGCATTCTGATCTTGGTTCAAGAGTCTTTATGGAGGCTTATGAAATGGGAATGATGGATGCTGGTTATGTTTGGATAACTACTGAAGGATATACCAGTCTCTGGGATGTTCTTTTAAATGATTCTACCATGGAATCTATGCAAGGTCTCCTAGGAGTGAAATCTTCTTATATTCAGAATTCCAGCAATTTTGACGCTTTCAATCTAAGGTGGAAACGCCAATTTAGACTTGAAAACCCTAATGAAGCAAAGGCTGAACTCAATATCTACGGTTTATTTGCATACGATGCCGTGTGGATGATAGCTCGAGCAATTGGGAATTTAGGAACAGCAGGTTTTAATTTCTCGAACCCCATAAATCCTCCACTATTCGTTGTTGGAAATACAACAAATTCGACAGAACTTAAGGTGTTTCAGGAAGGACCACAGTTATTGAGCGATCTCCTCAAGACAAATTTTAGAGGTTTAAGTGGGGTCGTCCAGATGCACGATGGAGAAATTGTGGGTTCTGCTTATGAGATAGTGAATATGGTGGGTAACAGCTATCGAGTGATTGGTCACTGGAATAATAATATTACTAATCTTCTACCGGTGATTTGGCCTGGTGAATCCACATCAGTGCCTCTAGGTTGGGTACAGCCAACTATTGTTAAGAAGTTGAAAATTGGGGTTCCCATAAAAGATGGGTTCGCTCAATTCGTCACAGTAGAATTCGACAGAAGTCGCAACCAAAGCAATGTCACTGGTTTCTGTATAGATGTGTTTGATGCTGTTCTGAGTCGGCTTGATTATGCATTGCCATATGATCTCATCCCTTACGCGGAAGAGGGCCAAAATTTTACAAAGTTCTATAATGATCTCGCGTATCAAGTCTATCTCAAGGTCCGCTCTTTAATGCTTCGTTGAACTGCAATTTCAATTTCAATTCTTGTTAGTAGAAAGATTCAACTCTTGTCATTGCTGATTTGGATTTTCCTTGGCAGAATTTTGATGCAGTAGTGGGCGATACTACAATTTTAGCAAACAGGAGTAAGTTTGTCGATTTTACCCAACCGTATACAGATTCGGGTTTTGTGATGGTTGTACCGACCAAAACGAAGGAAGCGCGTAACACTTGGGCATTCATGTTGCCTTTTACTTCAGCACTGTGGCGCACAACGGGCGTATTCTTTGTATGTACAGGAATTGTGATATGGCTACTCGAGCATAGAATAAATCCCGATTTTAGAGGAAAACCCAAAGACCAACTGGTGACTATGCTCTGGTATTTTACTCTGAATTCTTCTAGCTGTACACTGTTTATTTCTTTTAATGATGCCTGAATTATCGATCAGCCCTGTTTTTTAACTTTTTTCATTCGCCCTGCTGCTCCAGGTTTTCGTTCTCGACGCTGTATTTCACACACAGTAAGCGATTCTCCTTCAAATTAAAATGCTCTGTTTTCTCTTCTTGTTAGAAATTGAAAAAAAACAGCATGTCACCATTACAATGGATTGATTTATGACGTTTTGCCTCCTTACTGATCTACTGTACTGCAGGGGAGAAGTTACTGAGCAGTGTGTCTCGAATGGTGATTATAATCTGGCTATTTGTAGTTCTAATTTTGAAATCCAGCTATACGGCCAGTTTGACATCTATGCTCACAGTGCAACAACTGGTACCTACTGTTCAAGATGTGGGGTCTCTTAGCGCCAGTGGAGTATCAGTAGGGTATCAGGAAGGGTCTTTCATAAGTGACATCCTGCAGGAGCCGGAATTTGGCATCGCCAAAACAAATCTCAAAACATATTCAACAGTAGAGGAAGCCGCAAAGCTTCTCTCAAATGGCTCAGTTGCTGCCATTTTCGACGAGATTCCTAATGTTAGCATTTTTCTAGCTTCTCAATGTGGGTATACAACGGTTGGACCTATTTACAGGAGTGGAGGCTTTGGCTTTGTAAGTTCCTTAAAATCCTCAACCATTTTTCCAAACTCTATTGCATTTCGCTTTCCCATGGCTAATATCTGATGATGTCGTTTGCACAGATATTTCCCAAGGGTTCTCCACTCGTTTCCGACATTTCCAGGGCTGTTCTGTCTCTTTCAGAGGACAAAGAAATGCAAAATATTGAAGCCAAGTGGTTAAGTAGCCCTGCCTGCACCGATTCCGGAGCAAATGTTAATTCTAATAGGTTGAGCATTGGGACTTTCTGGGGTCTCTACGCAATCACGGGAGGGGCATCATTGATAGCTCTAATTATCTGCATTTTTCGGCTTCTCTACGATTTCAAGAGAGATCCTAATGTTAAGCGCCATGGTGAGATGGATGATCAATCGGTGGCCAGGAAAATGAAAATGTTCTTGAAGTACGCCGACCAGAAAGAGAGTTCCACCCCAGTTTCCAGCCCTGAAAGAATATCAGATATCACGGGCGATAGTCGATGCTCTACCCCCGCTTTCACAACTAGCCCTTCTGCTCATGGAACGAGTCCCGTGAGCACCAGATTGTTACTCAGTGCAAGCTTCTCCTTTTGGAATCACGAGCATGCGATTGACGCAGACGAAAACACAAATGCTGGCTCTGCATCCGTATCAACACCCGAGATAACAGAAGAAATCCCACCAAGCACAACGCAATCCGTTTCAGTGACTGAGTTAACTATAGACATTCCACAAAACACAACTCAGTAAACCCAAACCTGTCTTTCGGGTTTTGCGAGATACAATTTCTCTTGCTTTGCTTCAATGAAATTCATTATGCTGAATGGTCAGAATTCAAAGGCTGGCTTCATAATCTATCCAAGTTGTTTAGTACTGTGTGTAATGAGAATACTGGAGCCATCCGTGCTATTGGCTCCATGCTATTGTAAGAAGAATTAAAGATCCAGTTAGTTACTCAGATGTCTGCAATTGGAGAAAGCTAATTACTCTCTTTGGCTCCATGCTATTGTAAGAAGAATTAAAGACCCAGTTAGTTACTCAGATGTCTGCAATTGGAGAAAGCTAATCACTCTCTTTGGTTTCATAGAGACAATTCCACATTTCTGATGCATACCTGGATGTATTAAAAATGAAACACCCAAGCAAGGCTGCAAATGAAAATTATACAGCAGAGCATGCAACACTAAGGAAGCATACACAAGAATTCAACGAGACATTTGCATTCACGCTTTGAAATTTTCTCTTTTGTTGTTGTGAGTTTCCAACAATAAGTGTTGTGAGTATCTTCCTAAGCATGCACCTTACTCACTACAGAGAAGATTGTTGTGTTATTCCCTGTTATGAGTTCTTGATGTCTTTATGAATTTCAAATTTTTGACACTTCCCAAGATGGGAATGTTTACAATCTATAAGGTCAAAATAAAAATGCCTAGAACAACAAGTGCCTTTGGGACAATCTGTGCGACCAAACACAAATGAGCCAACAGATCAAGATAGTGCTTAGGGCGAGGGAATGCTGAGGCTTTGAAACAAAATGAAAACAAAGCATGAGCCAAGATCCAGGTGACACCAGCATTCGACAACAGGGTTAAATTCTAGATTATTCAATAAGTCAACCTGAAGAATAGTCCCAACAAAACGACCAAACCAACAAGTCAACTTGAAGAATAGTCTCAACAAAACGACGAGACCCAATAATTTAGGAATATACTCATGGTGAGAAGAACAGTGTAAGTTAAAGTTTAGATGATTTGTATTTACTATTTGGCGAATGTTTTGGTCAAAATCTGGAGAAAATTGTTGAAATAATAGTTTTGAGTTGTTGAAATTACATAATCTAAGTATCCCATGTGTAATTTTTGCAATCAAAACTACAATTTTAACAATGAAAATTGCAATTTCAACAAGAAATCATAAATGCAAATCGTCTAAACTTTAACCTACTCCCAAAAAACAAAATTTATAAAACATAAAAAACACACAATAATGACACCGAATTGTAAATAAAATGATCCAAAAAAAACCCTAATCATAAACCACACCACACCACCACTTGTAAAGGGCGAAGGGCGGCAAGACTGAATATCAACAGTGAAAACCCCCTTCAATGTGCAATAAAATATTCCTGATTAGACCACGGAGTCTGTTTCAAACATACCTAGACCAAACATACCTAGGAGTCTGTTTCAAACATACCTAGACCAAACATACCTAGGAGTCTGTTTCAAACATACCTAGGAGTCTGTTTGGGAAAAAGACTAATGCTTCCCAAAAGGAATATGATTTGACCTTCTATCAAATCCCTACCATATCATTACTTCTCCAGGCTTGGTGAAATGAATACACATTCTCACGGTAGGAATTTGGAAAAATTCCTACTCGTCAAAAAAGATTTGGAGTTTATATATAAGTTTTAATGCTTTTTTGTTTTTTTAATAAGAAGTATAAAATACAAATTTTATTTGATATGCAAAATGATCGATGACAAATATTTTACCTTTCAAATTCCAACCTTGTCCATGCTCTTTGATAAAAGTGTGCGAGCGTTTAACACAATTAAATACTAGCAATTGCACCTCGGGATACAATAAAAGAACGTTGTATTGCAAGAGCTTAACTTGTGGCTGGTTCTCCATGCATAGTTGTAGTCACCTATTGTATGCCATGGATGGATTTCCCATCCTTGTCTCATCCTCGTGCAATCTCATAGGCCCTAGTCCATCCCAAATTCTTGTTGGGATCACAAGGCCAAATCTTATCTTGTGATTTTTAACCATCGGATTACGTCTTGGATTGTTCTTAGATAGACACAGGTAATGGAGGCTCAAAGTCTCATAGATATTTCCCACTCTTATCAAGTTAACAAAGAAGATAAAATCTCTGATTATTTTATTGAAAGTGATGAAAATAAGTAGGAAGAATTGAACCTGCATCATGAACACCAATGATTGACATTCAAAAATTAGTTCACATAGCATATCATGTCGGCTACTGGAATGATGGAACTGCAAGGGATAAAGAAACTTCATAGCCTCAAAGGTTGCCATCCATGGAGCAAAACACCCATACAATGGCTAATGAAAACGGTGTATGAAGAGCCACAAATTGTAGTATAAACCTGGAGGAAATTGAAGATTAAATTTCAATGAGTTTGAGAAAAGAGACTCTACTTCACAAGGCTGTAGACTATCCATGCAACATGTGCAGGAAATAAGCCCAAAATTATGGTGATGTTCCACGTTATAAGCAACAAGGATGCAAGAAAGCTAATACAATGATTAAGGTTATGGTGGAGACGAGTGTTGTAATTTGCAAACCTGTCCACATGTCGTATGTATTTTATAATATTAAGTCATTCTAACTGTTTTCACTTTATAATTACACATTATTAAAAATAATCGACTAGCTGCCAAATGGTATCGTGGAGCTGCCAAATGCTATGGTTGAGTTGCCAAATGTTATCGTGACCTGCCAAATGCTATTGTTGAGATGCCAAATGCTATGCTTGACCTTCTCATTGAATCTTTTGAATTTACTCATCATTCTCAAATAAAGGACCATGAACATCTGTATTGAGTTGAGTAATTGTCTCACATACTGGAAGGTGAAGTTGGCAGCACTTCCAACAATCTGTCATTCCTTTGGGATAGACTTTGAAGCCGTGTTTACTATGGGGAAAAAGCCCCTCCCGCTGTGGGAATTCTACCATCTCTTCTAGAAAGAGTGATAGTAAGGAATGAACATGAATCAACTCCATACAGAGCGTTGTAATTCCTCAAAAATTCACTGTATTTCATGGACTCAGTGCTCCCTCAATAGGATTAGAGGAATAGAGAAGTACTCGGAAAGGATCTTCAAGCGTGCTTCAAGTACACCAATCATAGCCCTTCACACCTCAACCTTCCCATCACATCGCTCGGCAATGCACGTCGCGTCCTCATCACAAGTGACATGGTTGTTTCCAAATGTATGGATGATGCGTAAGTTTGTCTTCAAACCTTTTTGTCATAACTTGTCTGTAAGACCTATTTTTCATATTTGAAATTAATTGGAGTCTCATAGTTCCTTTCTGTGATTGAAAAGTTCAAATTGAAAGTTTCCCATTGCATCTAGGAACATAAGGACTTAGCTTTTGAGTTCCTTTGTGCACAATATTCCAATATATTATCTCTTGATCAAACTATATTTGACCTGCGAACATGTTATTATTTGATATTATTGCTAAATAACTTGCAAACTATTATTCTCTTGTTGGGAAAATGAAATCTATAACAATAACATATATCAAGAACCAAAAAAGCATCATGCATAATGCATTAGGGATACCCCAAACCAGGGTTAATTGCTATGATTTTTTTTGCATGCGTCATCTATACATGTCGATAGTTTCCCCATTTACTAATCTTCCATTGCCTACATGCTTTTTTTGTTGACATAGTAAAATGCCATGATATTGAATTTGCGCTTCCAGCTGTAGCACCTCAAAAATATAGGTCGGCTGCATAAATCTAGGATCCATTTCTTTTTGAATCATTATATATCCGAAAGCCTTAATGGGTGGCACAAACTCCAAATATCTTTATAAAAGAATGGCCATGCATTCATGCAACCACTAGAGCTATAACTCCATTCCTTGTACCTGAATTGGACATTATTCATCCTACAAAGCCTAAATAGAGATCAAAATACGTCCCTTATTATCCAGATGTGGGGTTTCATTACACTGACAACAACATTAGCTAGGGTTTCATTACACTCGGGAGGTCAACCAAATTTGCTATTAGCCAAATTAGGCTTACACACAACCACAACTAATTATGGTAGACCATTTTTATCAGTGTTAGGGCATTTTGGCGATGTGTTTGCATCTAGTTTGAAGTATTTTGGCAATTTTGATGAAGTATCATGGGGCATATGTTTGCATTTTGTTTTGTGAATTTTGCCCCAAGAAGAAAGGTTTTCCATCTTTCTTCATGGAGCTTACATTATATGAATATCACTTGGTCCCTTTAGCCAATTTAATTCAGTTTTGTGTCATTTCGCCATTTGGGAGTTTGAATTTCATCAAGTCTTGGCATTCATCTTAATATTTATGCACTTCTCTTTCCATCTGGATGTCTTGATTTGAGCTGGTTTTTTCATAGTCTGGAGATATTGTTAGCCTTGTATAAGTTCTTTTCATTTACTTGTGTAAGCATTTTGTAGCAGATCATCCATTAATATATAAGGAAACTCACTCCTCTCCTTTTCTCCTCTTAAAGAATTAGAGATTGCAGCAACCACTTGTGGATTTTTCCATTGAACTTTCCAAACATAATCCAAACTAGGAATGCGGATTTCAGAGTTTGAACAATTGAATAGACCATCATTTGCTAATGGTATTGTTGTTGATTTGTGTGGGCTATCATTCAGACCTAAATGTATATGGGGTATGGCAATAAGGACACTTTGGTTGGAATACTTGACCCCTTGTAGAGGCCTATTGAAGCCATATCAAAGCAACGAACTTGAATGAGGTGTGGAGAGTTGGGGTTCCGAGAGGATTTGAATTTGGATGTGTTGATGGAATAGCACTTTGAGATAGAGAATATTGCAGAGAATGACCCAAGAAGACTAAAGTTAGAGGTGTCAAATATGAAATATGATGCAACTTTATAGTGGAATTGAAATCTGATGCAACTTTATAGTAGAGTCACTTGCAAAGGAATTGAGAAATCTAAGGGAAAGATTAGAACATGCCCCCAAAAAATAAAGTATCAATAAGTGAAGTTTCTCCATTAAGAAGTTTGTCCAAGTGATTCCTAATCCTATCCCGATTCTTAAGAAAGATGTGGGATATACACCTATGACATTATGGATCCTGATCTCATTGTTCCCATGAATGTTGTTTACTACTTCCATGGGATGATAAAAGAGATGGTGGCTGGGGGATATGAAGAGGGTACTACTCTCTTTGGTTTTGGCTACTACTTTTGTCATAGTAATGGGCTCTTTGGAATACCCACATAATTCTTAAGCAATTTTCAAAAGATGAGCAGAAACAAATTTGGATGCCTTTAGACAATATATGTTTGCATTTGTATCAGTTCGTTTTAAGGGGGGTTAAAGCGATTGAAGGTTGTTTGGGCTTTTTTACTAGTTTTGTAATGAGATAAATCCCTTGAGACGCTGATATAATCAATATGCATGGTTACATACTTTACAGATCACTCCATCGCGCCAATGAAACCAAGAGAATCATATCATTAACAAAAATCCCTCCATCTGTAAAATTTTATATTATATATGGAACTGACAAGGATACACCATTCTGTATACAGTTGCATGGAAGGTGATGGATTAGGCTATGGTAGATGGCATGGCAATAGAGGAAAGGATAGGTTTTCATGGATATCATCGTGGATTGGCCTGCGATAGTGTTTTTCGTATAATAAAACATTGGTTGCAAAATCAAGAGAGGGAAATCCTTCAAACATCACATATGGCATCCAATTTACTTGCAAGAAACAAACAAAAACACACATGAAACATGAAGCAAGCAAAGTGGCATCTGGTCAGATAAATAGAATGCAATATATATGCCTGGATGCAGGTATAATGATACAAAACCTCCTGAGTTGCAACAAAGCAATGACAGAGAACTTCAGTGGCGAACAAGGGAGAGTGGGGTCTGTTTGATCGATGGCTTGGTTTGAACTCGAGTGCACCAACCTCCTATTGACATGACTTGGAATGGGCAAGCGGTGAAGTAACATGAACCCGAATTGCAACATGATTTGGAATGGGCTTATAAATACCATCAAAGTTGCTTCTATCCATCAGTTAGAAACTGTAAGTTCAAAATTCATTACATCCGTATAAATGGAAAAAGCATGCGGCATAATGAATCAAGGGCAGAAATCGTTTCAATCGTCAGACAATTTGATCGGATGGGTGAAAATACGTAAATCGTTAAAATTGGGAAGTTTTTCTCACTTGGAAAACGCCTTACAAAGTAATGATATGGGACGAAGATTTGGGCTACTCCTACCACTAAGGGTACATAGAGGCCATCCATAATTATCAATTTTTAAAAAATACTATATTTGATTTATTTTTTCACAACATATTTGAAATCAAAATCCTTATTGCTTTATAAAAAAAAAGTAACCTCTCAACTATTAAGCATGCAAGGACTTTGACCACAAACTGAAAGGTGCATTCAAGATATGACAACGACTAATAGGCAATGCCACCACTTTGACCACAAAGTAAGGTATTATCATGCATTATGAAATGGAAAAAGGGCGGTCAATATGCATATGTTGGATCAGATCCAGCTATTGTTAAAGGTTGCTAAATGCTTATTGACCACCTAAAATTAAGGTCGTGCCTAATTTCTAATGTAAAAAGATTCCAAACTTATTTTTATAATTTAAAAATTTAGCATATCCCTATCTACAAGAGATTGTGCTATCATTTGATATTATCTAATATTGTTTCAATATTAGAAATGGATATGTCCTTTACTTGCCTGTGACTTATCCAACAGTCGTTCCTTCCTGGAAACACGAATCAGGGCACACAAGTTTGAATTAGGAATTAGAATTCAGCTTCATAGGAATACAATTTACACTTAGAAAAAAAATGTTAGACAAGATATCTCTAACTCAATAATATATAATATCTATGTTATCAATATTGTAGTTTCATTACCTTGAAATCATTCTCGAAGTTAGCAAATATATATATATATATGGGGTTTATATCTCTTTCTTTAAAGAAGTCGTAACATCCAAGCATGTGGAAGCATGTGGGGGAGGTCGAACTTTATTTCATTTCAATAAGGATGTACAAAAAAATTATAAATATAAATAAGATAATATTAATTTTAAATTAATTGAAATATACAAATATATAACAAATAATTTTATTAATAAGGTAATAAAATTTATGTTAATTTAATCAGTCTAGATTTTAGCCAATTTCTAAAGGTTATCAATTAGTCAATTCTCAACCACTCAATCTACATCTAATAAACTTATATAAATGATTAATAATATATATAACAATAAATATTAATATTATGAAATTAATAAAATTAATGTTAACTAGTGTATTTAACAACTATCATTGCGCCAAGAGGCGCTCTAGCAAAAAAGAATAATACAAAGTAAAAAGTAATAAATATTATGTCGGCCATAAACAAAAAAAGAATATAATACAAAGTAAAAAGTAAATATGAGACTTAAACTAGAGACTTTAGAGCTTAGAATTAGGTGATAAATATTATGTTGGTCATAAACAAAAAAGAATAATACAAAGTAAAAAGTAAATATGAGACTTAAACTATAGACTTTACTTTTTACTTTTAATACAAAGTAAAAAGCAAATATAAGATTTTAGAGTGTTTGTCGAGTAACAAAATAATACAAAGTACACAAAAAAGAATAATACAAAGTAAAAAGTAATAAATATGTTTTGATTCCTCTCGCCGCTTGATAGAGACTAGGATTTGGATCTATACTGGTTTTAATTAAAATATGTTTTTTTTTGTTTTGGTTATGGTTATTTTTGGGTTCATTGTATTGCTTGTGAAGAAGTCTATTTAAAGGTTTCCATTATGTTTATTATGATTTTTTTGTTTATTATATTGTTATAAACTTTTTATTTTTGTAATATATGAGGCAAGATATGAGAATTTAATGTTTCATATATTTATTATAAATGTTAATTAAAAAAAATCGATTATTATTATGAGAGTAAAATTAAGGTTTAAATGTCAACTGAAAAACAATACTAAAATGAAAATATCATATAAAATTTATTGATAACGTCAAATTTCAAATTTCAATCTTACTGACCCTTTATAAAAGTTAAGAATAAAAAAATAAAAAAATTAAGGAAAAAACATTTCAATATTTTCATAGTAATTTTAAAACTAACCATGATGATAAACACTCAAAACATGCATTCTAAAGTATAAAATACATTTCACAGTAATTCAAAAAGTTCACTAATAAAAATGGGCTTGGAAAATATTCAATTTAGGTTTGTAGTAAGTAAACATAAAAAATAAATATTGTTTACTCTTTTAAAATAATTATTATTATACATTTATAAAAACATTTATTTAATGAAATGGTTATGATTAAGTTAATTTGGGTTAACTTATTTGGTTAAGGTGTGGGAAAGGTCATTCAAGTTCAATTCCCTTTAAAGATGATTTAATTGGAAAGTGACACCCAAAACACAAATAAATAGATTCAAGCAAACAAAAAAAAATAATTATAATTAAAAAAATAAATAATAATTTTGATTATTAAATAAATTAAACTAAAATGATAAAAATAAAATAAAATAAGGTAGTGATAAAAATAAAATAAAATAAGGTAGTGATAAATTCTAATACGAGATATCTTAAATATATATATATATATGTATAAAATAAATCATTTTTATTAATAAAATTTAAAACTAATAATTTATTTAGAAAAAAACTTATATAATTCCACGGTGATATAAAAACCCTTATAATGAGATTTCACATATACATTAAAAAATATAAATTGAAAATAACGAATCTCATCAAATTGCTTAAGCAAATATAATCATATAATTATATAATTAAAAATATAATTATATAATCATGTGTAGTTTTATATTATTATTTGATAGAAATACTTAAACCAAATCCATAAAATACACATTTAAAGTAAATATTTAAAAATTATTGTAATGTATAAATTGCTTAAAATATAAATGAATATAAGATTAAAAAAACAAGTGGAATTAGTACTAAAAGTGTTTATACCTACCTTTTAGAAATGTTGTAAGATATTAGTTATTCATAATTCAAAAGTAAAATTAGCAGCAAAGCTGCTTATACTTACTTTTTAAAAATATTTAAATAAAAAATTTAAGAAAGATTAGCTCATATTATAATATTAAGAAATATCAATAATTTAGTATATGTATTTTTTTAGAATTTTAATATAGAAATTAAAAATGAAAATAAAAGTGGAATGTTAATAATTTTTTTTTAAAATAAAATAAAATAAAAATAATAAAACATTAATTTCAATTAAATTAATGAATAAATACAAAATATAAATAAAAAATTATAAAATCATAATTAAATAATAATAAAAAATTAAAAAAATAAATTAAATTTAATTAATTTTTTCTATTCTTAAAATTTAAACAAAATATATATAATAAAAAAATAAAAAATGAAAATATTGGTATAATAATTTTTTCTATACTTAAAATTTTACACTTTATTGTTTTTTATTAGCCCTACCATGCACTTAAATGATACCTTTTAATTTATATCATATGCATGTAGCTAAAGCCTAAGTCCATCATTGATGTCAGGTGGCATGGAACCAAGCCCAAAAATGTATATGATATCATTATTTAATGGAGTAAACGAGAAAAGATATGATACATGTGTTACAGAAATGTTTTAACGAGCCCGTATTCGTCCAGCATTCTTGGACGCATGTTATGTGTTAGACTGATAGTATATCATCATTTTCAATTAATTAAAAAAATATCATCATTTTCAATTAATTAAAAAAATATCATCATTTTCAATTGGATGTGTGTTTTGGTGATAGACTGATAGTACATTTTTCATTTTCAATATCGCAATGATTGTAAAATTCGTAGATGTTTGAAAGTCAGTAGCAGAGCTCGGCACATCAGATCACCATCAAATCGTACGTTTTTTTATTCAATGTAGCATCCACCTGCCAAGCTAGCTATTTTTAAAATTTTAATATATTTTAAATTTCTGACAATTAACCCTCAAACCAGGGGAAATTAGTATAATCATTGTTTTTAGCCAATTACAAATGAGTAATTTGATATTTTAAAATTATAAAAATTATTTTTTGATTTTTAAATATTGAATTTAATATTTTTTTTTTTGAAAACTATTGAAAACTATATAAAAATCTCTATGGCAAAAGCAAAAATAATTGAAAATGAAAAAAGTTTAAATCCTAATTGATTGCTATATAACTGCCTTCGGCCTTCGACAGGTATAATAATGGACACTTCATATGTACATAACTATATAAAATGAATATAAATAAAATACAAAATTAATATAATTGATTAATTAAAGTTAATAGTACCTACGCGGGCTGTCAAAGGAGGATACAGACCTTGCCAGGAATGAGCCAAGCCAATGCATAACGCAAAACTCTATCCACAGACACCTGGCCCAAGAGGAAAATGTGAATGATACAAACCATGCAGAGCATATGGGAATACATCAAAGTAGTTAATGGGAGGATGACCTAATCCTTGCTAATTCGTGCGAAGGTACGTAGGTAGATTGTGCGTAGAAAAGCAAGGACGAAGGTGGTACAACACCATGACAAAATTGGAGTTCATCCGTGTGATGCCAAACTTGCCAATTATGGCCACCTTTGGTCTCATTATCGATGAGGGTGGCGAAGAAACCGTCTTATTTGTTCTAGTTCAACGCTAAGGGAATGATAAAGGAAGTGACAAATCTTAGAGCAGACGAAATTTCTCCATGGCTAGAGCTAAATCCATCAAGCGAGGAAGAAAAGAGATGATGAAGCCGACTACTAATAAGCGTCATGCAACAGAGGCATCAAATTTCTACAAGATCCATACCCCGAGGGACTGTAAGATTAAAATCGAGTGTCTAGAAGCCAATATTTGGTAGGAGACAATAATTTTTCAAGGGGTGGAGGAGTACCAAAAGATAGTTGCTTGGATGAGGACCTAGGAAACTCTTGAGCTCGTCAGGCTCTCTCTATGAGCACTCTTTAATCACATATTGGACGAAGAAGGTCCTTTTAGGAAACATTTTGAAGAGACAGAGAAGAGAAAGAGCCTAAATGATGGAGGATTTGAGGATCCTGAAGTGGTTGCAAGAAGATGGCCGTCGTCTAAATTTGGCCCTAACTCGGTTCGGATGCAAGCTGTGGATCAAATTCATTCCAAGCCCCCCTGCTTTGTTGTTTGACTTTGGTGACGAGGAACAAGAAGAAAGTGAAGGGGGCCATTTCACAAGGGCTCTGCTTCAAATTAACCCGTCTCTTCAGGAATGCATATAAAGACTGGATTGAGGGTTGGAGACTGGAGTTGCTTGATAAATCCAGTTCAGGATAAGATATCTGAAGGTTTAATAGCTTGAATCTTTCTACGCCCACCCTGAATAGCACTGGAGGGAAGGGGTGCCTGAGGGACTGTGAAGTAGAGAAGGGGACCTTTCATGTGTTGGGCGTGGTAGGTATTGTGGGTGCCAAGCCCGACTGAAGCTAATTGACATGCCTGTAGCTCCTTGGTTGAGCTCAATGGCTTAGAATTCACTTTTCTTGTCTCTCTCTGCATGCTTGATAAACCCAGTTGTGCGCTGTATTAGCATGAGTGTGTGTGTTCTTCGGGTTGTGATTGAGCCTGTGTAATTCCTCCTTTAGTGGATAGCATAGCCTTAGCTCGGGGGTGGCCTCTTAGTAGAGAGAAAGTGCTGGACATAGTGCCTTCAGTTGGGTGGAACGTTGCTCTTCCATGGTCAATTGCTTGTGCAAATTCATTGAAAAGAACATTAGGAATGCATAGAAACTCACGAAAACAACAAGAACTAGAGGTTTAGTCTAATATTTATTTTCTATAAGGTTTTAGGTTATGATTGCAGGAAAACATATAAGAAGAATGCTTCCGTTGAGGTCACTTCAATACCATCATATCTGAAGGTACATGTTTTTCGTGGAATTTGACAAGATTGATTGTTGTGTTCAAGTCTTTTTATGTAAGAGGCAATTGCCTCACTAATGATCAAGTTTTGTTTTTTACGTGCTGTTCTATGAGAATATAGCTTGACCTAGCATATTATTAGACAAATTTATTCAATGAAATATCTAGTCTTTTACCAAATCACTATAAGCAGAAATTTTTTTAGCTTGACTCGTATTTTAGGCTTGAGACAAAAATAATTATGTCTTTGTAGAGCCAACCTTTGTGAAGGATAGTTGTAAATACAATTGATAAGGTATCCTTTTTCCGAATGCCTTCAGACTCACACCTAAAAAATAAGGTTTAAAATAAATACATCTGTGAATGTGAAACTTATAGTGCACCTTTTATGGTGCCTATCTCACAAGACATAACTATATCTTTTGTGTTTATGTTTTCCCCGTAAACTAGCCTTGTTACTTCACATAGAAGTACTTTGGGGATTGATTCCAAATTATAAATCCCAGTAGCCAAATTCCTCACTTGAACATTATAAAACTACAACCATTCTCCTATGATATACAATTCTCATTTGAATAGAGAAACAAGCAACATACCCATATACCAGATTCCTCTTTGTTCCAATACATTTGCCCCTATATTTAACAATGCCTTTGTCTTTTATTCTTGCTTCCTTGCTATTGGATATGGCTCTACCTATTTAGAAATTAATGAAAAGCTTGAAGGAACCTTGGATCTATGCTCTAAACCATTTCTTGATAAAATAGATTCCTTTATGTTTGTTGATGGAGGCTTGGAAGAAGAAGTCTCTCTACAATCGGTCTCATGTTACCAACTAAAGAGCCTAAAAAAGGCCTCTAATCAATTGCAGAGCACCTCTAGCTTTGGTTTTGTAGTTCCAACTAATAATGCAATATAGCTAAGATATAATCAACTAACCTATATGGTTAGATTTGGTAAGGTATATTGCAATGATGGGTGGTAGATGCGGGGGAGGGGGGGTGCTTCTCAAACCCATAGGAAACACAAAACATACCTATGCATGGGGATAAGGAACTTCCACAAATAATCAAGCGTACGATCTTGCACTTTTATAAGGGTTAAACCAAGCCAAAGAAAGAAGGATTAGGCACTTGGTCATTATGGTAGATTTAATGGTGATGAGATGCGGGGGAGGGGGGGGGTGCTTCTCAAACCCACAGGAAACACAAAACATACCTATGCATGGGGATAAGGAACTTCCACAAATAATCAAGCGTACGATCTTGCACTTTTATAAGGGTTAAACCAAGACAAAGAAAGAAGGATTAGGCACTTGGTCATTATGGTAGATTTAATGGTGATGATCCAACATCTAGCTCTCAAGATTCCCCCAAAGGACATGATACTCTGTCGATTGCTACAAAGAATACACTTGTTGATCGATATCCTTGAGGAAGTTAAAGTCTATCATGTCTATCACAAGCTAAATAAAAAGGTTTATTTACATGTAAATTATGCATGCAATCTAGCACAAGGCATGTTGCTAAAAAATTGGGATGAGAGATCTATCTCTATCATCCCCTAAGTTGTAACTATTCACTAAATCACATGTATTAATGAGCCAAATCAATAAGTGTCACGAACAGTGCATGCATGTGGGTGACGAATCTCCTCAAGTCCAATCTAACACCATTGGCATTTGGAATTCATTTATGGAGAAGAATCTCAATCTTTGTCTCAGGTGTGGTAATGATCCTAGGCATGGGATCGATTTATTCTTGTAGTCGACTATGAATTCACTGTGCTCTCTATTTCATACCACCACGACCGAGGTGAAAGGAGACTCATTCCTATGGGAAATTGATTGGATAAACACTTTTATTGTGTTGTTTAATGCAGAGAAGTCTTTTAGCGACTATACAAAGTGGAATTCGACATAAGGCTCCTCCATTGTCAAACAAGAGCAACTTTTTAGCGGTTGGGTGAATTTAGGATAGAATTCTCATACTATGGTGAATTCTTATGAGAATATGGAGAATATAGTTCGTGGATCCGAACATCTTCATAATGAAACACAAAACACAGTGGTTAAAGCAATGCAACAGATGGAGACATGGAATAAGAATTGGGAAACCAATTATGTGCGTGACTTATCAGTTACAAGAAGGAAATATGAGGTTGTTAAATCATGGGTTAACAAAGTCAAGAGAAAATTGGCAACAACAGAGATCGAGTTTGATTGTTTGAAGGAAATAAATGATGAACATGCAGAACATATCTGAATTTTGTAGGATAAGGTGAAATTACTTGAACTAGAACAATTCCCTAGCTTTGTAGTTGAGAGAAAGGCACCAACACCATAAGGGTTTGTTGAATCCTTTGGACTTGAGCAGAGGTTGGATTATCAAGACAAGATAGTGGAGAAGGTTTAGGTTGACACACAATAGACGCATATTTCCTACCTTTCTTCAATTGTTGGGCGCATGGAGGAAGCTCCCAAGGAGCTAGGTACTTCTCATGGTTAAATCTGCTATGGTTTGCAAATGTATTTTTATCATAGGACAATTTCTCAGGAATTACTCTTGTAGATGCATTGGTAGTAGCTTTAGAAGCACATGGTATGGAAAGTGTGAAATGGAGGTTTTGAAAAATTTTAAACAATTTTCTTAATATATGTAACATACATTCTCAGTTGCTTGTATTACCAGGTTGAATGGTTTGGCCACAACCTCTTTTCATACATAATACAAAACAATAACTGTTTATGTGAAAAAAGGTATATTCCAACGAAAACACATGCATGTTTCTATCCTTCTATTGATGCAGGAGAATTCTCAAATTGACAATGTTCTACTTACTGAAGTTGAAACACTTTAAGATAAAGGAAAGGGATATGTTTCCACAAGTAAATTATGAGTGTTAATTCTAATCCAAATCTTGGGGGTCTTATAGTCTAAGTTCAAAGTTAAAAGTCATAAAGTCATATTTTTATTAAATATAAAAGAGAACATGATGGAGTTGATCTTAATCAAAATTTAATTTGTTAAGAAGATAAATTATAAAAAGGTAATATGAAGGGAGTTAATGTCTAGAAGAATATGCTCTCAAATTGGCCTTATTGCATGTAATGGTTCATCTTAATAGAATCCTTCTTCTTCAACTCTATCTCTCTTTGTCTCTCTCATATTTTTGTGGTGTATTTCATTAATGTGTTTTTGTTAATGTTCCTTTTAGTAATTTCATCGAATATTTGCTTGTTTTCTCTTCTTTCTCTTGGCATTCAAGCCTTCTAATCCTTGGCCCTGAAGATTCATATCATTGGTATCATAGTGGGTAAACAGTCATTGGGAATGAGGGTTTGAAGCATATTTTGGGTTCAAATATTTGTATCAATCTCCAACCTCTTTTTGGCACTCTCAGAGTCAATTTGTTGGGCCATACATCGTAAATATCACATTTGGTCCACATACACTTCAGGGTTTTTCTGCTATCGGACCTCTATTCCCCATTGCAAGAGCATTGTACATGTATTTCAACACATCCATTGGTTTGCAACATTTTCATAAATTTTGTGAAGTAGCATCCAGGGAAAATTTTAAGAACCCCCCCCCACCAAATTTATATGTATAAAAAATGGCCGAATCTCTCCGATATATAGGAAAATTTGAAGGCGATTTTATCAACAATATAATATGTATATATAATTTTTTGGTGAATCTTTCATTTTATTATATAATTCTATAAAATATTGGCGAATCTTTCACTAAATTATAAGATATTGTAAAATCTTGGCGAATATTTCACTGCATTATAAAAAAATGTAAAAGCTGGCAAATCTTTCACTGATTTATAAAATATTGTAAAATTTTGGCGAATCTTTTGCCAAGAAGACTCGCCATCTCTTTGATTCCTAAGAAATCACAATTCAGCGTGCTTTCACTTTTCCTTGTAATAGGTTTCTCTTCATATTATTTGATTCACAGGAAACCCATCCCAGTCTTCGAAGGAAAACACATTTTCATTTTCAAAATCATTTATTCCTGTTAGTATAAATTTCATTGTATTATTGCTTTCAGTAGATAAATTTCTTAGACTCTTGAATTATTATAGTTTGGGATTGTGACAATATTTTTTTATCTCCTCAAAAGACTACTAGAGGATGCATGATTTATATGATCATAACTCAAAGTCTCAAACTCTTTGTCAAACAAACTCATTAATATACTTCCTATAAATGCATTTTTAAGTTGTAATGGAAAATTCCTAACAAGTATTTTTAATGACCATCTATCACATTTTTAATTTTTCATAGTCCCATTCTTATGAATCTATGTATGAGATTCTTAAACCTTGAACAAATACTTGGAGATGAGGACTGTATGTAGAACAATAAGAGTCAAAATTAGAAGATTGTGTTGAAGACTTCGTGTTATTGCTGCACGGTCCTATTCTCAGGTGGTCTCTACCTTTTTCAGTGGAAGGTGATAATGCATGACATATATTCAAACCTATTTTTAAAACAAATTGGCATATGAAGTTAAGGGAAACAAAAAAAGCTTCTTTCTATCACTAAAAATAGAGTCTAGATGTGTTATGTTGTAATAGAATTGAGATTCAAAACTCTCATTCTGTTTCTTGGTTTAACTTTATTTACATCTATTTAGTATTCACTAGAAAAGTATATGGTGAGAACATTCCCTTTGATAGACGAATCGAGGAGAAATGCCTCTTAAAAAACAAGAGGGAATGCCTTTTGATTTCCAAACATAAGCAAATTCTCAACATTGATGAACTTCTCCCCTCAATCAAGGAAAGGTGTCAACAAGCATCACAACCAACACTTGTTCATGATGGCATACATCAAGACAATTCAAAAACATCAGTACAGAAAAACATGTATGATTTTCTGGAAACCCAAGCCAGACACCAAAGTGCATCTCTTATGGTACATTTCTTATGTGCATCATTAATGTTTTTCCAATTATGTTGCATTACTTATGTATGCCTTTTAAAATTGGGCATCAATGCATATATGTATTGCTTGATTCCATCACTTATGGTGTATCGATTAAGTGTGTTGCTCTGGTGCATCACTTATGTGTGTCACTTGAATCACTTATGGTGTGTCAATTAAGTGTGTCACTCTATTGCATCACTTATGTGTGTCGCTTATGGGGTATAACTTAGTTGTCTTACTTGTGGTGCAACACTTATTGTTCGTCGTTTATGGTGTATCTTAATTCAAACTAATCATGGTGTGTCTCTTGAGAGCGTCACTTATTATGTGTGACTAGGTCACCTATATGTGTTGTGTATAGTGCATCACTTATATGTGTTGTTTACATGCTTTGCTAATGTTAGTCACATACGTGTGAGGCCTTTTTCTAATTAATTGGGAAAGTGATTTCATATATTTGAATATGTAGAACTCATTAAGATATTTTCAATGAGTTGCTGTGAGCCTCAATTAGAGTTGAAAGTGAAAAGTTAAGGCCTTGGGAAGTTAATATGTCATCCATCTATCTAATATACATCATAAGAGAAATAATAAGTATCGTATTGCTTACCAATTGTAGTAGTGATGTAATTGTAAGCCACCAAGTTAGTAAGTAATAAGCCACAAGTTCAAGTCCCTCATTGGAAAGGTTATGCATGACACCATGAATGGAATGGACAACATGTTTTGACATTTCAAATTGATTCGCAAGAAATACAAATTGAGAAACTAGGGCTAGTTGAGACATAAAAGGAGATGCAACATTAGATGTTGGGGTTGGTTAGGATAGAAATTAAGATGCAAAGATGTAAGACTTTATGTAATTCATACATACATTATGACACAATTTTGGATGTTAGGATGCATCTCATGATACCAATATGGATGTAAGGATGTAATTATGGACTCCATTAGGGACTCAACTACGTAGGCAAGGTATGCTCTAGGATACAAAGTGGAACAAAAATAGTATGCATGATAAGGCAAGGATTAGAAAAAGAGGTGTAAATGGTACTCCCCAAAACCATTATCCTTTTTGCAACATAAAGACCTTGAAAAAAAATAAAAAAACACACTAAATTAAAATGCAACATCAAATGTTACAACCTTGTTTTACAATAATAAGTAATTAAAACTTAAAATTGCAATTTGCACCTTAAAAACCCTTTTGGTCTCTCTTCTACTTCGGATACATAGACTTGGGGTTTTTATATTACTCACATATCCAAAAATAAAACAATGTGTCTTTTCAAAAAGTCACCCCTTTCCACTAACAATCTTTTAAAATAAGTTATATATTAATATTTTAATTTATAACAAAAAAAATATTTTAATAACCAAACTTAGCGCATAAAACCAAAGTTATTATACTTAGCGCTATAAGAGCTTTGGCTCTTTGCATTATCCCTCTTTTGGCACACTATTGCATTGGCATCTAAGAGCTTCGGCTCTTTGCTTAACCATTTCCACATAGCATAGAACCATCTTTTCTGTGACCAGACGCCTCCATCTTTTTTAAATATAAATGTAAACTATTCTTGTTAAAAAATAATGTATCATTACAAGTTGATGCAATTCTTTGCTATTTGTGGTTAGACTATGTGCGCTAATGGATATTTCCATTTGCGTGTTTTATTGATCTATGTGTTGAAATGCAAATCATATGAGAATATATCTTGAGTTTTTAAGTGTTCAAGGTCGAGTGTTGTTGGTGCACTACATGTTTTTTCTATTGTCAACATTGGCGAAGTTTGTTAATGTTTCCAAAAAAACGTTGTGTAAGCTTAGTCCTCACTTATCAATGTAATGAGTGACATAGATTGATTTTCCAGTAAGCACTACAAGTAGGTTGGGGAATGTAGGTTTACCTAGCATGTAGATTTGGCTATAACTTATCACTATGCGTGCTTTAATAATTAGTAATTGGATTTATAAACATGATAGAATGTACATGCTGAGTTACAATTCTGATACAACATGCATTGTTGCTTATGATTAGGGAACATGAATAAGAACATGTTACCTAATTATGTTGATAGTTGTTGGGAAGACGGTTCCCTTTCCACTCTCACAAGTTAAATATCATGTATAATAGTTTCCAAAGACAAGATATAATCTCTATCTTTTATGTTTGTTTCTATTCATGTGCTTCCCATAACCATCTAAATTATAGATTCCATCATCCAATTCTATCCATCTCTTAGCATGGTAAAGTGCAATGTAATATTAGAAAGAAAAAATGACTATGCAATTCATATCGTTGGATGTCAAATATGCTTTGAGATTTTGAAAGCAGTGTATGATAGTACATTATACATTGAATTATGTGTTCCCACCTTGAGATCATAAGGATTCCTCTTTTGAATAAGTTAAACAACTCTTCGTGTTGAGTTTTGAGCAGGGATAATTTTAGGGGCGAAATTAGAGGGGTTTAAAATATTTGTTGGGCGAATTTTTTATATGGAATGATTTTTTAAATTTCAATAAATTTGTCCTACATTTATTTAAAAAATAATATTTACCAAACTATTCGCCTAGGCTTATTGATGAACAAATAACGATTTCGCCCTTCCAAATTCACTAGAAATCCTCAATTCGCCCCCGAAATCCTGCTAATTCTTCCATGAATCCTTCAATCGCCCCCGATTTCCAGCAGAAGAGCTTCGTAGCGGCTAGTTCGCCCTTTATATTTCATGTAAATCAAAGGTATGGTTGCATTCGCCCCCAATATGTGTTGTTTGAAGAATTATTTTTGAAGGAGTTAGCAACCAAAACAGAGTATTCATTGTATCCTTGTTTGGAGTGGTTCGGAGGCATTTCCATCCACAGGGTCTGGAACTATCTGTTTTATGTAGCTAAATCGACGGTTTTCATCATGTCAGGTAATTCTGATCCAATGCTTTAAATCTAAGTAAGTCTTTACAGATTGTAGAGTAAGGGTGAGGTTGTTGGATGATCATGTCTTGATACTTAGAAGAGAATGGGTTCCTACAGTCCCTTCTAAATAAACGATTTTTTCACTAAACTATCCCCTATCCTGTGGACCTGTACTATGACTTATGCCCAGTATTACTTGTATGTTCAATCTTTAAAGTTAGTATTTGACCATCTATGTCATTATTCTACTGGTTTCCGATGAAAGGGTGTTTGACTGGTATATATTCATTTTCTTGTGTTTACCAATATATTCATTTGGTAGAGTTTGTCAGATTGCCCTGCAATATTCAGAATATTGGTAGAATTTTCCCAATTGGCCCTCAAATTTTCAGAGATTTTTCTGGATTCGCCTTGACTTGTAAGAGTATTTATAATGTCTTTTGCCCCTTACGTTCGTGTTGAATCTCTAAATTCCCACCCTTGAATATCTTGGGTAATTTGTTTCTATTTTTTTTACAGGTTTCAATGCATATTTCATGGAAAGTTGTTATATATTGTTATCTAGTGAATCATCAGTTCGATAGGCTTTTTGCCAATTATTTTATGTTTTGCTGTATTTTTATTTTATGGGTTTGGGTCTACATCATGAGTATTTGCAACCAGCATGGTGCATACACATTCCCCTATCTTCCACATCTGCCTGCAGGCAATGGGCATCTTTAGAGAAACATTGTTCAATAAGTATTTATCCTCTTCTCATCCTCAATTGCCTATGGGGATCATGGGACATCATGGTGTTCTATACCACTACAGAGATCCTGCAAAGGGAATATTACTACATGTGGAAAACTAAGATAATCTAGTAGGGTCCCTGAGTATATAATGTTGCTATATGTGGAGGTCCTTGTGAGTGTCCTTAACAATAGAAATAATTATTCATGTATTTAGAGTTTTAGTACATGGCTTGAGTTATTAATTAGGTTGCAATCTTCTAGTGAGATAGCTATGCAAAAACCTAAAGAATTAAATTCTCGTGGTTTCATAGGTTTATGCTGTTGTATAGACAATAATTTGAAGTTCATATGTTAATGTTGCAATTTGTGCTCAATATTTTAGTGAGGAAAAACCCTTAGCATGGATCCACTTTAATGCAAAAGGTGATGTTGAGTTCAAGTCCATTCTATTCACTCCCCTAAAGGATCCCTGGGACCTCTATGAAAGTTACTACAATGCCAAGGAAAATATCAAGTTGTAAGTTAGGCGTGTTTTCAATTCTAATGAACTTGAAGAATTACTTCCCAAGTACCTAGGTTTCTTGCTGGTGAGTGTTTTTCTTTCATTGGTGCACCTTTTTTATTGTCCTTGATAAGTAACCATTTATTATACAATTAAATGTAGGCTCTTATAATTTGCATTTAACTGCAGGGTATTGTAGATTTAGACACTTTGCCACTGAATGTCAGGAGCACTACCTCTTGATAGTCTTAGGAGTTAGGAGCATTGTACATGTCAATATCCCTAAGGAAAAAATGAACAAAATTAGATGGCAAAAGCATTAAATGCATTTTTCTAGGTTAGAGTGAAAAACCAAAGGCTTACATATGTATTGAACCAGGAAGCCAAGATGTCATTATCAGTAGAAATGTTTTGGAAGAACATGAGCCATCAATTGTGACAAATTCCTTCCTCTACATCAAACAAAGAAGAATCCCAAATTGATGTAGAAGACGAGGAGATATCCAGTGCTCAAAATCAAGAAAGGCAGAATCAACCAAATGACATACAGGAGGAAGACACTGGTAAAGGGTAGATGAAGAAACAATTCAACGAGCTCTAGGGGATTTGGAAATGGAACATGTGGACAAAGAGCTCTAGTTACCAGCTAATGTCAAGTAAGAAGCCTATAGTTTACATGTATGTTTCTGATTCAAGGTTTAGCTATGTTTTGTAAGTTAGTTTTGATACTAGGCCAGTTTCTTAGGATCTAGATTCTATATTAGTACATCTTTAAGCTATATCTTTCTGAAAGTTAGAACAGTTCAAACTATAGGAAACAATTTTGAATTTTGGACAACTTCTTAAAGACAGGCTTATGGAAAGCCCCTTTTTGTTTGTGTTATACTTAATATGATGTTCGGTGCGGCCATAGAAACTGTTTAATACAAAATATAACCATTTCAGTTTTTAAAAAAAAGCATTACATATGCACGTGGACTTTGGCTAGCATATTAATAATAACACCTCTACTTATGTTTGACCAGTCTAAAATTGAAACATCACCTGGAGTATTCAAGATGCTATCTTTGGAATTGTACCCATGTAACATGGAGAAAAGAAGGGGTTAAGACCTGCAGAAAATATCATATTTGACTTGTAAAACATTGAAACATCACCTGGAGCTTTCCAAGATGCCACGTTCCACAAATACAGACAACTTCAAGCACCTTATCATGCATGACCTGTGGATCAAAGTCATCCTCACGGTCCTCTTCATTCTGCCACAAATCTACGACTCCCATGTATGTCCCAATGTTTGTTACAAGGACACCTTCTGCATCCTGCAATGTTACAAAATGAAAATATACTTAAAATCAAAACTATATATGTACATGGTTTCGGATAGATAAGTTGTAGATGTCTTAGCACCCACCTCAGGAACTTCAATATCCACACCATCCACTTCTAGTTGAATTTGCCAAGGCAAATCAACACATGTTCTATCCATAATTTCCTTGGCACCTTCTTTTGCATACAAAAGTTTATTCAGAAACTGCATAATAATCCAGATGCAAAACATTGATTAACCCATATTCATTCACAATTTGCAACAATGGCAATCACAAGCAGAATAAATTATGGCATTTATATGGCTGACAAACTGGAAGAATACCCAAATCACTCAATAACACAAACAATCTCTTATCTTGCAATATACCACCAAAGCAGAAAACATGCCATCATTATCTCTTTTGAAGTCATGCATTAACATTGTATGATACCACCAATTCCAAGCGGTCTTTTACAAAACAGGCATGAGGAAAGGCTGCTATTAATATTTCTATAAAGGGAGTCAAAATCTACGGCCATCAAGAGAAGACCCAACTTGCAAGCTATACTTGCCAAGATGACAAAAGAACAAAATGTTAATCAACACCATTAAATGTGCCTCTGGTAGACTCAACATTGAACAATCAATATAATAAACAATTACATATAACCACAAAAAGAAACAAATCCCGAATTCTCAAATGGCACCATAGTGCATAAGAATCATATAAAAATGTGCCATTATTGAACAAGACATTTTGCACACCAATAACATGAGCATTTGTTTACTTTCAGATACCATGCTCTTGATCAACATTCAGTGGCAGAGTTTTTTAGAGGTCATTGACTCAATAGAAGCAAAAAAATAACAAGAACTTACAAAACCTGACCCGAGGACATGACAGATGCGAAGAAAGTATTTGGCATTTGACATCTAAATTAACATTCTAAGATATAAATTTCATTGTCCAATAGCCATGCATCATAAGTCATGCTCAATTCAACGACTATAGAAAACCATTTTCATTCGCCTGCATATAAAATGGATGTCAAGGATGTAATTAACTAATAACAAAGCAGATAAATCTCTAAAGCTTTTTGACAGTGCTGCTTGAATATTTGGCATAATTCCTTAATACAAACACCGAGAAATCACAAGTAACCTGCATGGTTTTGACAACATAAAATGTTACATCCATCAAACCATTTGCTTATACACTTTAAATTTTAAACAAGCATTACCTGGTTATAAAACTTTTCAGGGCTTTCTTCTCTAAGGATATGAATGTCTAATGCAACCTTTGCATCGCATCCAATTCCTGTTAAAGGCAGAAAATATTTATAATCGACTTTAGGAAAATGGATAAATTGGATCGAGTTTGAAGACTTGAAACAAAAAAATGTAGACAGAACAAAAGCATACCAAGATAATTGTTCAAAATTTCACTCTGTCATCGTTGTTCAGATAATCTTTCATGGATTTCAATGGTTGATCACCACTATGAATCTGCTTTGATCTTCCCCCACTTATTGTGACTCGCTAGCGATCAAGTATAGTAATTGTTGCATGATCAATATGGTGCAGTACCATACTTAAACCCCCTTGTCTCTCTACTGCACCAAGGCCTCCTCCACGTGACAAAACCCTAGCTAAATCATTTCCAGTCCCAATAGGAAGTATGGCAACAGGTGGGGGGGATTCATAATTGTGCTTCTCAATAACATCAAGCACCCAACCCACAATACCATCACCACCACAAACAAGAACTCTGAAGTGTGGCATTTGGTTAAACAATGCCAAACCCATCTCAAGTCCCTGTTTAGAGCTCAGCTCAAACACCTGGTTGTAACAATAAAACCAATAACATTGTTTACAAATCTTATATATAAAAGATCACTTTCATGCTAAAAACCTTTATAACATTTACTTTGCAAAATGCCTCACTCATTTTGGCACAAAACATTTAATAATATGCATACTCAACAACAGTAACATACACTAGAAAATGTCAAACTATCACCAAGTCAAATCTAGCAGCAAAAGAATAAAAAACAGGAAAAGAGATGAGCAAATGCACAAGGCATTTTTAACCTATGTTTTGGACTACATCATAAGATAATGAAGAATAAGCACAGTAAAATTATTTACATAAGTTATATTAGAACCAGGACATTGTAAGATGAGGTGTGTGTTTATAACACTGGTCTAACATAAACTTGCAATAAATAATTGGCCCCAGTTTTTCTCCCATCATTATAGACTCCGTCAATACATTTCATCACCAAACACAAATAAAATGATTTCATATCATTTCCTTAATTCCATTTATCTTATGTTAGTTTCTAGATAATTACAAATACCACTATATTACTTTATATCGCCCTAGCAATATTTCAATATGTTGTGTTATTTTTATAAGCTAATGCAAAGTTTACAAAAGCTGACTTTTACAAAAGGGAAGGCAGACAGGCAGGCAGGCACACTTGCAACTCTCTTTTAACTATGGTGATATGTGTACATATGCATTACTAACAAGGTCGGGCATGTACATTGTAAATTTAACAAGATGTAAAGCAAGGTCTTTCCTTATAAAACTAGATCAATCAATGAAAAACAATCTGGGTAGTGTGACCTATTAAGTCTCTTGAGCCATGTGGCCTGACAAATGACATCATTTGAAGAGAATAATCAGGAGAACATGGTGAAAAACAATTGGGCTAATGTGCCCTATTACGTCTCTTACCCATCCTTAACCACTACTAAGAGGCCTGCACCCTAACACGTGACGTCTTCCACAAAGAAATAATCAGGATAATATCATAACTTTCTACTTACCTGGGTTTCAGTCTCTTCTCAATATCATATCCCGAAAGTGAAGGTTTCCCTATGAGAACCTTAGAGAGAATATACCTCAACCCAAACAGGCTTTGAAGATATTGGATGTTAGGGGTTACAATTCTGTCTATATTACTGTCAAGATATGTGGGGTTTCTGCATATGACATTTCCCAGGTCCTTTCCAGTGAAACCCAATGCCTTTAGAAACTCAATCTTGGGCTTCAACTCTGAGAGAAAGAATAGAGTCACAGACTATTTTTTGACAATGATCTTCCTTACCTGATCTTTGTTGACTCCTGATTCTCTCAGCAGCTGGACTGCTTATTGGGCTGTTTGGGCAGATTTTAATCTGAATAGGACTGGCTTTTTTCAATGACATTTGATACTTCAGGCTGAGACAACCCACATTCGTGATCAAGAAATATGGGATATTTTTATTAGGTAAGAGTGTGACTGTCCTCTGCTTGTGAAAGGAAATGACACTTTCAACAAGCTTTGGGGAAATGGTTATTGTAGTTTTGTAGGGAGAATGTGGTGAGGATGAGAAGAGGATAAATACTTGTTGAACAACGTTTCTCTAATGATGCCCATTTCCTGCAGGCAGATGTGGAAGATAGGGGAATGTGTATGCACCATGTTGGTTGCAAATACTCATGATGTAGACCCAAACCCATAAAATAAAAATACAGCAAAACATAAAATAATTGGCAAAAAGCCTATCGAACTGATGATTCACTAGATAACAATATATAACAACTTTCCATGGAATTTGCATTGAAACCTGTAAAAAGAATAGAAAGAAATTACCCAAGATATTCAAGGGTGGGAATTTAGAGATTCAACACGAACGTAAGGGGCAAAAGACATTATAAATACTCTTACAAGTCAAGGCGAATCCAAAAAAAATCTCTGAAAATTTGAGGGCCAATTGGGAAAATTCTACCAATATTCTGAAAATTGCAGGGCAATCTGACAAACTCTACCAAATGAATATATTGGTAAACACAAGAAAATGAATATATACCAGTCAAACACCCTTTCATCGGAAACCAGTAGAATAATGACATAGATGGTCAAATACTAACTTTAAAGATTGAACATACAAGTAATACTGGGCATAAGTCATAGTACAGGTCCACAGGATAGGGGATAGTTTAGTGAAGAAATAGTTTATTTAGCAGGGACTGTAGGAACCCATTCTCTTCTAAGTAAGAGGACGTGATCATCCAACAACCTCACCCTTACTCTACAATCTATAAAGACTTACTTAGATTTAAAGCATTGGATCAGAATTACCTGACATGATGAAAACCATCGATTTAGCTACATAAAACAGATAGTTCCAGACCCTGTGGATGGAAATGCCTCCGAACCTCTCCAAACAAGGGTACAATGAATACTCTGTTTCGGTTGCTAACTCCTTCAAAAATAATTCTTCAAACAACACATATTGGGGGCGAATGCAACCATACCTTCAATTTACATGAAATATAAAGGGTGAACTAGACGCTACAAAGCTCTTCTGCTGGAAATCGGGGGCGATTGAAGGATTCGCGGAAGAATTAGCAGGATATCGGGGGCGAATTGAGGATTTCTAGTGAATTTTGAAGGGCGAAATCGTTATTTGTTCATCAATAAGCCTAGGCGAATGGTTTGGTAAATATTATTTTTTAAATAAATGTGGGATGAATTTATTGAAATTTTAAAAATCATTCCATATAAAAAATTTGCCCAACAAATATTTTAAACCCCTCTAATTTCGCCCATGGGCTAAATTTCGCCCCTAAAATTATCCCTGGTAGCATCTTCCCACTAAGGTTGCATGACCTCTACAACAACCCATGTTGCTTTACAAAACCTTGGCATCCTTCACGACCCTCTCCAATCAATGCTCTCACATCCAACATTTTTGCATCTTCATATGACCATGACACTACCCTAAAAAATTGAGTGCAACATGTTGAAACTTGGGCGACCTCATTCCATCCATTTCTCATCCTACCCACAACTGTATGGTTGTCATATAAGCACAATAATTGATGGAATGGAGGATGATCCTCTTATGTAAACTTTATACAGATGCTGCAACCTTTACACGGCATTTTAGAAGGTGTAGGTACCATAATTCATTTGAAATGTTTTTGTATCATCTCAAATGGTTTTTTTTTACATGGCATTTTAGAAGGTGTACCATAATTCATTTGAAAGGTTTTTATGTCATCTCAAATGGGTTTTTAGTGGAATCCCATTTTGCTTCCTTCTTTGGGAGACATCGTGAAGTGAAGATCTGTAGGTGTTTGCCATAGCAAGGCCACACATACCTTAAGTTTCAATGAGCATTTTCTCACTCGTTGGGATATAATAGAATGAGTTCCATACATCAATGGAAATACCTCTTTGATAGCTCAAATGGGTCTTCCATGGAATATTATTTTATTGCATGTAGCAAAAGTTATGTGTAGATTTATAGCAAGATGTTGAATGCCCCCAAAATCACGAATTTTCGATATGATTTTTAAATTTTTGGATTTATCCTATTGTAATTTGTTTATTTTACCCATGTAATTTATTGGGCATCTAAAGTACTTAGACATTATAATTTGAGACCAAGGGAAATCTTGCCATTGCTAGCTTGGTTATGGATCATCCACAGAACCAAAGTTTCGAGTAATGACACAATACCCTTATTTTCATTGGAAATTGGCAAATTGTAAGAATGTTAGTAATGGTGATTTCTTTTTCATTTTCTAAAGGGGAAGGATTGATCTGAATCTTAGGGGGGCTTATAGTCTAAGTTCAATGTAAAAGTCATAAATTCATGTTTTTATTAAATATAAAAGAGAACATGATGGCCATATAGTTTACGAAAGCAATCTCAATCAAAGTTGACTTTGCTAAGAAGACACCTTACAAAAAAAGCAATATAAAGATAGTTAAGGTAGAGAAGAAGAGGTCTTAAAAGTGGTTTCATTTCATGTAGTGGTTCCTCTTAATAGAATCATTCCTCTCTCTCTCTCTCTCTCTCTCTCTCTATCTCTATCTCTCTCTCGTATTTATGTGGTGTATTTCATTCATTCATTTTCATCATGTTCCTTTTAGTAATTTTGGAATATTTGCATTTTTTCTCTTCTTTTCTCTTGGTATTCAAGCCTTTTGGATCTTAGCCCTCAAGATCCAGATTAGTTTCAATTACCACAATTGATACGAGTGATTTGGCTGATAGAGCCATATAGGAACCATAAACAGAGACAACAAAAGAGTGTGGTACACACCTAGAGCAACGACCTTTTTTCAAGATGTATACAAGAAGTGTGTTTACTTTATGCTAGTATCGATGGCTTGCCACAAGTGAGTGGCTAGGGGTGCTTCTTTCTTTGGCTTGATATGATCTTAGTATAGTGGTTTATGTACAACAAACCATCTAAAATCCAAATGTTGATTGAATGGAGCCTACAAGACTTCTCAAAAATTCTAACACTTAGCCAATAACGAAACATGAGGGACAAAAGGTGTATCCCTTGTTTTACTAGTAGATCAAAACATAATATCTACTTATGCTAGAATGTATACTTCCTTGACAACTAGCCCGAGGAGTTTGGTTAGCAAATAGGTCTATATCCATTAGTCGTAACTATAACACCTTAGCACATGACTAATAATTCTTAGCACATGACTAATAATTGTGTTTTCCCTAAGTCTATATCAACTTAAAGGAGACACTTGTTGCTGTGCACCTTCAATGTTATTAACGTAAGTGTCATAGTTTGGGAGCTTTTGTCCCCAGGAAATTTTTGTGGTGGGATACAACTTGGCATCCTCATAACTTTTTGAGGGTGCCAATAAAACAAAATGTTCATATGTGAAGACCACATGAGCTTAATTTGTGATCTTTTATTTTAATTATTTCAATATTTAAGAGTATCGAGTAATTATGGGGATCTTTTATTTTTAAATTTTGATATTATAAGCGAGTATTTGAAATGAGATGCTTTATTAACTATAAATAATAAAGTATATTGTAAGAGGTGAGAGGATGGTATTAGTATGGTAAATGTGGAAATGAGTAAAGGCTCTTCTATGTATTTTTTTTTTAAATTTTAGATTTGAGAATGGCTTTAGGGAATAATTTTGGAAAGTTTTTTTTAAATTTTAGATTTGAGAATGGCTTTAGGGAATAATTTTGGAAAGTTTTATTTTAAGATTTGAGAATGCCTTTATGAAATAAGTTTGGAAAGAATACGAACGGGGAGGGCATTGGGCCAGACTTCAGATTTAATGATTAAGGTAGTTTTATCATTTTGATCACTTTTGTGAAGAGAATCTCACTTTTTGTAATAATTGAATTTTGATGGAAATTAAGATAATACGACATTTTCAATAATTTATTTTTTTTTTCTAACTTTTTGTGACAAATTCTTTTTATATTACTTAAGAAAGAAAAAAGATCTCATATTTCTCACAAAATCTTAAGCAAAGATTTCATGTTTTTTTATTTTTTTATTATATTACATTATAAAATTATAAAGTGTTCTAACAAAATAATAATTATTATTAATTTTAAACTAACTAAATTGTGATGAAATAATTCAAACAACTTAAATTTTTATTTATATATATTTCATATTTTTATTTGAAAATTTACTATTAATGTTTACAAATTTATTAGGTTATGTAAAGAGATTAAAGTGTAATTAAAAATAGTATTTGGTCTCATGCATGCGATTATGCTTAGATGTTACTAAAAATACACATAATTTTATTTGAGGTAACTAAAAATAATATTTGGTCTCATGCATGAGATTATGTTTAGATGTTACTAGAAAAACACATGATTCCATTTGAGGTAGCTTTAATTATGACTAGACAATGTATTGGCTTTCTTGTTGATATATCTAGGCTGAAACAACTGTTTATAAGACTTAAAATCTCTTTGAGGAATCATAATGGGAAACCCAAAAACATATTGGATCCCTATATTTGATGTTGAGGTCATTTAAATGGCGTGAACATATAAAGATCCCCAACACTTTACCCTGAAATCATTTAAATGACGTGATTTTCCTTGAATAAAGACGACAAATAAACTCATATTAAAAAATAATACGTCATAATAATTGTCTCTATTAATAATACATATTAATACATATTAGTTAAAATAAGTTTTACTGGTTTAATAACTCCCCTAATTAAATTTCGAAATTACGCTGATATACAACTTTTTTGAAAAGATGCTGTTTTTCGCTGGTTAAAAGAGTAAGTTTTCGTGTTCAGAAAGCACAAATCTAAATAGCCGTACTTCAGCAACTGGAAACACTGTTTAAAGTCTTTTAGTTGCTTTTAACTTCCCACTTCCCAGTCTCTCTCGGAGTGACATTACACATTCTTTTCTACTGCGCCGCTTTTAAATTCCTTGCTGTCCAAGATACGGCGCATTAAATTTTCGAAGGTCTCTTTTCACATTTCAGGGGGGATCAGGCTTCAGGATTCAGCAGTGCTGTGGCCCTCCCCTATTTTTTCGCCTTCCCCTAAAATGTTGCAGATCTCAATTTACCATACAAAAATTAAAATGGGTTTATGCAAATTTCAGTTTACGACATAAAAAACAAAATGATTTTGATTATGAGTATACATCAAGAGCATTATGCACTTTCCCAGCAATTGATATATAAAATGAGATATATACTCATATCCAAAATATATTAATTATGGGAAGAGTACATGCCCAGGAAATGGAGGTTTTCTCAATCAGTTTAGGGTTTCACATTTAAGATTTTGAGATTTTGAAAACATAATTGATAAAGAGTGCTGGATGTTGAAAATGAGGATGACAGATTTTTATTTAAGAGTCTATACTATTTACAAGTCTACTTCATTATTTGTCGCAGTTGTTTTGTTTTTGCCATAACGGATAATATTAATCTGTTCTTGGGTAGTTGTTTTGTTTTTGCCATAATGGATAATATTAATCTGTTCTTGGGTAGTTGTTTTGTTTTTTCCATAATAGATAATATTAATCTGTTTTTGGGTAGTTAATGGTTGGATCATATTTAAAATCAATATTAACTGTATGTGTCAATTTAGTATTGAGCACATAAATAATTATACATCTTTATCAAATCATATTACAAAATTATTTGAATTATCAAATCATATCATAAAATTATTTGAATTATTAGATTATGTTTAAAAGGTTTTTGAATTATTAGATTATGTTTTAAACTTTCAATTGTTTAATATATATTTCATATATATCTAAATATTTTTATAAGTATTAGTATAGTTATGGGTTGGTGAATATTAATAGGTCACAAGTTAAATTAAATAAGCTATTTGTTACTACATGTTATCTATGCATGAGTTACTAATTATCCATGCATCATTTACTAATTATTTTTTACATTTCTTTTTTTTACATTATTTATTTTGAATTTTGAATGACTTCCATAATAAAACATAAATAATAATCAACCCCAAATTCTAAGATATAAACACATATTAATATAAATATTGAAATATTTTTTTTTTAAGTTTCATATATCAATTTTAAGTTAAATATTCAAAATAAAGACACTTTGCTTCTTTCCACGAACATTCTGGAGTTTTGTACTGGCTATCAATTTGAACCAATCACTCTCGTCTTTCCCAATGCGATTTTTCGGGTTACAGTCAAATAAACTTACGGCGAGTAATCCGGAAATACTATTGGGAGCACGCTGCCGTTTTCAGATTAGTTCTTAAGTCTGTAAGAAAGCATTTCACAGGTAGATGTGAAGGGGGTAATAGTTTGAAGAATAAGAATGTAAGTTCACATTTCTATGACTGGGGTTTAAATTTTAAGGAGATAGTGACTAATTATGATAAGTTTATTTAGATGTTTAGATTTTTGTTAAATTACCCGTTATTAATATAATTGATTTAGGATCTATTTGATATAAGATATGGATTTAAATTTTTAATGGAATATTGACTAGTTGTAATATAGGGTTTCTATGCAAAGGAGAGTGATTATGATTATGACAAACCTTTATTGTTCAACCCACTTCACATATGTATATAAGTTATTAATTTACTTTACTTATAAAAATTTATAACTAAGTTATTTAAACCATTACAAAAGTTTCACATGGTTTGTGTGGGGTTTAGTATGTCACATATATCTGAAAATACTTCTGAAGTCTTATGTATATGAAGTCTAACCTCCTTCTTTATTGCTTGGATGTAAAATTTAACACAATTTTTATTTTAATAGAAATGGTGGGAGCCACTATAAAACATGGCCAGCTATGAGGAGTTCAAGACCGACCCTGATTTTGGGTACCTTTCGTGATGGACAGATAATTTTTCCATCCAACATTGGACCTGACCCAATCGGATATATAGAAAAAAATTAAAAAAGTTTCACCAAACCTAAAATTCCAAAGCTGGAACTCTTCAATCACACATCTACACTCTTGTTAGTTAAGTGACAGGTTAATAATATACATCTAGAATCTTGTTAATTTGTTAATTCACCAGTTAATAATATATTTGACTGTTTTATCTTTACATATCTATTCCGAGGTCTCATAGAAAAATTCATGATCATATTAAAGAAAATTAATTCATGATATATTATAAACGAAAATTCATACCGGATATTCCTCTGCATATTCATTGGAGTCAATGACTTATGTTAGTCAAAGTCAAAGTCACGCAAAGAAAAAACAGACTATAGACCTGATTGCATTGATTAAAGTCTATATATAACGGTAAACACACAAAGAGTAGAAGGGCTCATAATCAGAAAGGGAACTGCAAATCCAGATGGAAGGCCAAGCACTGGCAACTGTGATAATTATCTGTGTTTTATTCTACGCCAATTTCTGTATCGCAGCTCACAACGACCGCAAGGTTAATATAGGCGTTCTCTTAAACTACAATACATGGGTTGGAAAAGTGGCCAAAACCGCCATAGAAATGGCAGCGGACGACATTAATAGAGACACCCAGCTACTCAACGGCTCTCAGTTGGTTGTTGAATTTCGTGACTCGCGAGGTGATGCGGTTAAAGGCGCTTCTGCCGGTAATTTTTCTCTGTTTTTTGTCCTCCTTGTATTTTCTATATGCAGATGAGAAAACGGCCTCGTTTGTAAGGTTATTTCCTCTTTCAAATCCTTTCTCTTGTAATGAATGAATGCGTTTGCGAGATACCCACAATGAATGAGTTTGCGAGATACACACTTCAGGATGAGGATATATACAGCTTAATTCGCCCGTATAGTGGGCACTTTACTTTAGGACTATGGTTAATTTCTTATATATCTCTTTGCCCAGTAGTTTGATATTAATTATTATTATCATGTTTTCTTTGCAAATCCAGCTCTTGATCTGTTGGAAAGAGAAGTGGTAGCAATAATTGGTCCACAAGCGTCTGAGGTTGCAGAATTCATATTACATCTGGGAGATACAGCCAAAGTCCCAGTTGTTTCCTTCTCTGTTACTAATCCCTTACTCTCCAACCACAGATTTCCATATTTTGTTCGCATGGCACATAGTGATGCCTTACAGATGCAAGCCATTGCAGCCCTGGTTCAGGCCTATGGCTGGAGAAGAGTTACAGCTATTTACCCCGATAATGAATTCGGCGGCGGTGCAATCTCCTTGTTAGATGATGCGCTTAGGGATGTTGGGTCAGAATTAGAGTATAGATCAGTAATATCGCAGACTGCAGACCAGCAAGCCATAGGAGAGGAACTAAGCAAATTAATGACAATGGAATCAAGAGTCTTCGTTGTTCATATGCACTCTGCTCTTGGTTCAAAAGTCTTTAAGGAGGCGACTCGATTGGGAATGATAAATAGTGGTTATGTCTGGATAACTACAGAAGAATTTACCAGCTTTTGGGATGTACTGTTAGATGCTTCTACCATGCCATCTATGCAAGGTCTTCTAGGCGTCAAAACTCATATCCAGAATTCCAACAGACTTGGAGATTTCAGTCGAAGGTGGAAACGCCAATTTAGACTCCGAAACCCTGATGAAGAAAAAGCTGAGCTCAATATCTACGGGGTTTTTGCATATGATGCCGTGTGGATGATAGCTCGGGCCATTGGGAATTTAGGAAACACAAGCTTTAATTTCATGAAGCCCACAAGTTCTCCACCATTCGATGTTGGAAATACAACAGATTTAACAGATCTCAAGGTGTTTCAGGAAGGACCACACTTATTGCAAAAGCTCCTCAAGACAGACTTTACCGGTGTAAGCGGGGTTGTTCAGCTACACGATGGAGAAATTGTGGGTTCTACTTATGAGATAGTGAATGTAGTAGGTAACGGCTACCGTGTGGTTGGGTATTGGAATAAAGAAAACCAGCTGCTCTCCAAAGAAACTCCCTCTGCTGTATCATCGCTATCCGGCCCGAATAATCCTATCGAAAAACTTGGAACTGTCTTTTGGCCCGGTGGATCTACAAACGTGCCTCGTGGTTGGGAACAACCAACGAGTAGTAAGAGGTTGAAAATTGGAATTCATATAAAATATGGGTTCACTGAATTTTTCAGAGTTGACAGGAGCGGTAACGAAATCAAAGTCACTGGCTTCTGTAAAGATGTATTTGACGCGGTTCTGAGTCGACTGAAATATTCATTGCCATATGATTTCATTCCCTACAACCAGACAGATTCCTATGATGACCTTGTCTATCAAGTTTATCTGAAGGTACGTTCTTTAGTCCGTTGAATTGCGAAGAATTCTTCTGATTTGCAAGAATTGCCAACACTGATTTCGAGTTTGCTTGGCAGAAATTTGATGCAATTATTGGAGATGTTACAATTTTAGCAAATCGAAGTAACTATGTAGATTTTACACAACCATTCACGGAATCGGGTCTAGTGATGGTAGTACCTATCAAGGCAGAAGAATCAAATAACGTTTGGGCGTTCTTGCTGCCTTTTACTCCAGACATGTGGTGCACAACAGGCGCATTCTTCATATTCACAGGATTTGTAATATGGCTCTTGGAGCATAGGGTAAATCCCGAGTTCAGAGGAAGACCTAGAGACCAAGTGGTGACTATACTGTGGTATTTTTATTATCAGTTCCCACCGTTTTTATTCTTTGTGTTAGTGTCCAATAACCTGTTTTTTTAATATTACATTCACCCTGCTGTTTCAGGTTTTCCTTCTCGACGCTGTTTACCTCACAAAGTAAGCGACTCTTCTTTGACTTGAAATGCTTTGTTTGCTCTTGCTTGGAAAATGAGAAAGCAGAATGTCACAATTTACGTGGCTTTATATGATGTTTTGGCTCCTTATCTATATTGCAGGGGAGAAGTTAGTGAGCAGTTTGTCTAGAATGGTGCTTATAATCTGGCTATTTGTAGTTCTAATTTTGACATCCAGCTATACAGCCAGTTTAACGTCTATGCTTACAGTGAAACAATTGAAACCTACCGTTAAAAATGTTGAGGCTCTCCGCGCCAGCGGAGTACCAATAGGGTATCAGAATGGTTCTTTCGTTGCTCAATACCTGCAGAGGGAGTTTGGCATAGCCCCAAAAAACCTTAGAACATATGCAACACCAGAGGAAGCTGGGGAGGCTCTCTCAAAAGGCCCAAATAATGGAGGCGTTGCAGCTATTTTCGACGAGATTCCTTATATCCGCATTTTTCTAGCTTCACAATGCGGATATACAATGGTTGGACCAATCTACAAGACCGGGGGCTTCGGCTTTGTAAGTTCCTGCAAATCCTCAATTATTTGTCTAAATTCGAATGCATTTCACTTCTTCCATGGCTAGTATCTCACGATGAGGAGTTTTGCACAGGTATTTTCTAAGGGCTCTCCTCTGGTCTCCGATATTTCCACGGCTGTTCTGGCTCTTTCCGAGGACAAAGAAATGCAAAATATTGAAACCAAGTGGTTAACTAATACCGTCTGTACAGATTCCGGAACCGAGGTGGATTCTGGTAGATTAAGCATTGACAGCTTCTGGGGTCTCTACTTGATCACTGGAACGGCCTCATTGATAACTCTGACAGTATTCTTTATCCTTGTTCTCCATGATTACATGAGGGATCCTAATGTTAAAGGTAAAGATAATAGCGAGATGGGTGATCTATCAGAAGGGAAACCTTTGAAAAGTTTGTCCAGATCAATGAAATTGTTCATGGTATACATGGACAAAAAGAAAGATTCAACCTCGGCTCCCAAGTCAAAAATGCCAGAAAGCCCAATAAACGGTGAATGCTCTACGCCCGCCTTCGCAAGTAGCCACTCTGATCTTGGAACCAGCACCAGCACCAGTTCAGGCTTTTCCTTCTACGACATTGAACATGCGGCCGGTACAGAAAACACAATCGCTTGCTCCTGATCCATTGAATTTCATCAAGGATGACATGACACCAAAGACATCGCATGTGTCGTGCGATATTTCTCGCTTTGTTTGACTGGAAGTGGATAATTGTACGCTTTGTGTTCTGTCATGAGTATTTTCTCTTTTTGTTAAGTGAAGCTTGTGTTGTATATACGACATCTGCCACTGTTCAGCGTATATCGGTGGGCAAAATTAGGCATAGTATATGCAAAATATAAAGTGCAATATAATCTGTTTATTATAGGCAAAAGATCCTATGCAGATATTTATTAAACTATTATCACTTATAAAGTGAAAAAAATTGAACGTTTTATTTTTAAATTCAGTGGAGAATTGAAAAAGTGCAATCTTATGGGCAATCTTAAATTTAAAATTTTCTTTCAGTCTGCGAAATAAAAATACATTTCAGTCAAGCTAGCCAAATATTAGAGATGATAAATATTAGGAGCCATCTTTTTATTCATTGTCCATTCTTCAAGTAAATATGGAAAGATCTAGGGGTTAGTCTTTAGATTGAAAATTTGTGGAGAGCAGAATCTATTGTGATGTGGTTGGAGCAGTGGTTTAGAAGAGCTATTTTAAAGTGTGTTTTTTTGGCTTTAAGAATTTTATTAAAGTTTATTTGTGGAAAAATGTAAAAGACTTACATATTTTTGGGGATTCTTCTTTAATGGTAGATTAGATGTAAGACATAAATAATAATTTGCAGAGAATAGGGAAACTTTTTAAAGCTTTTTATAGAGCAAAATGAAGAGACATATGTATTGTCAAAGACTGGAAAATCTATAACTTACATAAGGAACAACAATGATGAAATTGATGAAAAGATGGAAGTCATTGACTTCATGTGAATAAATAAAACTGATTATTATTCCTATACTAAATTTTTTGATACTGGTTTTTGTGAATTTAAAATTTTTGATGGTTTTTATTAACACTTGTAAACACTGGTTTTTGTGAATTTAAAATTTTTGATGGTTTTTATTAACACTTGTAAACACTTTGATTCAGAAATGAAAAAAGGGCTGTAACAAGCAGACATTTCAATATCATACATTTTTCCTTACAAAATTATTGTAAAAGCCTTTGTAAGTTGTTAATTTAGTGGCACGTGTTTTGGTTTACTACCGAGTTAATAAGGATGAGTTTTTTTTCATGGAAAAAAATATATATATTACTAAATGATTAGAGATAAATAATTATAAAAAGGTCATTTGATTTATTTTTCATTAGTGAGAGAATTATTGGTGAGAGAATTAATAATAGGAATATTGAAAGATAAAACTTAGCTAAATGATAAACCATTTAAATAAATTTACAAGTAATGTCATTTAAATCAATTTATAATTAATGTCTTCTGATTAGCATAGATTACCTGCAAACACTTTCTTTATTTTTATACTTTAAAAAAGGTTTGTACTTTGAGATATTTGATTCTTCTTTATTCATGGTAGATCTATAGATAAGATGGATCTATGTTGATATTTAGGCATAATACATTTCACCCTTTCACTTTATCCTTTAAAATGGTAACTAAACAAAGTAAATGAATATAATGGATCTTGAATTGACAGATATACATCTTTGGTTTTAAGGTTAAGGTTAGGGTGGACATTGCAAAATTTTTGTTTACTTAATATTTTATTAAAGTGCCACATGTCAACTCCAAGTTGAGCACAAAAAATAAGATCTTACATTGAATGAAAAACTTGAGGAGAGGTTTGCACCTCGAGGGATTTGATCCCTCTCAACCCATGGTAGATCCGCATGTTGGTTCTTTAGACATGATCATGATTATGTATATGTATGTTTTCTAGATGAATGTATCCTTTGAAATTTACTAAGTATCATCAACTATAATATGTATTTCAATATAAAAACAAAATAGAACATTAAGAAATTTGAATGATTAGAAAAATGGAATAAGTGCAAAATAACAATGTTCAAGTGAATAATAACAATGTGATATGATGAAGATATTGAATAATCTATAATCTCTATTTCGATTAAAAAAATAGATGTTCATTAAAAAATTTGAATGATTAGAAAGATGAATAAGTGCAAAGTAACAATGTCCAGGTGAATAATAACAATGTGATATGATGAAGATATTGAATAACATATACATTGCATAGTAATTGATCAACTAATCATAAATGTGGACACAGTAAAGATCTCCCATCACAAACATCTCACATTTTAGTAATTGTGGACTTAAATGTAGACGATATGAGGGTCTTCGCATGAAGTTGAGGGACCCTTTAGATGCAATCGTGCATTTGCAAAATGCGCAAGTATTCAGTAAAACCAAAACGTACGAGCATTTCGTAGAACTAGGCATAGGTGGGCTCCGAGCTTGCCATGTCAGTTAACATGTAGGATAAGATTCCATAACGCACATGCGTTACGGATCACTATAGCGCGCGCACGTTTTGGTTAATATATAATAATAAAAAACAGTCCGCGGACCGCGGCCTCTATTTGTTCACGGAAAAGCGGAACACTCGAGCGATCAGAGCTTCCAAAAACGCATTGGAGAAGTGAAGGGAGGGAAAATTCGAAGAGGGAGGAGGGTGATTTTGTCTTGCAAGGAGGATTGGAAAGGTAGGCATCCAAACATTCATCATATCATCAATAAAAATATAAATTTTTATGTTGCCCTAAATTAAAAATCCATGTAAATGAAATTCCAAAACTAAATTTTTTAAAAATGGTTAATTAACATGTGGCAATTCCTCCATATTATCAATTCTCTTAATGAATTTTGCATCCACCTATGCAATAAGGGATTTGAATCCCAACACTAAATTTTCTTCAATATTTTTCCCACATCTAAATTGCAAATTGGAAAAGAAAAACCATCCACCATTTGGCTAGGAGGAGGAACTATGGACTATAACCTACCCTATGTTTTTTTCCCACACATTTTTTTACCCTAAAAATGTTCAACCAATGCTTGTGAAGCCAACCCAATGGCATGATGGATTTTACATCATCCCCTAAACCACAAGGGACTAGGTTCCCCTCCTTTGCAGACACACCGCTTACTTTGTTGCTAAGATGAACTACCACATATTTTTTAACCTCCTTCACCACCAAGACACTCAATCGATGGTTTTGGGTCTTCATACCTAGCAACCAATAAGAGATTTACTTCATGCAACAAGCGTAGATTAACCCTCACATTCAAAATCTTGCCCCTTCTTAATGACGCAGAGGACTTCACCACCAAATCTTCCTCATCATACACTAGATTCCAAGCAAGGAAAGGGCCACGAACATGAAATGAATTAGATACAAAAGAGACATTTCTGAAGGTAGAGTATGATGAATAACATCTTCCCCAATACCGAGCGGCTCTAGAAAGGTGTACATAAAGTGCTTTTAAGGCCCCCATTGTCTCAATCCTTTATTAATAATTGAATTAGGAGCTCTCCGCCATCGATCATTAATCGATTTACATGTAGTTGATCCTCACCTTCCACTTTGGTTTACATGTAGTTGTTATTATAGTATTTTGAGATGATATTTATGTTTGTAATGTATTCGTTCTTGCACAAAGTTTGTACATTTTTCATTTTTGAGAGATGTCATTATAGCACATGTATATTTTTCTAATGATTTGTTTTTTTTTATTTTTTATTGCAGTGACGATTATGGATGCACATTCAGACATCCAAAGAGAAATTGGGAGGCTTAGAGAAATTCGAGCCTCAATAACTATTGTTGATGATAGGCACCGTATGCTTGCATCCAATTTGAATGCAATGATAGAAACCTTTAGTAGGTCTAATGGTGCACTGCACAATATTGCTACATACAGAGATAGAAAGAGGCAAGAATATGCCAATGGAATTAGCTATATAGAAATTAAGAAGTTGAAGATATCAAAACAACATATGTTTTCCCTTTTTAGAGATCCATGAACGGGTGAAATCCCGAATGCAAACAAAAGCCATATTTCTATCGAGTGGTGTACATATCAATCATTCATAGATAATTGGATAGACCGATGGTACATGGTGTTTGATCAACCACCACATAACAATAGGGAAATGCCTCTATATTTTCTGAGAAAGATGTATGCAGAATTTGTTCTGGGGAAGCATGTGAATTATTTTGATATCTTGGAGTACCAGGGCGTTGGGATGGGGATGCCTCAACAACATCCCAATGTGAGGCACATAGATCCCAATCGCCCAGTAGCTCCACCTTGCAGGCAGCTACCCAGGCCAGATGTGCCGCTTACACATCAGTTGGTCCCAGATATGCAGGAGTCATTCCTACTGTTGGCACAGGCGATTGTTTGCCATAGCACGTATCTTCAAGGTGCGTACCAGGAAGGTCCATCAGAGCCACCATCTATGGGTGGAGTAAAGCCACCGCCTCTCGATGGGGTAGATCCACCACCTCCCGATGGGGTAGAGCCACCACCTTCCAGTCTTCAAGGAGCATCTAGTAGTGGCACTAGACCTGCAGATGATGAGCACAACCGAGAGCCCCACCCATGCACAGTATGTGACCATCCTTGCTCTGGTCTTGTCCAAACAGATGATACCTTTACTGGGTATTTTACACAGGTAAGTAAATGGTTAACAATTTAGTGTCATTTGTAAATTATTTTTCCTTACTATACACATATATAGATTTATAATATTTTTAATGATTTTAAAACTTGTAGTTGCTACAAGAAGTGCACAAGGTTGAAGAACTTTCCACTGATGATGTAGAGCATAGTCCAGAGGCTCATGCACCAACACAGTCTGATGTAGAAGATGTTGTCATAATTTCAGTGACAACAACTCACACTGAGGTAACTATTTCAACATGACATTATTTCAATACATGAGTAAATGGTTAACAATTTAGTGTCATTTGTACATGATTTTTACTTACTATACACATATATAGATTGCTAATATTTTTAATGATTTTAAAACTTGTAGTTGCGACAAGAAGGGCATGGGGGGCAAGAGGCTAATGTAGTAGAACCTTCTGATGTACAAGATGTTGTCGTACCTTCAGCGACAACAACTCACACTGAGGTAACTATTTCAACATGACATTATTGTGACATTATTTTAATACATGAGTAAATGGTTAACAATTTAGTGTCATTTGTAAATTATTTTTACTTACTATACACATATATAGATTGTTAATATTTTTAATGATTTTAAAACTTGTAGTTGCTACAAGAAGGGCATTAGGGGCAAGAGGCTCATGCAACAGAACCTTCTGATGTACAAGATGTTGTCATACCTTCAGCAACAACAACTCACACTGAGTTAACTATTTTAACATGACATTATTTTAATACATGTTAGTTTGTTATCACATGTTACTTAATTAATGCTACATGGTATAATATTTACAATCTTCTAAATTGTAGGTTGTAGATCCCCCTCAGAGGGAAATGATTTCATCTAGTGAGCTCCCTCCTAGTGGGAATACAAGTGATAGCATGCCCATAGAGACACAATGGGTGGCCGAACGTTTCTTAGAATTGCTTGAAGTATACAGTACATCGGTATGTATTTCATCATTGTCAGTTTGTTAATATATGTTATTTCATTGACCAATGCATTTCTAACTACGTCAGTAATTGGTGATTGTAGCCACCAACCTCTATACTTATGAGACAGTCAGGAGTTGGATCTCCTCGTAGTCCAAATGGGAAAAAGGGACAAGTGTATAAGAGAGGCTCCACTTCTAGAAAGGGTGTGGATGTCCTCTATAGCAGACACAGGAGAGATCCATCTACCCCTCACCTAACAAGGGTCAATGATGTTGCAGTTAGTGTCACATCTGTAATAGCCACAAGTCATATAGAGGTAACTATTTCAACAATCACAATGCATAGTATTTAACCATGTTACTATATTGTTTATTCATACAGGTCTAACTATTTTCCCATTTGGTGATTGTAGCCATTAGCAACAGAAGTGCCCGACCCCTCTGCTCAATCCATGGTTCTGACCGGGTCTCCTCTTTTGGTGAGATGTTCATTAATGACCAAGTTTTTTTATTCAATTTACCCAAACATGTTGATCAATGTTGAATTGTTGAATTAATTGAGATATGATCTTTTATTTGCAAAGCACAACTATAGAGAGGCCTTCCATGAGCACACTGCAAACATCTATACCCCATGAGGATTTGGTGAGTGTTTGACATAAATAATTTGGCCATAAGTTAATTTTTTAAGTTTGTAAATGGTAGGGTATTAGTGTAGTTATTTGATAAAAATAATGATCTTTTTTTTGCAGACTCCTGAGATGCAGAGCGATCTCGGGGAGATGGTCGATAGAGGAAAGTCGGGGAAAAACAAGCGAAAGATTGATTTTTGATGTTGCATAGTCCTGTATATATGTATTTTGACATACATGTACACATTGTTGTACTTAGAGATACACGTACATTGACAGGCCATTTGAGGGTCGACTACTTTTCCATATTTTGTATTACAAACATTCGGCTATCAATGCATGATACAATATATTCCATATTTTCTCTTGAGTTTCCACTTGTGCTTGTGATGATTTATCTCTTCCACAAATTGATAAATTATGCTATTGAAATTTATATAATTACATTTTAAGCAATATTTATTCTCTTACATTTATTGCATTGATCAAGTAATATCTCACCATCGTGTTATGAAAACATTATCTTAATGAAAAAAACTAATAATATCTTTCAACAGTTCAATGAACTTAGCACATGCATGCTAATTTGATATCTAATGTAAAATTGTGTTTTTTGTCAACTCCAAGGGTTCATACTCATTGATCAGGATTATGGTTGCAAGGAAAATATGTTGCATGGAAAAAACAAAAGTTAAAAGAATAAGTTAAAATATGTTTGAATAACCTCTGTCATAATAGTAACATGCTACGCATACCATCAATGTAAGCTTATGAAATTTTCACAAACTAAGAGGAAGTCTAATAGATGCTACACATTTAATCAATGCTACCGTATTTCATCAAACGATACGTACATGAACATCTATGAAGTTCGGTTGAAGTGTGCCTACTCTAGCATGCTAAAAGCAATGGCAAAGTATCAAGTACAATGGCAGGAATGCATAACTAAAGTGTAATAAAATTCATTGGGCCTTCATGTACATATGGTCAAATATATGTAACAATTATACCCTAGTTTGTTCCAATATGCTAACCAATAGATGGTCATGAATTCACTCTCATAAAATTGTTGAAGATATAAACCCTATCCTTACTAAACCCTATTATGTAAGACCCTGGTTTGTGCTTTACCTCTTTCATATGTCCATTCTCCACTTGTCATAATGCAAAAGTAATCATATAGAATCCATGGAAAATGAAATACCTAAATAGTTTAATGATATTCCTTGATAATGTTGTTTTGATGAAGGAAAATAAGATGTTCATGGTCCTATGTTTGTAAAAAGGATGGATTATCCTCGTATGAAAATGTATTTAAAAATGACATTAATTACTCAAAATCCAAATATAGTGGAACACTAAGGAGTTGTTAAATGGCGTGGCACACTAAGGACATAGAAATCTACCAAGGGTGCAGTGTGGTAGGCTTGATTTACACTCTTTGAATGTCTAGTTCTATAATCAAAATAAAAAATTTTCAAAGTTGATCCTCATGTGCAAAACTACACACTCCCTTACTGAACAAAACCCTAGTTTCCAAAATCGACCTAAAAGTTGACACCTGGGCCATGGGACCGGAGGAGAGGGGCACCCCTAGAAATATACCGATGTCCTAAATCCAACGGAGTTGATGGTTTCTCGATCCAAGCCACTGTCTCCATTCTATGGCTCGTTCCATATCGCATCCAACAGGTCTTCAGGGACACCTGTTGGATACCTACCGGGGCCATAGAATTCCAACCGTGCAACAAAATTGGGTTCTAGGGAGTCCTACAAGTGTGTCTAGGAAGGTTCTAGCTGGGAACGCTAGCCATAAGTCCCCGGTCGATGATTTTGAAAAGTTGACCCCCATGTGCAAAAATTGCACACTCCCTTATTGAGAAAAACCCTAGTTTCCAATTGGCTATATTTTGGGATTTTTTTCAAAAAATAAATTCGCTATTTGGTCATTTTTAGTTTCTAATATCGCCTATATTTACATAAAATATGTTTTTTTTATCATAATATTCGCCAAAATTTACAATTTTTAGTAGTAAATTGTATGTTTCATATTTAATATTCGCCTACCTATCTATATATATATATTTTCAATCCAAACTAATCGCCTAGAATACTACACTTATGTATACTATTAGAATCCTTAAAAATTACCCTGGTGCCAGCTTGTCCCCTTGATTTAATTGGAATGCCACTTGCAACCTTTAGCTTGTCTCCTAATTGATTTGAGGCCATTTGTCACCGCCAAAGAGGGGCCCGATGATTAACCTTAGGGCGTTTTATCCAAAGAGATCTTCCCACATTGATTCAAAAGGAGGACCTTGCTATTAGTCGGGGGGCGAAACCTCTGCATTTTGGGGTTTGTAAATGCTACTCGTGACGTGTACTACAAGACCTGTGGCTTCTTGTTTGTGGGCGTTTGTTGATGCCTTAGCTTCTTGATGATGTTGATCGTTAATAACATGGGGCTTGATACAAATTAGAGATTGGATTGTTCCTGATATAGAAATGTATTACGTTAAAGAATGGGGACAGGACGGCTTATGAAAGCGTGATCCCAAATCATTTTCCTATCTGCGCTATTTATTCCTCTGCGTATAGTTTATATATACATTGGCTTTGTGTTGATAAATGGTTTAGGATGTTCATGATATAGAAATGTATTGCATTAAGGAATGGGGACAAGACTGCTTGTGAAAGACCGATCACAAATCATTTTCCTGTCTGCGTTATTTCTTCCTCTACGTATAGTTTATATATACGTTGGCTCCATGTTGATAAACGGTTTAGGATGTTCCCGATATAGAAATGTATTGCGTTAAGGAATGGGGACAGGATGACTTGTGAAAGCCCGATCCCAAATCATTTTCCTGTCTGCGCTATTTCTTCCTTTGCATATAGTTTATATATACAATCACTCTGTGTTGATAAACGATTTAGGTTGTTTCTTGATATATTGGGTTAAGGAATGGGGATAGGATGACTTGAGAAATCCTGATCCCAAATCATTGTTCATGTCTGTGCTATTCTTCCTCTGTGTATAGTTTATATACGTTGGCTCAGGGCTGTGTAAACAACCTACGTTATTTACTGAATTATATATATTGTGGTGATAATATATGGGGATAGGATGGCTTGACAAGCCAGATCCCAAGTCAGTATTTTCCTCTGTGTAATGTTACCTACGCTGGCTCAGGACTGTGTAAGCGGCTGTGCCATTTCCTGATATATATATATATATATATGTTGTTATAAGAACTGGGATAGGATGGATGGATAAGCCCTATCCCAAATCCATGTTCTCCCTTCGGAGCTTAGATTATATAGGTATGCTGGTCCACGATTGTGTAATTCTATATACTGGTTCGTGACTATAAACTACCTGTGTTATTTTGATATATGATAAGTCTCTAGATGTAGTCGAGCAGAGGCTTCCTTGGTGATCTTTATGATCACTACCGCAGCATACATATGTTCTAAGGCCATCTTGAATGATGAATAAATAATGAGTTTAAGGTTATAATTAAAAATAGGAATCCCTAGTTCGAATATAGGATGCCTGCAGTAAATCAAAAGAGTTGAAAACTTAGTTGGATCAAGTTTATTAATTTAAATACTTATGAAAGAGACGTGTTCGGGTATGGGTTGTTATGAGTGGTTAGAAGTGTGCCAACAAGACCAGGTCGAATTTAGAGCCTTGTTCTCTTACCTCTAGTGGATTCGTTGCCCAGCTTGGGGGTGGTCTGTCAATGAAAAAACACACGTTGGACATAGAACCAATGGTAGGGAGGAAAGTTGTAGTAAACCCTTCAGTTTCCTTAGTTTATTTTCCTCATATAAGTATTATCATCATTTTTGCATGATTTTAAAAGTTGTCATGTTTATAAAATGAAATATTGTCATGGATTATGTTTGTTAGTTGATTGTACTTATATGTATATTGATGTTATAATATGTGGGTGCAATAATAGTGTGTACTTATGATGGCATAAGGTAAATCGTTGATTGAGTTGTCATGTTCATAAAATGAAATATTGTCATGGATTATCTTAGCCGATTGTACTTATATGTATATTGATGTTATAATATGTGGGTGATAATAGTGTGTACTTATGATGGCATAAGGTAAATCGTTGATTGAGTTGTCATGTTCATAAAATGAAATATTGTCATGGATTATCTTAGCCGATTGTACTTATATGTATATTGATTTTATAATATGTGGGTGCAATAATAGTGTGTACTTATGATGGCATAACGTAAATCGTTGATTGAGTTGTCATGTTCATAAAATGAAATATTGTCATGGATTATCTAATTGTTAGCCGATTTTACTTATATATATATATATTAATTTTATAATATGTGGGTGCAATAATATTCTGTACTTATGATGGTATAGAATAAATCATTGATTGAGGAATTTGACACAACATTAATGTGGGCTAATTGATACAAGACATGTAGGTATGTGTTGATGAATGAGGCACTGACTTGACGACATGGTATGTGTTATGATTTTTGTAGGAGAAATACACATATGAAATGTAGTACCTTAAGATGGTTAATGTTATATTGAAATATTGAGGGATAACGAACACCACGAGTATCTGTCGTCATATATTGAATTGTGGTTTAAATAGTATATTTTGCTATATAAATGTTTTAGATGAAGAGTGCTTGGTAGGGGCTAATACGTGTTATGTTAATTTTATGTTATTACTAGTTAATCATTGGCATGATAAATATGAATGATAAATTGTATTCAAGAAATTATAAATAAGTACATGAGGAATATTCATGATTGATGAATAGAGGTGGATGTCTCTTCTAAATTTCCTAAGAGTTGGATCTGTAAGTTGACTATACTCTTTTCATTATGTATATGTGAGTGTTAGCAATATAAATAAGAATATCATTTTCTTATAGCATGGTTAAGAGAGTCACGAAATCTTTGTGGTAACAAGTAGAAAAGGACAAAAGATAAGTGTGAATGATTTAATTTATGACTCCTTTTGTGTTATTAAACTAATCTTGTTTTATTTTGTTTAGTGGATAAAGGAAAAATTTTATGCCTGCTATTTTTCCCTTAAAATAGCACCGGGGGTATGGAGATGTTACAGGGGAAGCCTTTGTTTTGAGTATAGCTTGTTGCAGTACTTCTAACTGCCTCCTGGAAACGTACCCTTTTCCTTTCTTGCTACATTCCTTCTCTATTTCATCTAGATCTAACTCCCCTAGATCGATGTCCTCTGCTTCCTCCATTATCTCATATTCCATAACTTCACACGACCCTTCTATTTGTATTTTCTCGGGATTGAGTAGAGATTTTCACCCTTCCCTAATGGGAGAACAATTTTTATCCTTATTGTATTCCTCCCCATCGTTCTCCATCTGATCTAGGGTTTTAAACCTGTTCCCCATCTGTTTTTTCTTCTTGGTATTTTGCTTTGGTTGGGGTTGATTGTTAGTTCTTCTTCCTTGTTTCTTCCGATTTTGAACTTGTGTGAACCCTTCACTGTCCTTTTATTTTTCTTTGTTCTCCTGGCTTGGGATTGTTTTAGGGTGGAGACTTGGGCAATCCCTTCCCAGGTTCCCATACTCATGGCATTGTCTACATCGGAAAGGTAACTACTCATAATTGATGGGTTGTACCCAGTCTTCATCTTCCCAGGTTAGATTGATTGTTTTTGGAAGTTCTTGCGATAAGTTCATATAAACACAGATCCTGGCGTAGGTTGTGTACCTTTGTTGTTTTGTTTGGTCTGAGACCTTCACAAATTTGCCTAGGGTATTCCCAATGACCTCCATAATTTTTGGTTCCCAATATTCGCATGGAAGAGAATAAAGCCTGATCTAGACTGGGGCTATACTCATATCCTCAGTATCAAGGTTGAACCTCTCTTTCCACCGTCGAAGGAATAATCCAGGTGAATAGAAAAAATATGCCCCCCATAGCAGAATCTGATCTCTATCTTCTTGGTTGAAAATGATGACGGTGAAAAAACCTTTAGCCCTCCTATGTAGATCGTAATTCCCTTTAGGGTTCCATGTCACCTTGATCCATCTAAGCAAGTAATTCTCCTTTGGCCATATACCAATGAATTTGAAAATAAGGGATTTCTCCTACCATTGTTCCATTCATTCCCTCAGCTTCTTTGAAGTGATCTGCAAATATGGGTTTTCTGCAAATCTGGGTAAACAACCCCCTTGGGTCTTTTTTCGCTCAAAATCCTTTTTCCTTCTCCCTCTGTTTCAATTTCCGGTTGGTTCTTTGTTGTATCTCATGCCCCTTCCTTCTTGTGCCGAGAGTGGGAGGGGGATCCACCCCCTCCAAACGATGCCATGCCGGAAAAACCTTGCCTCCACCCCTGATATTCCCTCAGCTCGCGATCCGGTCTGCTCCTTTCGAGCCGCCTGCTTCTTTCTCTACTAGAGCTCGGCCGCTAGGGTTTCGACCTACAAATTGCAGCTTTCTATAGATATCCAAAACAAATTCCTTGTTTTAAAGATACTTGATTGTACTAAATAAAAATTTCAAATATATTTAAATAATAAAAAAACTTTGGTTATATATTGTAATATATTTTTGGTTTTAATGTATAACGACTCTTGTACTATAACAATTTCAAAGAATTCAATCTTAAGAAATTGATGGGATATTTTTGATAGAAAATTTAAGCATGATCCAAGAAACTAACTAATCAAACAAAAAAATTAAAACTTGATAAATAATTTGTACCATATTAATTTATATTAAAATAAGAATTAATTACAATTATAAAATGTTTCAAAAATGTAAATGTACAAAACTCCCTAAGAATCCATCAAATATCCAACATCTATATTACAATATGTCAATATGATATTAATAAAATGTGATACTATAGCATAATTCTCAATTGCATATACTCAAAAATATTTTGTCACAAAAATTAATTAAACCTTTAATTATCATATTTTCATTTTTTGAGAATTCCAAACATTAAGCCACTCCTGTTTAAGTTATTTAATTGCATAAAATTTACATTTTCACATAGCAACAATCACGAAGATAGTTGTAACGTAAATAGTGGAATCATAAACAATTTCATACATGCACATGGATTTTCTCCTTCAAATCAACTTATTATGAAGTTAATTAAAGCTTTCAAGGAAACCTCCACAATTGTTAAAATCCATTAGTTGTTTGGTAAACAAATTCACCTCAAACTTGATGTTTTATGACCTCCTGAAGAATTTCGTCCTGCACAAAAAACAAAGAACAACACCTTTGTCCAATCCATATGGTTGTATAAATCTATCATATGACCTACTATATGGATCCATAGGGATATATGGATTTGTAGTATGACATGTTGTATATAATATGTGGCCTAGTTGTGCAAATTGATTATGTAGTTGTCTATCTCTTGATTGATGCACTTTTCTCTTGCTTTGATTGTTGTCCTCATCAGACACAATTATGTGTTTAAATTCTCTATCTTGACCTACCTTTATACTTGAGCTAAAAACCTAATCTATTAGGACCCTAATACCTTAGTGATATGTACATTTGAGATCAATGTAAATCACTTTAATGCATAAATATATACTTTATTAGAGTCAATAATGAAATATAAGACTTTCACTTTATTCATAAAGTGAATTACAAATTAGAATTAACTCAAAGTACTTCGAGCATGTTCACATTGAACTAATGTGGAAGTTCCTCAATTATCCCATTAAGGAATGTTGTCTTCGCATCCATTTGATGTATCCTCCATCCAATAACATAAACTAAATACATCACTTCTCTAATGAAGGTGTACTTGACGACTAGAAAAAAATTCTCCACATAGTTCACTCCCTCTTTCTTGGAGAACCGTCTCACCATAAACATCAATTTATACTTCTCTATGCTACCATCATCTTCCGCATGATTGATATTGTAGAGAAACTTAAACTTAATATTGATTTCCCCTCCTGTGTAGGCTTAATGTCCTATACATCATTCTTCATGATGGAGGTTTACTCCTCCACCATGGAATCCCTCCAAGCCTCTTGGTTTGTCGTCACCGAAAACTAGAAGGCTTGAAATCAATGATGCTTCTCATGAATGTCATGTAGTTTGTAAACTTATTTAGAGGTCTACTCTCCATGAATGTGCTCCTATGAGCCTCAACGTGCAGCCCTTGAGCATCCCTCAATGTTTGAGTGAACCATTGAGGTTTCCTGACATAACTTGTAGGAGATGGTGGATCCTCCTCTACCCCTGAAGGTTTCTTCCCCAAACTAGAAGTCATTGGTGACCTTAGCTCAACCTTTGGAAGTTCATGCTCCTCATTCTCTTTCACTAGAATAGGTTCATGATACTTCTTGGATGTAGAGTCTTCCTCAAACATTACTTCCCTACTTGTAATCATCTTTCTTTGCACTAGTATAAAGACATTGTGGGTCGTTGAAGTTTCACTATAACCAACAAACAAACACTTAATGTTGGATGAATCCAGCTTGGTCCTCTTCTCTACTAGTATATGGATATAAAATGGATAAACAAAGATTGAAAATGACTCACCTATGGATTAACACTAGTGAATGCCTCCTCTAGTATCTTGTCCTCCAAAATCTTGTAGGGACACTTGTTTTAGATGCATACTATTTTGTTGCATGCTTCTTCGTGTAAAACATTGACAAATCTTGGTCATATATCATGGGCTTAGAAACCCCTATGATGTATCAGCCACTTCTGCTCTGCAACCCTATTTTATTGTGTGTTGTACAGAACAATCAACTTCCTCTTAATTCTTGCATCCTTGCAAAACCCCTCAAAATCCGTGGAGGTATACTCGCCCCCATTATTTGATATCAACATTTTAATTTTCTTCCCTATCTGGTTTTCGACTACAACTTTGAATTCTTGAAACTTGCTTAAGACCTCATCGTTGCTCTTCAGGAAGTAGATCCAAGTTTTGTGAGAAAATTCATCAATGAAGAAAACATATCACATGCTTTCTATGATTGATCCTGCTAACATCAATCCACATATATTTGAATGTACAAGGTCTAGAATTCCCTTATACCTATGCTCAATGCATGGGAAGAATCTAAGCATGTACCCTTTGCATACTCTCTATTACTTAATGATTATTTTTGGAATACCTATGACTATTTCCCTTAGAATAGGTAGCACACTATGATGCAAGTTCCCCATCCTCTCCTACCACTCCTCACACAAGTTGTTGATGTTAAGAACTAGGGATCGAATAAGTTCACCCTGTAACCTATATAAGTTTCCTTCCCTAACCGTGATCACTTGAGATGATTCTAGGGTAAACTCCTTCAGTCTTATAAAGACCTGTTGGTTCTTGAACTCTATTATAAATCTGTTATCTTTGATAATTGGAAATGAAAGAAAATTCTTCTTGACACTAGGAACAAACAACACATTTTCAAATTCTAAAGAGTTCCTTCACTGAAATGATTTGAGATTGTATATCTTTTTATTTAATATATTAAAACTTTTTAAAATTGCACGTGTGAGTTACGTCGTGAACATAAAAGGAATTATACATTCTCCTTACACCGTGTTGTAAAATAGATCTCTCAATTCAATAATATATAATTATTATAATTATATATAATTTTAATAAAAATTTATTATTATTATTATTATATATAATTTTATTTGTAAAAATTTATAAAAGTTACACTCTTACCAAATTTGAAAGAAATGTCTTAGGGGAGAGGCTCCAGTTGTGTTGCGGGCTCCATTCCGCCACGTCAGAGGACACCCAACTCGCCTTGTCACCTATACGACAAGTGTCCACATGAACCCGACGCGTGTCCGCCACCTGCCGCTTGCACTTTTTAGGGTTTTTGAGCGGTTTAGGGTTCGCCTTTCACAGTTTTACCGGGCCTTGTTCACCACCCCGTGCATTCTTGCTCCGGGCCGGTGTGTGGCCATTTCGCCACCCCGATATTGGTCCTCCGGGGTTCCAATGCCCTCGTTGGCTGGTTTGTTTGCTTGTTCACTTTGTTGTGTTTGGTGGTCCACTCGACGGTGTTTGGCTCTTCACGGAGGTGTGTGTGTTGGTTAACAATGGGTGCCGACGCGGAGACCAGTAGACCTTACCTGGAGCGACCTTTTGTGCATTTTGCGCGGCCTTCAACATATTCTGGTTCGGTGGGATGCCATTGTTGCTCACAGTGCTCTGCATTTTGGGAGGTTCACGGCGGTGCTCTGCGTGTTGGGAGGTTCTCACAGTGTTTTGCATTTTGGGATGTTCACGGTGGTGCTCTGTGTTTTGGGAGGTTCACGGCACGCGTCCATTCGGCCATCTTGCAACTGGTAGGGTTTACACCTTACCAGCGTCTATACAGTGTTTTTCAACACTCCACATGCCCTCATGGAATATTTCGTTAATTCTTTGGTTGTTTTCGTACTTTCGCCGTGGCTTATGTTTATCTCACTGTTTCGGGCACAGGTTTGTCTAGCTGTTTCGGGCATGGGTTTGTCTGGTTGTTTCATTTTTTGTGGTTTCTTTGGTTGCGAGGAAGTTGACGATGGGTGTCCATTCGGCCATCCTGCAGCTGGAAGGGTTTAAACCTTACCAGCATCTATATAGTGTTTTTCAACACTCCACATCTCCGTCATGGAATATTTCATTAGCCCTTCGGCTATTTTCGTAATTTCGTTGTGGCTTAGGTTTGTTTGGCTGTTTCGGGCCTGAGTTTGTCTGGCTATTTGGTTTTTTGTGGTTTCTCTGGTTGCGAGGAGGTTTGCACCAAAATTTATTGTGTTTCTCGGCCACTGTGATTTGTCTGTATGCTTGAACTCCTGTAGCTCTGACCACTGTGATTTGTCTGTATGATTTTACTGTTTTAGGGTGGTGGCGTAGCTCTGGCCACTGTTGAACTCTGCTGGGTGTCTCTGGTTCTAAGTGCAGTCTGTATGCTTGGTAGGTTTGGGGTACACTCTTAGATAAGCAATGAGTCTTGCTTTGCGTGCCTGTAATTCGAGATATTGGCTGTCGGTGGAGGGTTTTGAACCCTATGTGGTTATTGCATATTGTTATGGTTCTTGCTCTGCGTGCCTGTAATTCGGGACTTTGGCAGATTTGGTGATGCTTCCACTTGTATGTTTTTGGCTAATTATATAGTTGTTAAAATATTTAATGTTTATGGCTGTCAGTGGAGGGTTTCGAACCCTGTGTGGTTATTGCATATATTGTCATGGTTCTTGCTCTGCCTGCCTGTTTTTTGGGACATTGGCTAATTTGGTGATGCTTCCACCTGTTTGTTTTTGGATAATAATCACTTGTTAAAATATTCAATGTTTAGGGCTGGCGGTGGAGGGTTTCGAACCCTGTGTGGTTATTGCATACTGTTTTTGGAATTTGGCATGGTTGACAGTTTTTGAAATTTGATAGTTTGGAATTTGAGAGGTTCTAATAGTTTGGAATTTGATAGTTTGTGGTTATGCCTTGTTGTGTGGATGAATTCTACTTGCTTTCAGTGTTGGCAGAAATATTGTTATGCATTCTTGCAATGCTTATTGTAGATTATTGCAACCCTAGATTATTGTAACATGGATTATTGGGAGCAATACTGTAATAAGATTTGTGTTATGGTTACTGCAGTTTATATCCATAATGCTGCAAAAATTGCAGCGGCAGGTGTTTGAACTTTATATACATTGTCATGGTGTTTGATGACAATTCTGAAATTTGGCATGGCCCCTCATTTAGGGTGAACTGATTGCTTTGCAATCTTATGTACTGAACTGATGCAGAATCTTGGACACAGTTTGGGCATTTGTTCGTATACAGTTTAAGCATTTGATACAATTATTGGAGTGAATTTTTCTCAATATTAATTATGGATTTGAGTTTGTGCATGTTCGTTTGTTTGTGGATTTGAGCTTAAGTGGAAATTAGATATGGTACTCCAGAGTGTTGTTTGGCTGGTTTGTGAATGTAAGTTCAAGGTTGGAAATGGTCAGATACCGATTGCTATCTATAGAATTAAAATAGAAGAGGGTAGCAAGCAATTTGTGACTTAAAACTCTAAACTTTAGCCATCAAAACTAACAGTAGGCAACAAACTAAAATCGCAAGTGATAGCGATACCATACATACCAATTTATGTTTTTTTTAGAGTGAGTATGTTATGGTTACCTTTCTTAGGTGATTGTGTTGTTAGGTTCCTTAGTATGTTCTTGTCATTAAGCACAGTAATGGGAAGCTTGTAGCTCATGCCCAATAAGATAAATACTCATGACTTGACTACATATCGCCCACATGTCCTAGTAGTATATCCACAAGTCTTCAAGGGATTGGGAAGATTACATATTCATAGAGTTAGAGGGATATGATGGATTTTCCATTAATGCAATAATCGACTTAATTGCAACTTTGACATAGGTTCAAATTTTATGGTTTTCCCTTTACCTTATAAGCCTCCTTGAATGAGCTTCTAAAAGGCGTGTTGCTATGAGTTTGGGAAAAAAAATAATAGTTGGAATTTGTAGCTGTTGGCATCATTCATAGAATGGAAAACAAACACAAATGAATAAAACCTGCAACTTTGACATAGGTTCAAATTTTATGGTTTTCCCTTTACCTTATAAGCCTCCCTGAATGAGCTTGTGAAAGGAGTGTTGCTATGATTTTGGGAAAAAATATAATAGTTGGAATTTGTAGCTGTTGGCAACATTCATAGAATGGAAAACAAACATAAATGAATAAAACCTGCAACTTTGACATAGGTTCAAATTTTATGGTTTTACCTTCACCTTATAAGCCTCCTTGAATGAGCTTGTGAAAGGAGTGTTGCAACTTTGACATAGGTTCAAATTTTAGGGTTTTCCTTTTACCTTGTAAGCCTCCTTGAATGAGCTTGTGAAAGGAGTGTTGCTAGGCGTTTGGGAAAAAAAATGATAGTTGGATTTTGTAGCTGTTGGAAACATTCATAGAATGGAAAACAAACATAAATGACTAAAACCTGCTCATTAATAATAAACCAACTGCACTTTATATTAATAGAACGGAAATACAAATACAATGCCTCTATTTGTAGTCGATGTTGATGCCTAGGATTTGTAGTATGTATGAAAACTATCACCTAGGTTTTAGGTTATATCAAGCCCTCATCATGATTGATTGGGGTTGAACAATGCCTTCAAAACAAAATAGCATTTGGTTGGCCTATACACCAGATATCCTATTCTTGAAGAGGTTCGTCACCTCCCCCATCATTTCTTGTAGGGTTTCCAGTTTGAGGCAAGTAGGGTGGCCTTACTGAGCATGTTTGATTAGGATGGGTGGGGTTGGTGGAAACAAATTGAGGCCAATTTACTCCTTGCAACCAAAGAGGAATTAAATAGCCATAGGCCCAACTTGTGCTTGGGACCCCTACAATAATTGCTAGTGTTGGATAAGATAACATAGAATGGGCCCCTGCACTAGTAGGAATAGAGGTGGGGTGTAGACCTTCCTGATTATAGCGGGGTATCTAAATGTTAATAAGATCTTGGTAGAATTGTGCACTGCTTGCAAACGCTTCTAATGATCCTTCCATCATGTTCCTTTCATCGGTTGTTCTTGTAGTATCATCCATCACATTATTTTGGTTCATCTGTTGCACCTTCCTCGCTTATTTTGCTTGCCTTGCCAACTGCTTATGGTGTTCTTTTTCTTGTTGATTAGCCTCTCTTGCAATCCTTTCCTGTGCCCGTTGTCTAGCTACAATCATCCTTGCTTCCTTCTTTTCCTTTGCAAGATATTTCTTCCTTTGTTTTAATTCCTGCAAAGCATGTTTCTTTTGTTCAGATTCAACCAAGAAGCTTATGTACTCTTCCGAAGTGAGTAGTTGTGAACTCCGCCCCAATTGGAGAATGTCTGTCTGTCCTTTCCTTCCTTGCGCTGACACTCTCTCTGTTGGAAACATTAGGAATTGGCCAAGCCTTGGTGTGTTCCCTGGCAGTGGTTCTTCTATTATCAGAGGTTCTTTTGTTGCAGTATATTCTTCAGCTGCATCTGGGTTGTCCATGTTAGGTTCTTCTGCTGCAGTATGTGGTTTCCATGGCCATCTAAAACCAATAGGTGTCTGTTCTCAGGGGAGACACTGCCTGGTACAGATGCTGCAAAGTGGTAAAGCCAATTCAAGAAAAGTTCTTTAGTCATCCATGCATGGGGATGTGCAGCCATGCACGGCCCAGGTTCACAGTTTTGGATATAGCTTTGCAGCCGAGTTTTTCCCTTGAACAAATAAAATCCCGGGATTGCCATACCAATTGCATTCACACATGATAGAATGGTAATCCACTCCCTACTCTTGGGCAGAATCTTTGGCACATTCCTGCTCCCTCTCTTTGCAATGACCCGCATGCCAAAATTCCTTCCTACCTGTAACCCTGTCTCGTCGCAGTTCCAAATATGGTATGGAGCGTAAGAGTGCTTCTCATATGTAGAAGAAAGAGTGTCATAGAACTTGGACACAACCGTGGGGCGTAGATTCAATGCCCTGTCTCTATCCAGGCCCTCTGTAGTTCATAACACTAGCTCTGGATGCCTTTTTTTGAAACCAGCCCACCATGGCTTACCTGGAAACCCATCTCTGAATGGGTTTGGCCTCCCTTGACAGATTTGAGGAACAGTGATCCGAATTTTAGGGGGCATATGGTCTAAATTCGGATGTATAAGCTATAAAAGTACTAAATAGAGAGGCCACTCTCTCTCATCCATGGTATTGAGTAGCACATAGTTTTGGCCCATGGTATAGCCTCAAAACATATTGTAATAATGCTATATAAAGGCCTAGCAAGCCTTCTTATGATATCAAGTTACTCATTTGGTTTCTCTCATATTTTCTATTGTTCATTGTGATATTATTTAGATCTGAGTGAGTTATTGGTAATTAGTTTTAGAGGTGGGGCTCCTCTTTGAGCCTCACCTCCCATTCACTTTATGTGTTTTTGTTCATGCTTATTCTTATGCAACATTAGGTTTTCATGTGAATTTTATGACAGATTTGCATGCTTGATCTCCTCCTCTCTCGGCATTCAAGCCTTCCGGTTCTCAGCTCCCAAGATCCAGATCAGTGGTATCAGAGCGGGTACGCTTTCCATTGGGACAATATTTTGAAGGATTATGCGGGTTCAACGGAGGTTCCACAACCTCTACAACAACCCATGCTTCTCTACAAACCCTTGGCATCTCTATACTCAACACTCTCACATTCAGCAAACTTTGAATAGGTTCCATGGATTTCACAGGAGGTTTCATAGGCTCTACCATAGCTCATCGGAAAGGTATTTCTGTCAGCTCAAATGGGTATTTCACGGAATTTCATTTTGTTTCCCGGTTTGTGAGATATGCTTGTTTGAAGTAGCATATGTTTGTGCATAATGCGGCCGGACGTACAATAACTTTAAACAAGTTCCACTAACTCCATAGAATGTCTCAGAGGCTCTACCATAGCTCATTGGAAAGCTCTTTCCGTCTGCTAAAATGGGTATTTTACGAAATTTCATTTCGTTTCCTGGTTTGTGAGATATGCTTGTTTGAAGTAACACATATTTGTACACAATGCGGCCGGATGTACATACACTTTAAACAAGTGCTACAGACTCCATATAACGTTTCAGAGGCTCTACTATAGCTCATTGGAAAGCTCTTTCTGTCAGCTAAAATGCGTATTTCACTGTTTTTTATTTGGCTTTCTGGTTTGAGAGATATCATCAATTGAAGCAACAGATGTCTGCAAAATAGTGTGCGCGCGTCTCTTGAACTTCAACAAACATTTTCTCAATCTCTGGGCCACCCCAGAGCAAGTATGTTGTATGGATGGAAAGGTCTCTTCGAGATCTCAAATGGGTCTTCAATGGAATTCAATTTCAGTACATGCATCAGAAGCTATGAATGGATTTGCAGCAAGACATCAACTGCACCAAAGATCATGAATTTTTGATTTTTTAAAAATCTTAATGTAATCATGGTTATGGGTCAACCACACAAAACCCATGGTTATGGGTTAACCACACAAAACCTATGGTTATGGGTCAACCACAAAAAACCCATAGTTATGTATTGTAATCATGGTTGTGGGTCAACCACACAAAACCCACGGTTATGGGTTAACCACACAAAACCCTTCTCTTCAGTGGAAACAAGCTTGTCATTGCCACCATGGTTATGGGTCAACCACATAAAACCCACGGTTATGGGTCAACCACACAAAACCCATGGTTTTGAGTCAACCACACAAAACTCTTCTCTTCATTGGAATCAAGCTTGTCATTGCCATCATGGTTATGGGTCACCCTTGCAAAACCCAGGGTTATGGGTCAACCTCACAAAACCCACGGTTATGGGTCAACCACACAAAACCCTTCTCTTCATTGGTAGCTAGCACATTGTAATCATGGGTCTCTTTTTAGCATGAAATGATGGGGACCATCATTTTCTAAGGGGGGAGGAATGATCCGAATTTTAGGGGGCATATGGTCTAAATTCGGATGTATAAGCTATAAAAGTACTAAATAGAGAGGCCACCCTCTCTCATCCATGGTATTTAGTAGCACATAGTTTTGGCCCATGGTATAGCCTCAAAACATATTGTAATAATGCTATATAAAGGCCTAGCAAGCCTTCTCATGATATCAAGTTACTCATTTGGTTTCTCTCATATTTTCTATTGTTCATTGTGATATTATTTAGATCTGAGTGAGTTATTGGTAATTAGTTTTAGAGGTGGGGCTCCTCTTTGAGCCTCACCTCCCATTCACTTTATGTGTTTTTGTTCATGCTTATTCTTATGCAACATTAGGTTTTCATGTGAATTTTATGACAGATTTGCATGCTTGATCTCCTCCTCTCTCGGCATTCAAGCCTTCCGGTTCTCAGCTCCCAAGATCCGGATCAAACAGTTGATTTCAGTTGTATCAACTCTAGCCCATGTCCCAATTCGGCCATCTCCTTGCACCACACCACCACCTCCTCCTCCTCTTATTCATTCATGACTGTAAGAGGATCTCTCCTCTTGGTATGGGTCAGGCCATTTATCCAGTAATGGATTGACGTGGGTGTAATCACATATTTTTTCGCCTCTGCTCTAACTGAAAACCCCTTGAATTCGACATCGTCAATTGCAGCCAGCATGTCTTCTTTTGTCCATCCTCTAATTGCACTGATTTTCTTCGTTGAAATGACACCTTGCACTGTTGAAGATGGTGGCAATATGGGCGATCCTGGCATTGTGGGTGGTGATGGCTCTGTCGTTGATGGTGGAACCACACCATCTACCGCTTCTACAGGACCATTCTCAGAATTTGTTGTAGCAATGTTGTCATTTGAAACATGGGCCCTTTCCTCATCTAATGATGTGCATTGTAGCTGGGTACCCCGTTGCCTTGTACTCTTTGTACGATGTGCAGTATTGACTCTTGGCATGGCTATGAGAATCTACACAATCCATACATGTAACAATTAACAGGGTTTTATATCCATTGAATTAAACTGTGAGTATTATATATCCTTTTACGCGGGTCAAATGACGAGTAGTATATTCTAAACTAGTTGATCAGGAATAGTTTTTTGATACAATTGATCAGTGTGTGCAGAGTGTTTAAGCCCATCAGTGGATTTCAGACAATGGATCACGAGCAAGAATAATTTTCTACATTATTTCTAACATTATTTCTACATTATTTCTAACATTTTCATAATCCAATTTGGTAATCTGAAATGACATCAAAATTTTTAATGTGATTGTAAAGGAAATCTAATTTGTTATGCAAGGAAATAGAATGTTTTCATAATCCAATTCGGTAATCTGACATGACATCAAAAAAAATAATCTCATTGTAAAAGGAAATCTGATCTGCTATGCAAGGAAATGGAATGGGTCTGTGAAAATGATAGTTAATGGATACATGTTAATGGTTACTGGAAAACTTAGATGGTTAATTGAATGGATAAATGAAATAGGTGACTGTAAATACTTGAAACACTATGCACACATTGTTGGGCTGTTGATGAATGGTTGACACTCTGCACACACTGTTGGGTTGTTGATGAATGGTTGACACTGTGCACACATTGTTGGGTTGTTGAGGAATGGTTGACACTGTGCACGCACCATTGGGTTGTTGATGAATGGTTGAGTCCTGGATGATCAATGCACTGCTTGAATGATAGATGAATCCAAGGAATGCAAATGGATTCAATTGTGTGCAAAGAAGTTGGTTTATAGTTTTTTTATGTTGAAAATGATTGCTTAGGGGAATTGACATGGATTGCAAGGTTAATTCTGGGAATGGGAGGCTGGGATTGATTTGGCACCGATCTAATGGTTGGAGAATTCTATTTGCATGATCCATGTGCTCTTAGTGTGTTTAATGGATGATTTGTTGTTGGCCAGCTGCTTTGGTTGAGTTTAATGCCTGATTTGATCTTGGGCAATGAATTTTGTTTGCCGAGTTAAAGGTTTAATGGATGATTTGATTTTGTGATTTAAGAGCTGCTTTGGTTAAGTTTAATGCTTGATTTGATCTTGGGCAGTGAATTCTGTTTGCTGAGTTAAGGGTTTAATAGTTGATTTGATTTTGTGATTTAAGAGTTTAATGGATTGTTGATTTTGGGCATTTGTAGAGTTTTGCTGCTCCTTTTGATTTCATGAATTTTAATGAGTGATTTGATTTTTTCAGTGGGTGGGTGTCATTTATTGAGGTTGCATGTGTGAGTTGTTGAATAATTCTGGACCAGATGCTGACCATCCATTTCACTTGCAGCGTGCAGGTGGTAATGGGTGATGGAACATTGCATCCTGCATGGTGATTGTTGCTTCTCCAGTTGTGGTTCATGAGGGATGATATGATGCCCAGGGTGTACTTAGTAGATTAAGTATGATAGGCTTTTTTGATGTTCAATTTATAATTAATGGCAAGATAGAGTGGATTCTCAATTGGACTTGATGGTTTTTAATATTGGCATTAAATGGACTGAACACTATCAACTGAGTTCTAATCAGTTATTAAAAGTATTTTGGACTTAATATAATATATATATATATATATTTATGTTTTTTACTAAATTTTAAATACACTGAAAATATTCAAAAATAAGATGGTTGATGTGGAAATCATAACCACTAATTCCCGCACAACAATAACAACCTTTCCCCTATATTAAAATAAAAATAAAAATAGAACTCTCGTTTAAATTGTCAAGTATGTACTAATTGAGTTTTTTTAAAGATCAAAGAAAGAAGTCAACAACCTTGAGCTTCTCATAATATAAAAGGACATTAAATAATAAAAGAATTTTGAATATCGATTTTTTAATAATAAGAAATTATATTTATTTTTCTTTCAGCTTGACTGTACGACTTTACGTCACTCTATTTCTCGAAAAGATGACCTTGTAAGTGGTGCTGAAGAAAACATTAACTTCTCCTTATAGACTTTTTGACTAGACCTCCCACCCACTTAAACGCTATAATTAAGAACTCGGAAATATATTTTTTATTTTTCATTAGTGTGAGCGATTGGTTATGAAGGAAGATCTGAATATTTTTTTTTTAAATTTTGTGTTATGGGTTATGGTGAAAGATCTAGATAATTTGTATGTTTGGTTATGAAAGAATATTTAATATAAAGTAAGATTTAAAATTTGCATGAATTTAAAATGATGGTTTTAATATCAATTTTATTAAAATAAAATTAATGTATTTTTAAGCTTTTATTTAAATGTATATAAAATTTGATTTCGATAATGTAAATAATTATTATTAAGAAGAAAATATAATATATTGAAATATATATACGAATTGAATGTGTATAATAATTTAAATAAAACAATTATTTTACAATTATCATCAAGCAAATGATATTCTTCAACTCAAATAATTATATAATTATATAGATTTCAAAACACTATAATGATTATTGGTTTAACTTTTTCAAACAAATATCTATTTCATATGTGAAAAATATAATTTAATATTTGAAAAAAACACTTTTTTCTCTAACTCAATTAAAAAATTTAAATATTAATAAATATTATAAATGACAAATTGATATGCATGTACTCAGAAATAGGAATATATACTCAAAAAAAATTTGGTTATACCTTTTTACTACAAAAATCTTAAATAGAATCTATATGGTAGTGGAGTGCTATATGGAAGTACAAATGCCTATTAAAATCCAAAATATATATATGGTTTCTATTGTCTAACAAAGCCATAACGTGGTACATACTATAGAGAAAAAATAGAGCTAGCCCAAATAGGTGTTATTTATGCAAAATGGAGGAGGAATCAAACTTACATATAGCAATGACATGCTCCTTCACTCAGGCAGTATGGAAAGTATGGAAAGAAATTGAATCCAGACTATCAATGTGCAAGCTATGGTTTGGGGAGATGATTGAAATCTCTCTTTTGAACTGCAACAAAAATGAAAAGGTGATAGAGCAAAAATCTTTACCTTTGATCATTGCTTGGGGTATTTGGCTTGCAAGGAATGCAAGTTGCTTTGAAGACAGAACAATCATACCTAGACCAGTGGCACTTCAAAGTCTGGGGATACCTAGTTTTTCCCCACAAGGAAAGGTGGACTTAAAAATTCGGAAGGTGGTAGTGGAGGACATGGAGGATAATATACCATGGGCTTTCTTTGATGGTGCAACAATAGGAGAACATATTAGAAGTGGAGCAGGGGGCCTTCTCCACCTTTCCAAAGAGCACAAAATTAGCTTCGAAGCTGGACTTGGATCTGGTACTAACAATTTTGCTAAATTGACGGCTCTAAAACTCTTGTTGTGGTTGGCTATAAAATTTTAAGTAAATAATTTACAAGTTTTCATAGATTCTTTACTAACAGTAAATTGGATTTCAGGTACTTATAGACTTCAGAATATACATCTAGTATCTCGCCTGGATGAGGTTGTAGGGTTGAGAGATATTTTGGGACAAACAAGAATAAAGCATATATACCGCGAAAGGAATGGAGAAGCTGACTTATTAGCTAAAGCAGATGTATAGATGGATGCTGGTTTTTGGAGCTTATCTGAAACAAAAAATGAGATTACAACTGAAATATTGTATGGTCCTCTGACATGATACAAAAGATAATATCTTACATGTTTCTTAGTTCTTTTCATATGCTCAATTGGCTCAGATTTTGAGAGTCTGATTTCTTGGGGAATTTATAGAATGGATGTTTTTTTTTTGAACTCCTTACATTTATAATGAGCTTTAAGCTCTACTTGCTGTTTATAATGCACTATGGATACTTTTAAGATTTGCATTAGCTAGATGCTAGTCACTTTTTTGCTGAGAGTATGCATAACTACATAAGCATAACTACAAATCTACTCATATAATGGGTAACTCAACAATGTATTTTTGTTTTCATAATAAAACTATGATTTTTTTGTGTGGTTTTTTCTCATAAATACTTTGAAAACCGTGCTAATGATCAAATAACATATAAAAGAGATTTGATATCGACTTTTAAAATTAATAAGTTATATATTAAAAACTATAATTATTAAAATATATAAATTTAAGTTTTTCTTATTAAGATTATTATAAACACGATTAATTTCTAAAATTTAAACTAATTTGAAAATTTTCATTTAAAATGGGTTCTGAATGAAATGAAATACATGAAATCAAAATTTCACAATTTCTTTAAGATACATTAATTTTTTTCAGCAAATTAAATTTTTTAAACTAGATAATGTTTTTAGCAAGTTGATATTTATTAATTTAATATAAAATTCAACATTGAAATCAGTACCTAGGTTTATTAAAGAGAACAATGAAACTTACCAACGACTTGACTTATTTTATTTAAGTATAACTATTATAAAAGCGAACCCATAAAAATTACCAACCACTTGTTTGAGTATCTATTTTAAAGATATGAATACTGATAAGTCCGGGGAATGATAGCCCCCTTCTTTACAATAATATGAATTAAGCAGCACTTGCAATTTTTTATATCAAGTTTCTTTTCTAAAAATAATATAATACCTTCTACGTTATTAAACAATGGCATCCGATTTTATAAGTCATCCGATCCCACGTGGAACTTCTGTGATTGCATAAAACAGAACTTTCAGTATTGGTAATGTCGCGAGACTCGCGACAGACGCGCATTCGAACTGGATAATTGCCATGCATATCTTTAGTCTTAACAGACGGCTCTAAGTAAACCCAAGTCAACGCGTAAAAGAAAACCAAGCTGGCAGACGAAACAATTTATTCATAATTTATTTTTATTAAAAATGATATTCGGCTTTGATAAAGTCTATAAACGAGATTACATTGGATTCCAAGGTCTCTATTTGCGTTCAGACTGAACACATATGGAAGTGCAATTCCAGATGGATGGCCGAGAACTGGCAGTTTTGATGATTTTCTGCGTTTTATTTTCTACTTCCGGGAATTTCTGTGGTGCAGCCCACAACGATAGCGTGGTGAATATAGGTGTTGTGTTGAACTACAATTCATGGGTGGGAAAAGTGGCCAAAACTGCCATTGAAATGGCAGGGGACGATATTAATAAAGACACCCAGCTACTCAATGGCTCTCGCCTGGTTCTTCACTTTCGTGACACGCATGGTGATGCAATTCAGGGGGCTTCGGCCGGTAATTATATCTTCTCTGTTTTCAATCCAGCTAGCTTCTATTCTCTATAGATGGATAGAAATCGACTCTGTTTTTGAGATTGTTTCATCTTTCAGATTCATTCTTTTCTACTGAAAGAATGAGTCTCTGTTGGCGCGAGATACCCCACTGCCCTGAGAAGATATACAAAGTCAAGGGCAAACAAAATTCACCGAAGAAATGAATCTGCATTGTCAATTGCTTAATTATTTTGTTTAATTTCTTCCATCATCTCCTTGCTGGGCATTTTGATATTAATTATAATTTTTGTTTTTGGTAAAATTAGCTCTTGATCTCTTGGAAAAGGAAGTGGTAGCAATAATTGGGCCACAAGAATCTGAGCTTGCAGAATTCATATTACATCTGGGAGATGCAGCCCAAGTCCCAGTTGTTTCCTTCTCTGTTACTAGTCCCTTTCTCTCCAACCACAGATTTCCATATTTTGTTCGCATGGCACATAGTGATGCCTTGCAGATGCACCCCATTGCAGCCCTGGTTCAGGCCTATGGCTGGAGAAGAGTTACAGCTGTTTATTCCGATGATGAATTCAGTAGCGGTGCAGTCGCCTCATTAAGTGACGAGCTTAGGGATGTTGGGTCGGAATTAGAATATAGATCAGTCATATCGCTAACTGCGGACCAGGTAGCCATAGAAGAGGAGCTATACAAATTAATGACAATGGAATCGAGAGTTTTCGTTGTTTATATGCAGTCTGATCTTTCGTCAAAAATCTTTATGAAAGCACATGAAATAGGAATGATGGATAGTGGTTATGTTTGGATAACTACAGATGGATTTACCAGCCTTTGGGATGTTGTGTTGAACGCTTCTTCCATGGCATACATGCAAGGTCTCCTAGGAGTTAAAACTTATATCCAGAATTCCAGCAAGCTTGGAGATTTCAGTGAAAGGTGGAAACGCCAATTTAGACTCGAATATCCTCATGAAGAAAAGGCTGAGCTAAATGTCTACGGTTCATTTGCATACGATACGGTCTGGATGATAGCTCGGGCAATTGGGAATTTAGGAAACACAAGTTTTCATTTCATGAAGCCCACAAGTTCTTCGCCAAGTTTTACACAACTTAAAGTCTTTGAGGAGGGACCGCAGTTATTGACAGAGCTCTTCAAGACACACTTTAGCGGTGTAAACGGGCTTGTTCAGCTAGATGATGGAGAAATTGTGGGTTCTACTTATGAGATAGCGAATGTGGTGGGTAATGGCTACCGTGTAGTTGGGTATTGGAATAATGAAACTCAGCTCTCCAAACAACTTCCCTCTGCTGCATCATCGCCGTCCAGCAGCAATAATACTATCGACAAACTTACAACTGTCATTTGGCCGGGTGGATCTACAGAAGTGCCTGTTGGTTGGGAACAACCAACCAGTGGTAAGAGATTGAAAATTGGAGTTCCCGTAAAAAATGGGTTCTCTGAATTTGTGACAGTAGCATTTGACCATAGCCGTAACCGAAGCAACGTCACTGGTTTCTGCATAGATGTATTTGAGGCGGCTGTAAATCGACTGGATTATGCACTCCCTTATGATCTCATTCCCTACGGGAACGAGAGCCATTCACACTCCTATGATGACCTTGTCTATCAAGTTTATCTCAAGGTACCTTCTATAGTCCGTTGAGTTATTAGATTTTTAACTCTTCTTATTAGAAAGAATTCAATTCCTGTCAATACTGATTGCTAGTTTGCTCGGCAGAAATTTGATGCAGTTGTGGGCGATACTACAATTTTCGCAAATCGAAGTAAATATGTCGATTTCACGCAACCATTCACGGAATCAGGTCTAGTAATGGTAGTTCCTATTAAGGCATACGACGCAAATAACGCTTGGGCATTCATGCTTCCTTTTACGCCAGGCATGTGGTGCATAACAGGGGCATTTTTCATATTCACCGGATTTGTAATATGGCTATTCGAGCATAGGGTCAATCCCGAGTTCAGAGGAAAACCCAGAGACCAAGTGGTGACTCTACTCTGGTATTTACTCTCAATATTATCTATGATCTGTGCACTGTTTTATTTATGTTCGTAGTGTTTAGAGTCTCCAATAACCTGATTTCGCTTCTTTTCCATTCGACCTGCTTTTCCAGGTTTTCGTTCTCTACTTTAGTTTTCTCGCAGAGTAAGCGATTTTCGTTCCACTTTAAATGGTTTGTTTTTTCTTCTGGTTTGTAAAATGAAAAAGCGGAATGTCGGCATTTATATAACTTTATATGAAGTTTTCTTCCCATACTGTACTGCAGGGGAGAAGTTAGTAAGCAGTTTGTCTCGATTGGTGCTTGTAATCTGGCTATTTGTAGTTCTGATTTTAACATCCAGCTATACGGCCAGTTTGACATCTATTCTTACAGTGCAAAAATTGAACCCTACTGTTAAAGATGTCGAATCTCTCAAGGCCAGTGGAGAACCAGTAGGTTATCAGAACGGTTCTTTTGTGGCTGAATACCTGCAGGAGAAGTTTAGCATAGCCAAGGAAAATCTTAGAACATATTCAACACCAGAGGAAGCTGGAGAGGCTCTCTCAAAGGGCCCAAAGAATGGAGGCGTTGCTGCCATTTTTGACGAGCTTCCTTATATCCGCATTTTTCTAGCTTCACAATGCAACTATGCAATCGTTGGACCAATCTACATGTCTGGAGGTTTCGGCTTTGTAAGTTCCTTCAAATCCTCCATAATTTGTCTAAACTCCAATGCATTTCATTTCTTACATGGGTAGTGTCTCACGACCAGGACCTTTGCACAGGTATTTCCCAAGGGCTCACCCCTGATCTCTGATATGTCGAGGTCTGTTCTGTCTCTTTCAGACGACAATACACTGCAAGAGATTCAAGCCAAGTGGTTAAACAACACCGCCTGCACAAATTTGCAAGCAAAAGTGGATTCCAATAGGTTAAGCATGGAGAGTTTCTGGGGTCTCTACTTGATCACAGGATCGGTGTCATTGATAGCTCTGCTTATATTCTTTTCCATGCTTATCTACGATTACACGAGGGATCCTAATGTTAAGAATAACGATAATAGTGAGATTAGTGATCCATCAACAGGGAAATCTTTGAAGAGCGCAGTGAAATCGTTCATGGTGTACGTTGACCAGAAGGAGGGTTCAACCTCATCTCCCAAGCCAAGAGTGACAGAAAGTAACCCGAACCAGAGCAACGGTCCATTCTCTCCGCCCACTTTCCTTAGTAGCCCTTCCTCTCTGGGAACGAGTCCTTTCAGCACCAGAACCCTTTCTAGGAGAAGCTTCTCCGTCCTGGATCATGAGCATGTGGTCGATATAGATGAAACCCCAACTTCTTCATCCGTTTCAGCGGCTGTCAGATAACAGAGGGCATTCTTCCACACAGACCGCGAGGAGACTTTTTCGTTTAGGTTTTGTGTCATGGGATTTCTCTTGCTCTGCTTCGGTGAAATTTATCTTTTGAAATTCTCACATTTTAGTCGATAATCTCTTGACATTGTACGATTCTGTATGAAAGTACTCATGCGACCCTGAACGCTGCCGTGATTCTGCAGAAGCCATTATTTTTAACTATCTAAGATCTGCAGAAGCCATTATTTTTAACATTCTACCGGTTTGTGGTTTTTTAAAGCCATTTGCATCGGAATCAAAACATGTATTAACTTTTCTACGTTATACAACGTTTTTGGATGAAGATGTGTAAATTTTTTATGTAGGCCAATGGAACGTTTGTAGGTATAAATACTTCGATGATTTTTTATGTTTAAACCTGGAAAACATATAAATTCTTTACCACATACATATGATGCTAAGAATTAGGTCCAGCATATAATTTTTTAAATATAACATAGGTTTTTGTCTTAGTTGACTTGAATTCCATCCAGTGTTGCAAACATTGGCAATTTTTCGTCAACATCGCAAAAATTTGCATGTCAAATCTAATACGAAAATTTCGGGGAGGAAAATCACGATTTTTTTAAAAATCGTGAAATTTCCTCAATTTTTCCTCAAACATTGTGATTCGACATGGAAAATCGCCGACCTATGGATAGGATAAGTCGACGTAGAGCTTTATAGCATTTCTCTTGGACATAAGGACTAAAAGCACCATGTTTCTATCTACCATCACAAATTTATTGTTGATTGATTGCCATTAGTTGTTTCCAGATTTGCACGAATGGGTAACCATTTGTTTGTTGTTGTTTTTTAAAGAAATTTTTATAGGTTTAGGGTTCTTTTGTCAATTTCCCTCTTCTTACAAATTTGTAAGGAGAGATCTACCATTTATGTAAAATCTAGTATTTTTTTTTTGGAAATGGATGTTAGAAATAATGCTCATATTAGTGCAACATATTAAGTTTGGGATTGGTTTGAGATTTTGTAGAAGATTGTTGAGATATTCTCTCAACCTATATCTCTATATTTGGAGTTAGTTGGATCTCACTCCAACTATATATACGTGATGTATGTGTATATGATTAAATGTAATAAATATATTATTGTGTGTAATTTGTGCACTATGACTATTCTCCAAATTTCTGTCTTGGTATCAGAGCGAGTCTTGGTCTAGCTCCCTCACGGGAGGACCAAGGAAAATAAGAAAAATACGAGAGTAATTTGTTGTTGTAGTGATAGATTATATTAGAGTGTGCCTGCGTGAGTTTTCTGTTTGTGGCATATTGAATCAGAGGAAATTGTTGCAGATCCGTGTACTTTAGCAGTAACGGTTTCAGAGACTCAAGGAGCAATGTTGGTTTGATGTGTGATGAGGCCGAGGGTAAGAGAAGCATGCACTGAGAGGATCACAAATTTCTGAATCGCCGAAGACCACATCGGACATAAAATTCTATAACTCATCTCCGAATGAAGCATGCACCGGTGGTAGCACACAACTCGTCGAAAGGGCCAAATCGTTTCAGTCTTGGGATTGTGAATCCCGACATGAGTGCACCAAGAACATACTTGATGTTTGTTGTTGAGAGGGCGCACTAAACCGCAAGGGTTCCATCAGCATATGAAAGGCGATCTGAAAAATAAAATAAAATAAAAATCCATTTGGAGAAGGAGATAATCACATGGATCGGATTTGTTTGTGAAATTTGTTGTCTTTATTAAGTGTGGAGTTTTATTAAAATATTATTAGTTGTTTGTAAAATTATATTTTGAAGAACTAAAATCAAATGATGCAGAACCACAAAGAACAGGTTAATTAAATTTTATGCTGATGTGACCCATTGTGCTCCAGCATTATTAGTTACAAGTTGTTCTTAACAAGGTCAAGCTGATGTGACTCATAGTGCTCCGAGAAGCTTCAGTTATAGGTTACTTTATGTAATATTTTATGTGTGTTTGTAAAGGTCACTTGTATGGCTAACTTCTAGATATGTTCAGTATTCAGAGTGCTCTCCTAGATTACTGTTGGATTCAGTGAGCTATGTGTTCGACAGATGGGAGTATCTCCATAGAATAGTCGAGTTACTTGATTACTTCTTTGCCAAACTCAACGAGCTATGTACTTTGGCATAGTTAAGTACTCAATATTGTCAGTCACTGCAATTATTTTATTGATGGTCGGAAGCAGTTGTATCTGTGTTGTATGAAGTGGTAGCTTGAAGACGATGGGAGAGAAAGAGCATGCCTATGAATTTCAAAGATGGATGTAAATGCGTATGAAGACCAGTCAAACAGACAATGACAAATTTTGTGTTTTCAATATTTTTGAAATGTAAGCATTAAAGGAGGGTGTTAGAAATAATGCTCACATTAGTGCAACATACTAAGTTTGGGATTGGTCTGAGATTTTGTAGAAGACCGTTGAGATATTCTCTCAACTTACATCTCCATATTTGGAGTTAGTTGGATCTCACTCCAACTATATATACGTGATGTATGTGTGTATGATTAAATGTAATAAATATATTATTGTGTGTAATTTGTGCACTATGACTACTCTCCAAATTTTTGTCTATGGAAATTTCAAATTTTTATTTATCTTACTATCTATTGTCTTCATTATTCAATTTTGAATACGAATTTTGATTTCTATTTTTATCTGCCTCAGGTTGAGTCATTGTTGTTTGAAACTTTGAAAAAATAAAATGTCGAAAGTTTTGGACCCTATGTGGGTATATGGTGATCCCTTGGATGGGCATAATTGACAAAAATGAATTACAAGTTGAGTGGGACGGAAATGATAGGGGGGATACATTGGTTGAAATACCACCTTGCACAACTTTCCAGGCATGAAGTGGGAATTTGTGATAACACAACCCCATAAATTATTCATATTTCCAATAAATCACTTCAAGATTGGAATGAAAGAGGGATGGAAGGGTATAAGTGAGAATTGAGATTGCAAGAAGTAGAACTAGATGCACGAGCTTCACCTCGGTCACACCTTCCAGTTCCACAATACCCTCAATGGCCTAGACTTTCTTTGTTCCAAGAACCAAAATTGGTGCACAACCTTCTATCAGGTCAATGGTTAAAATAAAAGAGAGGCAAGAAGTAGACAAACGTGTGTGTAGGTGTTTTTTATGGAGTGACAAATTGCCAAGAACAACCACTTCTACCAATGTATGTTTGATGTTGTTTCTATTGTTGGATTGGGGTATAAGGCCCTTACCTATGAGGAGTTGAGAGGGCCTATCCTTCAAAACGAAAAGGTTGACTACACTTAGATATTGGAGGAGTTTAAGGAGTCATGGGAACTCATACGATGCACTGTTATGTTAGATGGTTGGATTGATTAGAAGGGAAAGACTCTTCTTAGTTTCTTGGTTAGTTATCCCAAGGGGATAATGTTTATTAAATATGTTGATGAATATGCACACATTAAAGATGCAACATTATTATGTGAGTTGTTGGATGGGTAGAGATAGATAAAATTTAAATTTAAATTTACAATTTATGACCCTAATAAAGGTTGGAATCCCACCGCCTCAATGACTTGGTCTATGTCTATTGCAACCTTGGGTGAGGAAGCATCAGAAAACACCTAACATGATTTTGTTGGATGGGATTGGCACCATTGTTGCATGGAGGGTGGAGACTAAGGTGACTGTCATGGACTCAGACCTTGATTGGTTACATGAGGAGTTGCAAGCGGAGGTGGGACAAATGGCAGTGAAGGAGATAAAGGAGGAGGATGTTCTAGAGAAGACATATTTGCAATCCTGAGGTGGATATTGACATTGGGAGTGCACCACCACCTTCATAGACACATACACAATCAGAGACGCAGCGAGCTAGACTTGGACATTGCAATACTAGTACCACTAGCATAGCACATCGGACTCTAGCTTCTCCCTCTTCTAGAGGACATCAGAGTGTATATTTTCCTTATACTAGAGTACATCAAAGTCCACTACCATAAGTAGGGCCTTATTCATTTACAGGAAGAGCCATTACTAGAGCTATCACCTTTTCTTTTAAAAGGGGCAGAGGGAATCACTAGTTTATTTATTTGATTTCATTGTACTATGTAGTATGTATATCTTAGTTGTCCTATGATGATATGAGATACATTTATTATATTTTTTGATGATATTTTGAGGCTTAGGAGTCAGTAGAATCAATACTCACTACTCAGGAGTTGGGACATAGGACATGATTTAGTAATTGATGTGTGATATATCATTAGACATCTTATATATCAATTTTATTTTCATATTTATGTGGAAATGTGTTTATTTTATGTTGTTGTTGCTTTAAATGTTTAAAAATTAAAAAAAAAAGAATATTTTTGTATTTCTTAAGTGTTCTGATATTTCCCCCAATGTTTTCAATAAGTTGTTTTCAGAACCCTCGGCGATATTTTCGCTAACACAATCTTTCCAACATCGATCTCTACATTGCTTTTTTCCTCAATCCGGCACCTTTGTTTCACGTTGCAATTCATTAGTAGTGGGATTTTCCTCATCACATCTAAGAAAATTTATGCACGTCACAAGTGCATTGGTATCTATCTAATATACAAGGAACATATTTGATATTGAAGTTTCTTTGTGTTTAGATTATTCATGTCCAGCTTTGTTATTATCTTCATTCGCTTTTAGATTCAAATCCACAAGGATTTACAAATAAACAGTAAGTGGAGCTAAACTGAAATTTTGGTGCTTCATTAACATTATTTTATTTAGTATACTTTGTGTGTGTGTTTGTGCGTGTCTATGAATTTTTTTAATCAAATATTGTCCACATGGCGTAGAACAGATGGTGAATGGGTGTACTATTAAGGCACTCCTTGCGTAAGGTCACTGGTTCGAAACTCCGTGGGTACGACCTTACCAAAAAAAGAAAGAAATTTTTTAATCAAATATTAGGAAATAATACTATTCAATTTTCAACTACTACTTGCTAAGACATTTGATGTTAAGAAAATTTTCTAAACTACTACTTACTAAGACATTTGATACTAAGAAAATTTTCTTAAAATGAATACAGGAAGAAATAGCATTTGTTATTACCTATGGGAGTTTTTTATTACCTGATGGTTCAAATGTAGCCAAGGTTACCTGTTTGCTAGAAAAATAATTTATTTTGTTTTCCTCCTCCCAATGGAAAGAAATCCTGCACATAAAAAACACATTGCTTTGAAATTTGAACTATGACTTTAATAACATCAATACTTTAATCTCTCTTGAAATGTAAAAAGAAAGAACATGTAAAACCTTGTTGTTGTTAAACTCCTTGTTGCTATGAAATTCCATTTGTTTTCTAACTAAAAAATGTAATAGTATATTCCACCACTTGGCATTCATCGAGGGATAACTGAACTGCTTGAAACCTTAGGCATTTTATAACCAAAAGAAACTATCTATTGGAAACCCCGATTCTATTGTAGAAATCCTTTTTTCCAACATAAAGTGAGAGCTCTGCTCTGATAATAGAGACTAGTTGCACTAAAGAAAGGTTATGGAGATGACTTGTTGTAGTTGAAATCCCTCCCATCTGGTCAATATGCTCAACATTGTTTGAGAGTTGTTAGCTGATTTCTTTAGTTTGTGCAGCTATCCACCCTACACCCAATTATAAGTCATATAAGTTTAGTCCTTGAAAAAAAATTTGTTGACATTAAAGGTATAATTTAAAAGTATCCCCATTCTAACATAAGGAGATTTAACTCAACAAAAAATCAAATTGTGACATTTTGGGTAATTGCAACATTATGTTACATTGTGACATTCAAAGGTTGACTTCAACATTATGTCACATTGGAAATGATTGATAGCATAGTCATGTCACATTAATATGTTCATCTTGGTATACTTATGTTAAATTTTTGTGTTTCTTAATGGTTATGTCACGCGTTGACATTCATTAGGGTTTATTTTGCATTGCAACATTCCTAAAGGGTTATGTGGGATTGTGACATTCCTCTGTGATTTTATCACATTCTGACAATGTTACTGGTTGAGTTATGTTCAATTGTTACATTCTTCAATGGTTATTTGGTAGTATGACATTCATCAAGGGTTATGTTGCATTATGCTATTTATTAAGGCTTATGTTGGATCACAACATTCATTAATGGTTATTTCTCACTGTAACAAACATTATTTTGGACATATATAAAATGAACTGGTTGGCCATGGATGACCATGTCGATTATGGTTGACCATAGTTGACTATGGTTTAACATGTTTGGCTTTCGTTGAACATGTTTGACTATCAGGTTGAAAGTGGTTGACTTTCATTAAGAGGTTGATATCTATTAATTATGTCACACTATGACATTTTGACACTAAGAGGTTTATAAAATGGTTATATTGCATCATGATATTCATCTTGGTTAATAAATGTCAAATTTCTATGTTCATCAATGGTTATGTCGCATTGTGACGTTCATCAAGGGTTATGTAGCATTGTGACACATTAAGGGTTATGTTGGATTGACTGTGGATGACGATGTTTGAATACCAACATAGATCCATCTTAAATATGGATCCAACAAGCACTAAGAGGGATCAAATTTCTCAAGGTGTAAATTTTTTCTTCATGTGTAAAAATTTTACACTTAAGAAATTTGATCCCTCTCGGTGCTTGGTGGATTTGGATTTAAGATGAATTTATGTTGCTTTTAATTTTTAACAAATTTTGTAAATTTTAAATTTAAGATGGAATGTAGGGTCGACATGTTATGCTTTTGTGATGTGGGTTATAGTTGCCACATCAATGTTACCCATGTTATTTTTTTCTTAAGTCGACATCAATTTTTTATTATTTTTGGTAACGTTATGTAACGTTACATTATAGTATAACATCTCCCCCATACTGGTTTGTAGACCACCTCACTACTCTCGGTGAAATCATTAATTATTAGTGACCATGTTTTGACTATCATTGACTTTGGTTGAACATGGATGCCTATGATTGAATTTAGCTTACCATAGTTTACCATGGATGACCATGCTTTACTATGCTTTATGTTGTTTTTCCATATTTGACTATAATGGTTGAAAATGGTTTACAATGTTGACCATGGTTGACCATTCATTAATTGGATTATGTCACATTGTAAAATTCTTGAAGGGTTATGTTGGATTGTGATGTTCCTCAATGGTTATGTCACATTGTGACATTCATCAAGGGTTATGTCCATGTTTGACTATCCTTGACTTTGGGTAAATATGGATAGCTGTGGTAGAATTTAGTTTACCGTGGTTGACCATGGATGAACATGCTTTACTATGACTTATCATGTTTGTCCAAATTTGACTATGGTTGAAAATGGTTTACAATGTTGATTATGGTTAACATTGTGAAGTTCTTGAAGACTTGTGTTGGACTGTGATGTTATTAATGGTTTTGTCATGTTTCAATGTTCATCTTTATTAACTTATGTCAAAATGTTACATTCCTTAATGGTTATTTGGCATAGTGATGTTCATAAAGCGATATGTTGCATTACAATGTTCCTTAATGGTTATGTCTTACTGGTTATTTGGCATTATGACATTCCTCAAGGGTTATGTTGCATTATGACATTTATTAAGTGTTATGTTGGATTTCAACGAACATTAATGGTTATGCCTCATTCTAGCATTCATCTTTGTGGACATATGTCAAATGAATTGGTTTCAACTATGGTTTGACAAGGTTGACTTTGGTTTAACATGTTTGACTATGGTTGAAAGTGGTTAGCTTTCATTAAGAGGTTGAATTATAAATTATGTCACATTGCAACATTATGACACTAAGAGGTTGATAATATGGTTATGTTTCATTTTGCAATTCATCTTAGTTAATTAATGTCTAATTTTTGCATTCATCAATGGTTATGTCACATTGTGACATTCATTAATGGTTACGTCACATGTGACATTTATCAATGGTTATGTAGCATTGTGACACCTTAAGGGTTATGTTGGATTGCAATACTGGGTTATGTTACACTGTGACACCTTAAAGTTTATGTCTGATTGCAATCTCACATTAAGTTAGATTAAATACAAATGGCTTTTTTTGAATATCATTGATTATTGTTGACCATGTTTGACTATAATTAACTTTGTTGAACATGGTTTCCTATTGTTTACTTTAATTTACCACATTGGTTGATTGTGCTTTATATGGTTTATCATGTTTTTCCATATTTGACTATGGTTGAAAATGGTTTACAATGTTGACTACAATTAACCATTCAAATAGGGTTGTGTTACATTGTGAAGTTCTTGAAGGGTTATGTTGGATTGCGATGTTATAAATAGTTTTGTCATGTTACAACATTCATCTTCATTGACTTATGTCTAAATGTTACATTCTTAATGCTTATTTCACATTGTGATGTTCATAAAGGGATATGTTGCAATATCATGTTCCTTAATGGTTATGTCTTATTGTGACATTCATCTTCATGGACTTAAAGTAACCATGGTTGACCTATTTAACCATAGTTGAGCATGGATAACTATGTTTTAATAGGGGTGACTTTGTTGAACATGGTTGAATTTAGTCAAGAGACTTAATTCAAAATTATGTTACATTGTTGACATTATGGGCATCATCAATATTATATTATATTATGCAAGTAAAGTTCCATGCGAAATTTTTTTTGTAAGCTAGTTAATACTTCTACTAGTAATAAGAAAAAGGATTTATAGACAGTCATAATATCAAGTTTGTGGCCATCCCAAAGGAAATTTTGACCACATGTTAAACAAAATTTCGCCTCTTTTAGTTCTATATATTGAATTAAGGCTATAACCAGTGCTAAGTTAAGCTTATATAAGAAAAAAAATGTTTTGACCATATCCACTATAGTTTAAAAAAACAAACTTGAAGAACCTTTTTCTACAACATAATCTTCAATAGGGTGGCTATTTGGAGTCTTCTTTTCACTGGTGCTTAGAGGTTCCTTAGGGGAAAACTCCTTTCATGTAGTTTCCATGTATATGACATATATTTTTCTCTCTATCCTTCTATTCTAGGCCTGAATTTTATTATTTTTCTCTATAAATTCATCCATCATTAAAAATAATTCATTTCGTTCCTCTTTTGTGTCCAGCAAAACCTTTCCTAGCAAGGTTTTAATATGCCAATATAAGGCAATAGTCCTCCCCCAAGCTCTATTAGTCCCAGAATCTGGGATAGAGGTTCCCATAGTTTTCTATATTTCAATGTTAGTCCGTATTTTCTCATGCACATGGATAGTAGACACCTGATATGGGGTAATTTATTCCCTTAATATTATTATTAATGTTTGTAAGTTTTCGATATCAAAATGACCATTGTTAAATTATAACATAAAATGAACATAAATTTGTATCATCAATGAGTATATTTTTTCAGAATAAAAATATTTTATTAAAAAACTAAGATAATATACATCAAAATTGAATTTATGATTTAGTGTTAAATTTTATAATTTATTATGAAATTTTATAGTAAAATGAGAAGAAAAATGCATTAATTAATCCTTATTTGTTTTTTCATGAATATAAAAATAACATGATTTGACAGGAGATACATTCAAATGTAATATCAAATTTAAATTTAAGTCTAAAATAACTTATCATGATCTAGAAAAAAAAAATTAGTACATTAAAAATAAAAATTATTAATCATGAGTACTTATAAATTAAACAAGAGAAATAACTTCAAAGCAGCTTAATCCTTGCTTACGTTGGAAGCAAAGAGATTACACAAAATGAACACATTAGAGTCGAACCTTTGAAGATAACTTGCAATTAAATGATCAATTTAGTAATTGTGATCCTTAAATAATGGAATTGTGACTATAAGAGAAGATGGTATATGTTGGACATTTTAGAATCTCTTGAAACATTATGAATTGATAGTTTGATCAACAATGTAAAGTGAAAGATTTTAAACTCCTTGGTTATGTTGTCACTATTGGAATCTTATTAACACTGAGAGGGGGGGCGGTGAATCAGTATTAGTGCAGCTATGAAAAATGTTCACTTCTTATGAAACTTAAACAGTATCCATTTTATCCATTCACCATAAAAAATAACATTCTTCCACATATGTGAAAAACACAGAACACAAAGTTTTGATGTGAAAACTCAAACAAAAGAAAACCACGAAATTCTCTCTTATATTAAAAATATTGCATTCATGAAAGCACCAACTTCTGAACTTCTCCAACACCAACTAGAAGGAGGCACCAACCCCTAGGTTTTCAAAGGCATTGACATGAAGGAAGCACCGAATCCTTGATTTACCAGCTCTAACTAGAAGGGGGCACTGACCCCTTGATCCTTGCCCCATCTTGCTGCCTTGATATGACGGTAGAAGATACTTCTTTGTTGTTCTACTGATCCATGCACTCTTTAGATTAACTGCAGTTCATTCCATTGTGCGCACCTTCTGTATACTGAGATCTTGTAATCGTTGAATTGTTTCATGTACTTCACTTTACTACATCAACATTACACACTAGATTTCATACTTCATAACATTTTTCTATCTGTGCGTTGTTTCGACATACTGTTCTGATTATGTGCATCTACAAACTCAACTGATACTGTGCATCCTGTGATGTGCTGATATTTTGTGCATCTGTATCAAATCACTCACATCATTTTGCGCACCCTCTACTATGCTATACTTATGTCTTGGTGCATCTGTTTTAGATAATCTCTGACCTTCTATGTATCATTTACAATTTTCCATTTCTATTCTTACGCACTTGTCTCAGATAAACCTCATCATATCACGCATCTCCTGTTGTTCTCCTCTTATGTCATTGTGCATCCGTTTGAAATAAATCTTGTCATCTTTCTACGCATCATCTTTTGTGTTGCATTTTGCGCATCTGGCTCTTCTACTAGATTATGCTATTCCATTTCCACGAGCCATTGATACCCCAAAATTAGAAGCTTTCCAAATCATATTACTACCACAAGTTTGCATCTTCAAGCTTACTTCAACTCTCCAACTTGGCTTCTTATTTATACTTGTCCTACACATATAGTGTGTCCACAAGTTGGTCGTAGTGTTCCTTCTTCATTACTTCATAGTTAAGATTAATTCATGCTTCTACTATTTTTCATGATCTACGCCACTGAGGTATCACACCTTGTGGGTCTGGCGCATACTTGGTCCTTTGCATAGTAGGTCTTGAGAACTTTGGAACCACTTCGTGTGGGGTCTTGCACCCTCAAAGTACCATTTCTTGTGGGTTTTGAACACTCGACTTGTCCGACCACCACTTTCTTTCAGGACTCTTACGCGCTTTTACAACTTGTATACTTATTCCGATTGGTGGGTCTTGTGCACTTTCGGGACTTGCATACATGTCCAACTGCTACTTTCTCCCAAGCCTCTTGCACACTCCTGAGAGTTGTCCAACCATATCTTTGGCATTACCTTTGAAGTGTCATGAATAGATGGATTGTGACTTGCGCACATACCTTATGTACTTCTTCAAAATGGATATACTTCTGCAATTTGGATGTACTTCTTATGTACCTCTTAAAACTGGATGTACTTCTACAATCTGGATGCACTTCTTCAAACTGGATTTCATATATTTCTTCAAACTAACACAAGGATACTGAATCCTCTTTGACATCAGTTGACATCAATGACAACCAAATTTTAACAACCTCCCCCTTTGGAATTGATGTCAACACCTCATGAAGCTATGCCGGTAAACACCTCATGAAGTTGTGCTCTTCCTCTGTTCTGTTTGTAGTACTCCCCCTTTATTCTTTCCAGTTTGAGCCTTTGCTCATTTGCATAGTTCTCAGTACTTTTATGCTATCTTTCATTTCCGTGTGGATCCCTACGTCTGATGCATGCTTCATGATTTTTCCTCCTTTGTTTGTTTGCACGACCTCTGATTAGTACTTCTCTGTTGTTTTTATTCTCTGCGTTGATCGCATGCTTCATGATCCCGCCCCCTTTTACATCAATGAAAAAGAGGTGCCTTCAATGCACATTATCATATTTTGCTTCTCGATTTTTGCTGTGACCTTCATACATCTGCTTGCTTTGATTACTTCCCCTGTCATTGTGCTTCATTCTTTCTCCTTTCACTGGAGTTGTTGTGCATAGCTTAGTCACCTTGCAATCTATACATTCAATATTGTATATGTAGCTATCTCGGATATGCTTCCCCTGTACAGTTTCCAAATTCCATTTATCTTGTTCTTTTGTTCATGTCCCATAACATTCTTCCATACTTCTTTAATCATATCCCTATCGCACTTACTACGCACTACAGAGTTCCATATGCTTTTGGTTTGCATTATCTTCCATGTCGATTTCTTCCAGCATCCAACTTTTCCTTTTGTTGCATTCACTGCACTGTGACCAAACTTCATCACATTTTCTGACGTTGCATATCTTGCCACAACATCCAAATATGCTTTCTTAATATCGCACATATTGACTAATAACTCCTACGAAAAATTTGGCTTGTCATTTCTGTATTCAAGCTTTTTAGGCAACATCATTCCGATCACATGGAGCAACGAATTGGATTTCCACTTTTTGTCCTCTTGCCCAATTTCATTAACTCATGCAATAAATTTTGACGTCTCTCTAGTCAGCTTTGAATCACGCAGACATTAATGCAATTAATCTCAACGTCTCTTTAATTTTTTTTTGTGCGTGTGGGGAACCACCTTCTAATTCTATAAATGAGATACGTATTTCCTGATTCATCATCTTGTTAAGCTTATTCTGAGTGGCGTAACCTATGATTTTCTCGTCTTCATCCATTAGGCCTTCTTTCTTTCAGAGATTCAACAGCTCGTTCGACAGTCTTCACTCAGCAGTTCAGTCGCAACAGGTGGAATTCACAAGACTGAGAGTGAACATGGGAATTTAAAAAACCCAATTGAAAGAATTTGATTTCATGCATTGGTACGCACAGTCGCAAATCAATCAGAGCAATACTGAGGGGTTATCTAGTCTGAACAAGTGAGTCAATTTCCTGGAGAAGAAACAACAACAAATTATTGACAGTTTTTTTGTCATAGCGAAGTCCCGATTTGTCTGCTGGTGATCTCTCGTCGTTCAATATCTTATCCAGGATTGATGTGTTGTTTCTATATTTTCTTTCCATTTCTATTTCATTGCCTAGACTTGTGTAGTTCAGAGTATCAATCATGATGTGACCTTGAGCATGTTTCTTCCCTTTTATCTCAGTCAAATTTTCTTCTAAGAAAAATATCTCTCTATTCTTATGCTCAAGTTGACTTGTTAGGAGATCATTTTTCTACTTGACTCTTCTAGTGAAATCTTCAATACTAATTCCTCTTCTTCAAGGTTCCTGATTTTATCTACTGCACAGTTTAGCTACTTCTCAAGATTCATTTCTTTTTCACTAACCTATTTTTCAAGAGACTCATGAAGAACCTTGGTTTGCTTGACTTGTTCTTCATACTTTGACAGTTGGTCTTGTAAGAGTTTGTTCTCCCTTCTTGATTTTTTTAATTCATCAAAGGCACTAACCAGTTCACCTTCCCAGTCAACCTCTGTAGCTTCTTCTTCTTCAGATTGATTGTCTGATTTAATTTTTGTGACAGGATTTGGAGGTATATTAAATGTTCCACTAAATAAGTACTTATGTAGTGTTCCTCATTGACTATGCACATTTGATGTGTTTTTCATGATAGAGGAACAACACTTTTTATTTTCTTCATTTCCTTCATCTTCTAGAAAGGCCATAAAAATAACTTATTTTGGACTGTCATCACATTCACTTTCTTCGGATGAACTACTGTATTCCTTGGATTACAAACTCTTTCTTTGTTTTGGGGTTTTCTTCTTGTTCTTAGATCTGTCATGTGTGTGTGCCAACCTTCGTTCATTGTAATTAGACTCTTCTTCACTGCCACTATCTCTATTTTCTTTATATGGACACTTTGAAGTGAAATGGCCTACTCTTCCACATTTAAAACATTTGAAGGGTAACTTATGCTTATACTTGCCACACCCTCTTTTCAAATTTCTCATGAAGTTTGCTTCTTCTTCATCTGATTCATCACAAGAGCCTTTGTCATGCTCATGTTTTTCTTTCCTAGTTGCTTCCTTTCTGGTGGGATTTTCCCTTTCATTTCTCATCTCATATGCAGTAAGGATCCCATGAATCTCGTCCTTTGTTAAGTCTTCAAGATTAGTTCTATATTCTAATACATAAACATTTGAGTCAAATCTTGGAGGCAGAGTCCTTAGTATCTTCTGCACAATCGATTATTTAGTTAGTGTAACTCCAATACTTTTGATGGCCTTGACTAACTCATCAATTTGAAGAAAGTATGAGGCAACATTTTATTCATCTTTCATTCTCAAAGACTCATACAATATAGAGTAAGTCTGTAGTTTTGATTTCTTTGCTTTCTTGTCTCCTTCATAGATAATCTTGAGCTTGTCTCATACATCCTTAGCTGAAGCGCGGTGCATGAATTTAGTGAATTCAATGTCTTCTAGCCCACATAGCAGTGCATTTCTTGCTCTTGCATTGCATCCATACTATATTCTTTCAAATGGATCAACTGGTGCAGTTGCAGAAACATTATGGATCAACTGGTACAGTTGCATCCATACTATCTTCTATCTTCTTTGAGGCATGTACAGGTTGATATAACATGACCGATATTGAGTCAATGTTATAGATATTATGGCATTGTGACATTAACAGTGGCATTGTGTTAGAGTCAATGATTGTGGCATTGAGATAGAGATATAGTGATTGTGAAAAGGACAATGATACATGTACAGAGACAAATATATAGGTACATGTTGATAGAGATAGAGATACAGGTTGCAGAGACAGTGATTGGGGCATTGTGACAGAGATAGTGATACATGAACAGATTGGCAGAGACAATGATACTAGTATAGGTTGTGACAAATACAGTGACAATGATAGATTCATTCTCTTATTCATATAAGGGTGGTAGGATGGGGCAAGGATAGGTAGTTGTAGATTCCTTCCAGTCAGTGCTGGTAAATCCAGGAGTTGGAGCTTCTTTCAGGTTGGAGCTTGTAAATCAGGGGGTTGGAGCCTCCTTCCAGTCGGTGCTAGTAAATCAGGGAGTTGGAGCTTCCTTCAGGTTGGTGCCTTTAAATAAGGGGGTTGGTTCCTCCTTCCAGACAATGCTAGAGAATCTTGGATGTCGGTGCTTCCTATGAATGCATCTTGTTATTATATAAGACACACATTCTGTGGTTTTCTCCAGTTTGGGTTTCCACGTTAAATGTCTTGTGCACTATCTATTGTTTATGTGATGATGAATAACATTATTAATGGTTAATTTTTACATGATATAATTAATGTTTGAAATTGTAAAAAGTGCTCAATACTGATTCACTGTTAGGAATCCGAGTCAATCCTTCTCTTTACTTTGTTAGTATATTGTTGTTGGACACATATGCTTTGTAAGTCATCCCGTAGTATTTGTTGATCCATAGTTTGTATTAGCCCATGGTATTGACCCATAGTATTGGACGCATATGCTTTGTAAGTCGTCCCGTAGTATTATATGTCCCATGGTATTGACCCATAGTACTGGGCATAGACTTAGTATATAAGTGTGTGTTGAGGCCAATGAGGGTACCATGAAGTTATTTGTATTGAGCTTGCTCAAAGGAGGTTGCCCCCTCGAAGTGGCCTGTGATCAATAAAGTGATTCTGAGTTTTGTTCTTACTGCTATCTCGTGTATTTTCATTAATTAATTGTTGCAGGTTCCTCACATTCACCTCCCCTCTCAGTATTTCCAACAACCCCAACAAACAAATGAGGGAAGTTCTTTAACCCGTGGAGCAATTTTTTTCCATGATTCTAGATTCTCATTAAAAGAGGATGAGTTCCATCTCACAGTAATTTTGAGACCGGAAATAACTTATCTCCAAACTTCCTTTGTAAAATCACAGTGAATAAAGAGATGATTGACAAACTCTTCATCTTTTTTTACATAAAATGCAAAAGTTTGGACCAGATTTACCTCTTTTGATGAGATTATCAAAAGCCATAATGCGATTTTCTAGACACATCCAAGCAAAGCATTTCATTTTCAAAGTAATATTCCACCTCCGGATTCTATTATTCCACCATTTCTTCACATAATCAATAGTTGAAGTAGAAATATCATCATATGCTAACTTTGCATTGACCTGTCCATTTGCTCCATTCCATGACCACACAATTTCATCCCGCTGATTTGACAATTTGATGCCAATGTGATTTAAGCCAACTACATAACCATTCCATTTAGTAGTAAGTTCTCCAACTAGACCTAGATCATCTGCAAACATCCAATATGAAGAAGAGTTCTCCTCACAAGCTGATTTTTTCACAAAAGCTAATAAATAATAACCATTTTTTGAAAGATGAGCAATGAGGGGTTGTGATAGTTTAAATAAAAGGTCTCCTCCCAAAAAAGTATCTATACCAAGAAGTACCCTTGATCCACTACCAATTCTCCTTGACAACCAAGATCCCAACCAAGGATAAAACCTAACAAATCCCTTCTAGAAATTTGAAGCATTAGAAATAGATTTGTTTGGAGTTCTAATCCATTCACTAACAAATTTCTTCTTCAAATATTTAGATTTAAGAACTTCACTCCATAATCCCACTCCAAAAAGACCCATCCACAAACTTTTAAGACTTAATGCAACGCTGCACCATAAAATATTTTTAATGCCCAACCACCATTTTCTTTGGCAATGAGATCTCTCTCCAATTCACTAGATGAATTATTTTCTTGTTTCCATTCCATGACCATAGAAAATGCATCATTATTTTCCTCAAAATATTCAACTATATTACTTAATAGTTAATGCTAACTTTCCCACACAACTAAATTTTACAATGTTATTTTATTTTATTACTAATCACATCAAAATTTCAAACATAACCTAAATAATACTATATGATAATTTAATATTTTAATGTATAGCAAAACCTTGATCCAAAAGTAGCAAATTCCAACAAAGTGATAGAAAATTGTTACAAAATTAACCTATCTCTTTTGTAACGATTTTTTATAAAATATATTTAATTATGTAACTATAAATTAACTTATTTGTAGTGATAGAAAATTGTTACAAAATTAACCTATCTCTTTTGTAACGATTTTTTATAAAATATATTTAATTATTTAACTATAAATTAACTTATTTGTAATGATTTTTATAAAATATATTTAATTAAAAACTATAAATTAATTTATTTCTATTTTATAATAATTCATTAATAAACATATCGCATTATATTAATAATATTATATCAAAGTATGTCACGTAACCGTTAAGGCTTACTTTCCCACACAACTAAATTTAACAATTTTATTTTATTTTATAAATAATCACATCAAAATTTCAAACATATTAACTTGAATAATACTATATAACAATTTAATGTTTAGCGAAACCTTGATCTAAAAGTGGCAAATTCCAACTAAGTGATAGAAAATTGTTTCAAAATTAACGTGCCACTTTAGTATTTTTAATTAAAAACTATAAATTAACTTATTTGAAATGGTTTTTTTATAAAATATATTTAATTAAAAACTATAAATTAATTTATCTATAATAATTTTTTAATAAATATATTATATTATATTAATAATTATATATCAAACTATTTTATCGAATTCGGGTGCTGCGGAGAGGAGCAGTGTGCGCTAGGGCACGAGCAGAGGCTCGTCCAGTGAGGCATGGCGGCGCCTGGGGGAGGGGAGGATGCCCCCCCCCTTCGATCTCGGATGAGGATGCCTTCAGAAGGCTCCTCCAGAGCAGAGGCAAAAAGATCTCACCCCCGGTCATTCCAAAATTCATCAAGAAGCTGGAGGAAATCCCTGAAATCGCCCTTCCTGAAGAAAAACCAATGAAAACAGCCTTGGCTCTAGCTAAGAGAGGCCTAGTGGGCCAGTTCATGGGGTTATGGCCTTCAGCCAAGACCACAGATGACTGGATTCAGAGGAATTGGAAGCCCAACCTAAAACAAGGTGTTACCTGTTACCCCGTAGGGAGAGGGTTTTTTGTGTTTGAATTCATCTCAGAAGAAGACCGGGATTTAGTCTTCAGGAATGGCCCCTACTTCATGGGAACGCAGGGCCTATATCTGAACAAATGGACACCAGACTTTGACCCCGCGATCGACCTCCCCAAAGAGGTGCCAGTGTGGGTCAGGCTCCCCAATCTCCCAATGCATTGCTGGGACTTTGACACTTTGAAGAGAATAGGGAACGGAATCGGCCACTTCATTGACAAAGCCGATAACAAAGGATAATACTCCTGCGCCAGAATCTGTGTTGAAGTGGATCTTGAAGCCGGCCTACCTGAGGCAGTAAAACTAACAGTTGGATCCTGGACCCACTACCAGAAATTGGACTACGAACACTTGCCCTTCAAATGCAGGAACTGTCAAGAACACGGCCACTTCCAAAGATATTGTCCCAAACTGGCTGTTGAAAAAGAAGATGCGGAAGGATGGCAGAAAGCCAAGAAAGGGAAAACCTTCAGCAACACCAAAAATAAGGAGAAAATGATCCAAGAACCACCAAAGGAAGGAAACCCAGCGCCCAACCTTCAGGAAACTTCTAACGAGGCCCAAAACCCTGCACATGGTACAGAAGCTGGCGAAGCTCGGGTGACACAAAGCCCAAGCGATTCTAACCTGCATCGGTTTGCCTCTAGTCTGCCAAAGGAACACACCAGCCTGAGCTTGGGAACAGGAGCTGATTCCTCTGAGGAAGGTGACACTGAAGCAAGTAGTTCGTCAGTCTCTCCAAATCAACCAAAGCGGGGACGAAAGCCTGAGAAGAAAAGAAGGGAAGAACAGTCCTACAAGGATGTAGTTCAAGGCTCACAGCACACCATTCCAGAAATGATGAACACCAGATCGGGGATGAAGATTGGGAAAACCCCGAAAGGGGGCCATCCCCCTCAAACAGGTAAATAATGCAATACGTTTCCTGGAACTGCAGAGGACTAGGCACCTCTCTAAAAGAAGAAGCTATAAGGGATTTAGTAAGAGTATTGAGGCCGGAAGTCCTCCTAATCCAGGAGACGAAAATGGAGGAGGAAGCTCTCCTCCGAGCAAGGAACTCATTTTGGAAGAAAGGCCCAGGTAGGGCTGTGAGCGCTAGAGGAGCCTCAGGAGGCTTGGCAACTTTCTGGGACTCCGCTAAGCTCGATCTTGTAGAAGAAGAAGGCACCACGCATTGGCTATTCACCAAGCTGTACCATAAAGACTCCGGTCACTTCGTAAGTATCTTTAACCTGTATGTTCCTGTCTCTTTTGTGGAAAAAAAAGAGTGCTGGGATTCTTTTAAAACCTTCCTAAACCAGCATAACCCTGAGAATCTAGTTGTAGCTGGAGACTTAAATGTAACCCTTGCTCTAGCAGAAAAAAAAGGGGGATCAATAGTCCGGGATCCTGCTAGAGAATGGGTGGAAGACTTGATGTTGGATTGGGACCTTGTAGATATCACCCCTTACAGAGGAAAGTTCACCTGGTCCAATAAAAGATTTGGGCCTGGCCACATTGCTGCCCGCCTAGACCGGTTCCTTATTCATTTCTCCTTCCTTACTCTTGGCCTCATGGCTTCCTCTAAGATCCACGCGCATCACACCTCCGATCATAAACCAATCTCGCTCACCCTCTCCCCTGAAGTTCAGTTAGGCCCCATCCCCTTCCGTTTCAGCCCTTTATGGGTTAATCAGGATGGCTACCTTGACATTGTGAACAAATCCTGAAATGAACCGATTTATGGGTCTCCCTTCTTTGTCTGGGAAGGAAAATTAAGAAGGCTCAAAGCTGATCTGAAATCTTGGGCTAAAGATCTAAGATCCCCTACAGATTAAAGGAAAAGAATCCAGAAGGCTCTGGAACGACACCAACTGGCCATGGAAGAGTCCCCTATCACCCTTGTCTTGCTCAATCGGGAAGCTGATCTCCAAAGGAAGTTCCACAAAGCGTGCAGAGAGGAGGAAACCTACTGGAGAGTCAAATCAAGAACGCTCTGGCTTCAAGCTGGAGACAAAAACACCACTTTCTTTCACAAGCAGGCTCAAGCTCAGAAAATCTACAACTCCATCAATGAAATTCAGATGCAAGACCAAATAATAAAGGACATTAGCGGAATTAAGGAGGCTGCCCACTCCTTCTTCAAAAAGCTTTATTTTGCCCTGGACCTGGACCCGGTGGATCCGAGCTCCTTCCCTCTCTCAGTGATTCCAAATCTGATAAGTGAAGAGGAAAACCAGCTGCTGAACAATCCTGTGAGTATTCGTGAAATTAAAAAATCCCTCTTCAACATGAACCCGGACAAAGCTCTCGGGCCGGATGGATTCACAGCCCGGTTCTATGTCTCTTGTTGGGACATAATCAAAAGGGACTTGTACAGAATGATCAAGAAGGCTCAAATCTGCTCTAAATTGGGAGGCAGCACTAATTCCTCATTCCTGGCTCTCATTCCAAAAGAAAAAGGAGCCAGGAATTTCAATAGGTTCCGTCCAATCTCCCTCTGCAATACTGGTTACAAAACCATAACCAAAATAATGGCCAACAGACTCAAAAAAATTCTGCCAAAATTGATTCCGGAAAACCAAGGTGGGTTTGTTAGAGGTAGACAGATTCTGGACAATATAATCTTAGTCCAAGAAGCCATTCATTCCAGCTACAGGAATAAAGAGAAAGGAATGGTAGTTAAGCTGGACTTAGCCAGGGCCTTTGACCGAGTCAAGCATGACTTCCTCTTTGCTGCCATGAGAAACTTCGGGTTCAATCAGAACTTTATTCAGTGGGTTAAAGCCTGCATATCAGCTCCCTGGATAGCTCCGCTGATCAATGGTCAGCCTACCAAGTTCTTCCAGGCCTCAAGAGGTTTAAGGCAAGGCTGCCCTCTCTCTCCAGTTCTCTATGTCATCCAGGCTTCCGTTCTAAGTTTCCAACTGAATATAAGTCTCCAAAACAGAGCTCTCTCAGGCATAAGAATAGCTCCCAAGGTCAAGGATGTAAACCACGCCCAGTTCACTGATGACACTTTGTTATTGGGAGCGGCCAACCTCAGAACAGCCAGGAATTTCAAATCAGAACTTGACTGCTACATGAACAGCTCTGGAAGTGAAATAAACTTCCACAAAAGTAAGATTTATGGCTGGAATTGCTCCCCCCTCGAAATCCTGAACATATCTTGAATCCTTGACATGGAAGGCATCTTAATTTGGGACACCTTTACCTACCTGGGCATCCTTATTTTCAAAGCCTCTCCTAAAGTTGCCCACTGGCTGCCCCTTCTGGACAAACTCAAAAACAAAATCCAAGCTTGGGGAGCAACCTGGCTCAACAAGGCAGGTAAAATTATTTTGATTAATTCTGTCCTCACCAGTCTTCCTATTTATCAGTGTTCAGTTCTGTTAGCTCACAAAACCACAACGAACAAGATTGAAGAGCTGCTCCGGCGGTTCCTCTGGGAAGGGGGACGAAATAATGAAAAGAAGCTGCATCTTGTTAGCTGGGACAAGATCAAAAAGCCAAAACTAGAAGGGGGCCTTCAAATCAGAGATGTGGCCACCCAAAATCTAGCCATGGGTGGCAAAATCCTCTGGAACATGACTTTTGGTAAGAATACTTGGAGCAAGCAGATCCTCCGGAAAAAATACTTCACAGGAAACAGAAAAAGGTGCCTAGAAAAGCCTACTAAAATGCAGACTGGTTCTCCGATCTTCTTGCTCTGCAAAAGAGCCTTGCCTTACTTCACAGCCAAGCTCACATGGATACCTGGAAATGGAGCAAATATAAAAATCTGGGACGATTCTATTCTAGGTGATCAACCTTTTAACAGCCTGAACGAGCTGAGGAACATCCAAGCCTGGCTTACTGACAACAATTGCAGCACGCTATGGGATATTTCCTCATGGGGAAATGATGATAAAGAATCCTGGGTAAGCTGGAACCTTGGAGATTATCCGGACGAGCTCAAGGAGGAAGCGCTGTTGCTGTTGGATATTCTTCAAGGGAAATCGCCTATCACTGCCAGATCTAAAGATAAACGGGGCTGGGGCTCTGGCACAGGTAAATACTCTGCATCTTCTGGTTATGCTTCTATTCTGGAACGGCCTTGGGCTCCCCCGAATCCAGGCCCGTGGAAATCTCTATGGAACTACCCGTCCATCCCAAAAATTGATATCTTCACCTGGCAATTGCTTCATAATAGCATTCTCACCAATGACAATCTCAAGAGGAAAGGCTGGGCTGGACCTTCTCGTTGCCCATTGTGCAAAAGTGTCGAAGAAAATGCAGATCACTTGTTCATAGCCTGGGATTTTACTCAAGAGGCCTGGAGAATAATGCTTGGCCCCATTGCTATTAGCTTACCCAACTCAGTAGTGGAGATGGTAAGTCGCTGGCTCCACCTTTATCCCTACGACCTGAGCAAAAAGAATCTTATCAAAACCACGTGGATGTGGATCCCCAAGTTCCTGTCATGGAAAATTTGGTTGGAGCGAAATAATAGAATTTTCAAAGAAGAAAGCAGGGTCCCAGCTCAAATCGCTGTCAAAGCCCGGGTCATGCTGTCTGAAGCATTAAAAATAAAGGCTCCCAAAAGCAACATGGCCCCTCTCTCTATTGAAGAAGATCAATGGTTTAAGGAGTTCCAGCCAGCTCAAAACAACAATGAAGCCATGAACTCGCCCCACAAGGCCAACTGGGAAATTAGACTGGCTGAAATGGATTTTATCAAGTGGAGATCAGTGCTAAATGAATGGTGTCTCTTCTTTGACGGGGCCTCGAAAGGGAACCTCGGGCAAGCTGGAGGAGGCGGTATTATTTTTGAACCTTCAGGCAAAATCCATTTGTCCTATGCATGGGGCCTAGGACAAGCTTCCAACAACCAAGCTGAAATCCTAGCGTTGTGGCAGGGCCTAATCCAGGCAAGAAATCTGAACATCCAAAAGATTAATATTTTCGGTGATTCCAGGCTGATAATTAAAGCGGTCCATACCAAGAAGGTGCCCTCGGACATTTATCTTACCCAAATTTTCAGGAAAGTCTGCCTCCTCCTCTCTCACTTTAGAATTTATAAGGCTCAGCATGTGCTAAGGAATCTAAATAGCCTTGCGGATGCTGAAGCCAATCGTGGTGCTCTTCTGAACAAAAGCCAGCTAATTGTCAATGGAGGAAGCTCAAATTGCACGATCCCATAAGGATAAGGAAAGGAAGATCATTAAGATCAGAAATTGTAAGGGAATTAAGCTGGAAAGGAAGACCAGTATTGTGAATCTAAATATGTTATGTAAAGGCCCTGGCAGCCCATTTGCCAATCTTTAATTAAATTTTAACCATTTTTGTCAAAAAAAAATAAAAATTATATATCAAACTATGTTACTTAATAGTTAAGGTTTATTTTCCCACACAACTAAATTTAACAATGTTATTTTATTTTATTAATAATCATATCAAAATTTCAAACATAAATATATTTAATTAAAAACTATAAATTAATTTATCTATAATAATTTTTTAATAAATATATTATATTATATTAATAATTATATATCAAACTATGTTACTTAATAGTTAAGGTTTATCTTCCCACACAACTAAATTTAACAATGTTATTTTATTTTATTAATAATCATATCAAAATTTCAAACATAATTTATGACTATTTAATGTTTTAATGTATAACAAAACTTTGGTTTAAAAGTGGCAAATTCCAACACAGTATAGAAGATTGTCACAATATTTTTTCTTCTTCTATAGCCTTAATTATTAGGTAATATAATTTAATAATAATAATGATTATGACTATGATCATGATAATAAATAAAATTTTAAGGTCACAATTAAGTTAGACTCCAATTTGGTGTATGAGATCCTTTTGTTTGTGGGACAAAAATCCTGCACAACAATGTTATTTTGTTTTATTAATAATCACATCAAAATTTCAATCCAGGGGAGGAGGTCATCATTGATCCCAGTGGAAATATAATCTCTTCTTATGCTTGGGGCCTTGAAAAAAAAAAAACCAGGATGAATGGGAAGCCTTACTGCTAAGCGTCAAAACTCTAGCCAAGCTAGGACTAAAGTGCTATCGAGTTTTTGGCGATCCAAAAATAATCATTCAAAAGATACGAAACATTCAATCTGAGAAAGATCATGGTTTGAGCAGAGTTCAAAAAAGAATTCTCACCTTCATCTCTGAAATAGACAAAATTCAACTATACCACATCAAGCGACATAACAACAGTGAGGTAGATGCTATGGCCAACAAGGGAACTAGGTTGCACCAAGTGGAAATTATAGAAAACAATACAACCACTTCCTTTAAATGGATAACATGTTAATGGTGGAAAGAGGCCACCCCTCCTTAGCTCACCCCCTAGGGAGAGAGGGTGGCGCGCTTAGAACCTCTTCACTCCCACACAAGGATGTCCTGGAAGCACGTTTGAATCTACAGATTGGATGGTAGTTGGTAAGCGGGAGCTGACTGTCTTAATTAGGCCTTTAATGGCCGATCCTCTCTAGGCATTAAGGGAATGTTTCTCTCGAGCCATTGTCATAACTGCCTTGTAAGGAAAACACTGGTCCTTTACTCCTCTCCCTCCCCTACCAGACGAGCCCGTTAATATGGAGAATTCATGGGTTATCTCGCACATTCCAGAGTGTAATCTCTCGTGTCTAGAGTTGTGTATCCATGAAGGAAACTGGCGTATAATGTAGAGTAGCTATGCAACCACGAGCAAGGATATGGAAAAGGTCCTAGGCGAGGTCCAGGACATTAAGAACAGTCTGACGAACAAAAGAAAGATGGTGTGCTGCACCTATGAGGTTGCTCAAGCTGCTCTGAAAGAAGGTCAACGAACTTCTCATGACCTGATTTCTCTTGACACTCGCATGGAGGATATTGAGTCTCATGACTACATCGAAGAATTGGAGGAGGTCAAGACTACTGTAAGTGAGATGGGTAAATCCCATAAGGAACAGTTGGAGGCATTAATGCATGCACTTGAGGGCCTGAACTTTCAGTTTCAGGAGGTTTCTATGCACGGAAACAACGGAATGAGGACCACTTTGTTCAACTCAAGGAAATCCTGCTTGAAGTGCAGAAGGGAGTGGAAGATATTGAGGAAAATCAGTGGTTGCAGAAGCAACAAGCTAGAATGGCAGTTATGGAAGAGGACACAACACCGCTGCAGGAAGCAACAAGTATCTTGGCTCAGGAATGACGAATCTCTCCTAGTTCTCTCCTTTTTGTAGTAGGCTCCATGTTTTTTTGCAAATATATATGTAATCAATTTGTTAAAGTTTATTCCGTAAAAGGAAGAAATGTAAGACTCTCAAGAACCTATAAAAACATATCTATGTCTATGATGTTTTCATTCTCTTTGATGATCTATTCCCAAGATTTTGATATGCCATTTTTGAAAGTTCCAATGCTCTTTGTACTCTTTGTTTATATATATAAATATACTTCTCGTTTCTGTTAAAGAAAATCACATCAAAATTTTAGAAAATTTAATATATAATAAAACCTTCATCCAAAGGTGACAAATTCCAACAATGTGATAAAAGAGTGTTACATAATTAATCTATTCCTTATACAATGACTTTTTATAAAATATATTTGATTAAAAATTATAAATTCATAACGAATGATATTTAATAAAATATATGTTATTAAAAACATAAGTTCATGACGATGTTCTCTTTTAATTCACCATTCACTTTTGGATATTGATGCCTCTAAACATTATTTAATATTTAATGTGATTTTAATTATTAATTGTACAACTCAAAGTCAAGTCAAGATATATAGAGAGGAGATGATTTGGTATGAAGTTGCTTAGAATCTTCATTTTTCCATTAAAAAGAGTTTCGACATAGACCACCCGCGACTAAACTGCTCTTATTAAGTCTCAGAAATATATTTTTAATGAACTTCCCACCTAATTCAGAAAAAGACATTTTACTCGATTATTCTCCCATCTTACAGATAAACTGGTCCCTTCAAAAGAGACAATCCATATTTCAGAAAGCTCCCTTTATCGTACTCGGCAGCACTACTGCCGGCATCGTCTCTTTCCTGGAAATGTCTCAAACTCAATTCAATATAACACATTTCAATGTAAAATATTCAGTTTAGTGAGGTGACGTATGAATAATGGTAATGTGTGGATATTTATCGATTACAAGTTAAGTTGTTGTGCTAATGATCTGCTTTTAAACAATTTCATGTATGAGCAATAAATTCAATCAAATCAAACAAACCTGTTGTTCTAACATAACTTTATTATGCATTGTGATAATCTGAGACACCAGCAACAAAATCAATTAGTAAATATTATTCATTGTATATTCGAATTTCGATCGCTCAAATGCATAGCCAAAAGATGCATAGGTTAACAAAATCTATAAACCAGATCAAGTTTGACAAAATATATACACCATATCACATTGGATTTTAAGGTCTATGTTTCCTTCCGCCTAAAAAGATAACCAAATATGGAACTCCAATTCCAAATGGAAACAAAACTTTAAAATGATAACTAAATATGGAATTGCAATTCAGATGGAAAGCCAAGCTAGGCAATGGCAATTTTGATGATTTTCTGCATTTTATTCTATTCTGCAATACAGTTAAGCTAATTAGTTTAGGGGTGGATTTATAAATCATAATCATATTCATATTCATAACAAGTGAAATCGCTGCAAAGCAGCTAGTCCGTGCTTTAAAATTATGTTTAATGGTTAAAATATGGTTTGTCTACGAGTTAATTCATATCTTTGTTTTTTAAAGAATCAGTCACTTAGTACTTAGTTGACAGCACCTTCTATTTTTTCTTATTAAACTACAACGATATTTATTCAAAGCTACAATGATTAATAGTTTTAGGCGTTAAGAGTTCTAAGTGTTATGGTTAATAAGGTTTACATGAGAAGAAATTAATGGACCTTTGATTTTGGGATAGAAAGAAGCTCATTTTTATAACTGTGGTGATTCTTATTATTTTATATGGGTGTGAAGTTTCAGGTTGCAATATTTATAGAGAATAGTAGAGAAGGATAAAGCAAACCCAAAAACATTTTATAAAATTTATAGTCTAAAAAACCAACAATACATCCTAGTGATAAATAGTAGTAGAGGAGGTCACTTTGCATAATAGTGGTAATATTAAAAGTATTATTACATCTAAATTTAAACATAAGTTGTGGTACCATAACGAATTAAAGGATAAGATAATTTTTTATTATTATAAAGAGGTGTTCAACCATATTATAAAAGATCAAAAACTTATCTAAGTTTTAACTAGCAAAGAAGAAAATCAACATTGCTAAAATAAGCTCCATAGTGAAATAGGGTGTTGACCATTTTTGAAATGTATTGGGACTAACCAAATTGTCATCTTTGTGAAAATAAAGGGTTGAAGATGAAAATCACTTCCTCTTAAAATGTCATATGTAGACCCTCGTACACATTGGATTGTAATTTCAATATATTTGCTACAAAATTGACCTTGTTTACCTTTTAACTCATGACAACTATGACAATTTAGGAATGGGCTTTTTCAAGTACATAAATACAGTTTTAAAGTAAATAAGTGATTCCTTACCTATTTGAAAGTTTTATAAATTAAATTTGGTCTCTATGAATATTGATAACCATCATTATCATAATGATTGTTATTTAAATAATATTGCAAATTATCAATTTTTAGTAATTTATATATTAGGATTTTCTTTTAAATTATTTTTAAAAAATTAATAAATAACAAATTCATTAGTCTTTTAAATTAAGATTAATGACTAATTTCATACTAATAATTTCATACTAATAAAAGATACTAATAAATACCATTAATAAATAGAAAATATTTTATTCTAGCAATTTCACTATAATAATTATTGTAAAATAAAATAATTTCATCATTATCAGTAAGATACTATAAATACCAATTAAATGATTGTGCTGAAAACATCTTGTTTGCAATATTTTAAGGATGATGTTTGATAACAATACCTTTCAAACAAATTAGTTGATGGTTTTTTTATGATAGGTTTAAAATCACTTTATAAAAACCAAAAGTAAAAAGATTCATGTTCTAATGACTAGTAAGACCTAAAAGAATAGATTTTTAGTTTTTTTAGAGAAAACTTTAAATTCCATATTAATATATATTTCTAAATTTTGGAGGATAGAAATTCAACTAGTCAATTTATGTCCTATACTTTTAATTGGTAAAATTTTGAAAAATATTTATTTAAAAAATATTTAATTTTAGAAACTTTATTATTTTTTAACACATAATATTATCTCTTTATTAAAAAATACTTATAAATTCACTAATCTATTTATTAACAAAATATTAATGTTATAATCTAAAATTAAAGACTAAATGCAGTTCTTGTTAAACCATATGATATGAGATATTAAATCCCTACTTATATGAACTAGGTACTTTTCAATTTTTTTGGTTCTTTTAAAACATATTTATCGTAATATTGTATTTTTAAATATTTAATTAAGCTCATGGTAAAAGACTTTATTTTTAACTATATGTATGTATTTTAGTTATTGTGATAGGTTATATAATTTATTGTTTTTTTATATAGTATATCTAATTTAAATATGAAAACGAAATAACAAATTAAATAAATAACATATTAAAATATTGTTTTAATTAAAAACTGAGATAAGGGATTATTATGTTTTCGCTCAACTCAATTAATATGTCCGTACAATTAAATATTTTTTTATTTTCTATAGTTAAAATTTATAAAACAATTTTTCTATTTAAATTATTTTTAGTAAAAATTATTTATATGGAATGTGATTGGTTAAAAAGAAATGATATCAGCCTCGGCCATTGTTACCCACCCTCGGCGGCTGGCTAACGTCATTCTTTGACTGACAGAGTGACAGATTTATTCAGTACTATGGCTGCCTCCATTCCGTCCTGGCTGTATCTGTGTATCCATATCGTCCAATATCTTGATGTGACGACGAGTCTCCAGTTTTAATCGTGCACGACTTCAAGGACGTTGAAGGTGGCGCTCATAGAATTTTTCTAAATTTTGATTTTGATTTTAAAAAAAGTTACATCTAAGCGGGGCATATTTGTCAAATCAGATCTTAAAGCCAATCAAAAAATATAAATTATGTAATAAGCCAATCAAAAAATATAAATTATGTAATATTAAAAATTTAAATTATAATTTTATTTGTTTAAAAAATCTATTTAATAATTAAAATTCATAAAACATTAGGTAACTATATACTAATTTATTTTGAAAATTAAAAATTCAAAGTGAGTTTGACTTTTAAGCGAAAGCTATAACAGGGACTAATAATAATAATATTATATAGTCATCTTAGTTGTTGTTGTGGTGGTCAAGATCAAATTGATGTATTAGATTTTTTTAGTTTACGCAAGTATACATCATTGCGACCTATTTATTATTATTTTTATAATCATGGTCAAGTTAAACATCAAATTAATGTATGAGATTCTCTTGGAGGTATACATTATTGTAACATTCAAAGGAAAAACACTAGAAAACACAAACACATATTTTTCATTGTTAGGTCCATTCAAGTTGTTTTTTCCAGCGAAAAAAAACTACTATTGATATTCAAAAATGAATCAAATAGTACAAAGAGATTCAAGATTCATCAGATGAATCAAGTACATTGGATCTACCAAGCAAAAAGCTTCAAGATCTCCTTACAATCCCATGTCACCCTGATGACATAATATCAGCAAGCATCATTACATATTATCCAAGCAAAATTTCAAAAATATATAAGAAGAACTTCAACAGATCAGAAGATATTCAGAGAAAAACATCAGCTCAGATCAGTCAAAAAAATAAGTAGTGCCACAGTCCTGGAGACAATTCTCAAACCATTCCTCCCAAATCAGCTGGCCTTCTAAACCTGATAAAGCTTGCTTTGAGAGCTTGTCAGCAAGAGAGTTCTGCTCTCTATAGATATGCTCAAAATGGACACCCTGAAGTTTAGAAATTTTCGAATGAGTCCGAAGAGCCCAGTGCCTTAAATTTAAAACATTAAGCTTGAAATCGCCCGCGGCCCATTTAATTGTAACCCTAGAGTCGCCATATACCTTGATATTCACCAAACCAAAGATATTAGCAACTTTGAGCACGCACCAGAGTGCCATTAACTCCGCTTTCATATTTGATCTTGTGCCGCAATTGAGTCTAAAAGAAAAATAATGTGACTCATTCAAATATATCACTCCCCCAACATCACATATACCAGATTGAGATGCACCATCGAAGAATAAAATGGGCTGATCCACAATGAGCTTGAAAGTACTAATCCTGTCAGTCTTTAACTTAGGATCTTCATTCTTACATGAGGCATACATATTTAATGCAATCATGCTACATTGGATAGGATTTGTATTGATATTCTAAAAGATGGCACAGTTTCTAGTGTACCATATAGCCCAGGAAATACATATGGCAATGTAGAAATGTTGTTTACATGTTCTGAACCAATTGAGAAGACACTTGTTGTAATCTCCAACATCCCAGCACTGTGAAATGTTTAGATTAGCCGAAACCACTTCCCAGATCTTAATAGAGAAGCTGCATTTAATAAATAGATGCTATTTAGTTTCAGCATCCTTCTTACAAAGAATGCAGACACTAGGTCCATTCCAACCCCGATTACATAAGTTGTCCAAAGTCTTTAATTTATTTTGTAATAATAACCAGCAGAAACATTTGAGTTTCAGAGGAATGGACCAATGCCAAAGCCGCTTGTACCACCAATCCTGTGGAAATATGAGCTTGTCCTGAACAATTCTGGAGTAAGCAGTACGTGCAGTAACCAAACCAGTAGCGGGATTTCCACTCCAGATAAGCTGATCTGAATCTTGGTTCAATCTGACACCAGAAGCATTTAAATTCAAGATGTAAGCCTCCCAAATATGAGCAAGTTGACCAGATAGACCAAGGTCCCTTGCAGACATCCATTTAGAATTGTTGACAGACCCATGATGATGCAGATAAATTTTATCCAGTGTGTTCAATCCTAAGATCTGAAGATATCGAGAGATAGAATGAGGCAGAATATAGTTTTCTTCCATGCCGATAATGGGATCAATCCCAACTTGTATCATTTCTCCAGTCCCAACCTGCCAGGTAAGATCTTTTTTGATCCAGTGAAAGATCTTCATGAAACCCCGCCATATAGGAGAAAAATTCCAGCTTACAAGTTTTGGGCTTCTAATCCAGCAGAATACTTCCTGTTTTAAATATTTGCAAGAAATAAGAGAAGACCAAAGAGTTTTCCCAAAAAGACAACGCCAGATACTTTTAAGTCTGAGAGCAATATTGAAAGTACCCATCTCTAAAATACCCCATCCCCCAAATCTATAAGGTCTAGCTATAATATCTGCAGCAACCATAGGGATCTTTTCACTGATTGCAGAACCAAACCATGAAAAGTTGAAGAAATATCTTTTTATATGCCTGAGAATGGTTGCTGGAACTTCAAGCAGGGAAAACCAATATACTGGTATGCTAGAAAGCACAGACTTCAATAGGATGAGCTTACCACCAATGGACAGAAACCTGTAAGACCAATGTGCAATTATTTTTTCTATCTTTCTCAGCAACCAATACCAATCCTTATTTTGATATTATTCGGCTTAAGATAGAAACCCAGATATTTAAGCCCTTGCTCCATATCTAAACACTTAAAAGGCAGGATCAATAGAATATCATTAAGATGCCCAACATTTGGGGAAAGATGATAAAAGTTGGATTTAGCTATACTGACTTTCATCCCTGTAGCACAACAAAAAGTCTGAATGATTCCATTGTATATAATCCATTCCTCAACAGAGTCTTCACCTGCCACCAAAACATCATCAGCAAAAAGTATGTGTGAAATCACACAATCTTTTGCAATTTTAATACCTTTTATCTATCCTCTCAATAAATCTTGATTGATCAATCTGCTGAATCCATCCATAACCAAAATAAATAGAAGCGGAGATAAGGGATACCCTTGTCGGATCCCCCTAGAGCAGCTGAAGAATTCAGAAGGACTACCATTAACAAGTACTGAGATGCACGTAGAAGATATACAAGCCATTATCCATTTAATGGTTGCTGGAGGCACCCCAATTCTAATAAGGATCATTCTGAGAAAAGACCAACTAACCCTGTCATATGCTTTTTCTAGGTCCATTTTAAGCACCAGAGCTTTTTTCTTATAAATCTTGATACTGTGTAGCAGCTCTTGAGAAATGCCTATAGCATCATGGATCTGTCTTCCAGCCAAAAAACCAAATTGCTCACTGGAGATGTGCCTGGATAGAACAGATTTCAGCCGATCAGCAATAATTTTGGAGATAAGCTTGTATAGCAGATTACAGAGAGCAATCGGACGATAATCACCAAAAGACCTGGGCTTGCCTTTTTTAGGAATGAGGGTGATAAATGTGGAATTAAGCCCTCCTGAGATAAATCCATTAATTCTGGAGTAATTCACCAAGTCTTTAAGTTCACTACCCATCAGATCAAAAAAGTGCAAGTAAAGCTCCACCGGCCACCCATCAAGCCCGGGGCTTTTTTCTTTAGCAAAATATTTCAGGGTCTGTTCTATTTCCTCCAAAGAGACTTCTTCTTGTATGCTGGCCGCTTCTTGTTCATTAAAGAAACACGGATAAAGTGTGGCAACTTTAATCTGCTCTGACAAAATACATTCACCAGGGTTAGCATAATTATGACCAAAAAAGGTGACAGCTTCTGATTTAATATTCTCAAGTCCAGAATACTGATGTCCTCCGTCATCCTCAATTTCCCATATGTATTTAGAGTTCCTTCTCGCCGATGCAAAGGATTGAAAGATTTTGTATTCTTATCACCATAAGAAATCCATATGGCACGGCTTTTAAGCCTCCATTCTTTTTCAGTTTGTATGAGAAGCTCTTCTTTTTTCTTCTCAATCAGTTGCATGACCTCAAAGTCATCATAAGTAAGAGAACCAAGAACATTTGCAGAGGTATATGCCTGTAGATTTTTTTCTAACAAATGTAACTCCTTTTTATCTGCCTCTTTTCTGTCTCTAATCCATCTGGAGACAGCTTCTTTTAATCCCTTTAATTTAAGACAGAAATTCTAAATTGGATTGTTTTCAGAAACAACACATCTTATCCAAAAATTTCTAACCATGTTGCAAAAGGTATCATCACCGAGCTAGGAGGTGTTAAACTTGAAGGGGAAACCAAGATTATGATCCATATCATCAAGTTGAAGGATAATGGGCCAGTGGTCCGAAAATTTGTGTTCAAAAACCCAAGACCTGTGCTTCTGAAAGATACACAACAATGTCGATTTGACCAGAAACCTATCCAGTCTCTTATGAACACCATCATTCCCAAATCTCCCATTAGTCCAGGTAGGGACCAATGTATGAGGCTGAACATCCACCAAGTCAGAATCCACCATAAGCTGAACAAAGAAGCCTGCTAAATCATCAATTCTGGCAGAGGATCCCCAAATTTCAGAGACATGGCAAGTGAAGTTTAAGTCACCTGCAATGATCAAGTCATCCAAATTCAAAAGCCTAGAACCCTGTAGAGAAGTCCAAAAAGACTGTCTTGAGCATAGCAGTTAAGAATGGAGAGTGTTTGATTGTTTCCACAAAAAGACCCTTTTAAGAGAATTCCCCAGGGGGTAGAGAAGGTTTTAAAAACAAAAATATTTGGATCCCATGCCATAGCTAAACCCCCAGATAAGCCACAAGAACTAACAACAGCCACTTCCCAAAGGGGAAGAAGCTTGCAGAGATTATGGATAGCAAGATTATCATCACACATGGTCTCTTGGATTAATATGATGGCAGGGATAGTAGACTTGAAGAGATTGGTTAAAGCCTGTGCCCTGGACACTTTAGCCAATCCACGAACATTAAGGGACAAAACAGACATTAAGAAACATTTAAGTTGGGGGACAATGCTCTAAGCCCCAAAGAGTCAACCTGATCAGACCTACCCACCTCCTCTAATCTCTGAGAAATCGGTGTATAAGAATCTGAAGGAAGATGTGCATTTTTAGCCAAGTTCTTTTTCTTATTGCCCCTTCTAATGGTGACGTTTTGGAATTGCAAGGAATGAACAGGTTTTGCCATAGACCCACTTCCCGGGTTCTTTGAGAAGGATGGAAGAGGAGGAAATTCTTCACCATTTGACGAAATACAATATCCACTATCAGCTAAAATATCATTGTCTCCCGAAGAGAGATTGTCAATAGGACCATCATTATTCATATGGACCCCCGAACCCTGACCCACTTCATGACCCAGATTAAAAGAAGACAATGATGAAACACCCACTGAGGAATTCAAATCCGGCCCCAAAGTATCAGAAAGAAAAGGTTGAGGGTCCACTGAACAAGGGAGAGAGGACTTATCAAGGGAAGGGTTTGGAATATTAACCTCAGCAGAACCAACCGAAATAACAGTAGAATCAGTCGCCAAACTATCAAAAAGTTTACGGCCAACTTTTGCACATGAGGACGTTTTCAACTGGTTAACTACAGGTAGCCCCGTCACAAGGTCATGCCTCATCTGTATTTCTCCCTTAGAAATACGATGTGAGAGCAATTTTTCTGAATTTTCAATAAATAAAAGGTCATCTGGAGTTAAATCAGGAAAGTTAACAGGGGTTTTACAAAAGGACTTACCCGAAAGATCCGAAAAGGACTGAGGGTCACCAGCCTTTGAAGAAGTATTACAATTGTAGGGGCAGGCAGCACGCAAAATTTTTCATATCAATAAGTAATTATTCTCATAAAAGTATTTAAATACAAATATAAAGAATTGATTACATCAAAATCAAAATTTCTTATGAAAATATGAAAAGTGATAACAATTTTTTATTTCATTTTTTTTAGTAAATAAAAATAAACAATGATAATGGATAACCTCTCAATATAAATTCCATAATAACACTAGAATTGCATAAGAATAATAAATATTAAAAACATTTAAAAAGCACCCTGAACAATGTTAATTTCTTTTCAACATAATTGTTTAAACCCTATATAATATTATGCACAACACTTACACTATACCACACTATACCAGTTTTGAAAAAGCTTGGGCATCTAAGAAACTAACCAAAGTGACATTCCATTATTTCCCTTCATGAGATGAGTAAAATGCAATAGTTTTAGAATTCATTTTAGCTTTAGATTTTTACAACTACATTGAAAACTGCTACAAAACTCTTTGAAATACATATGCATGAATTATGTAAAGAGATCATTCATATTTCATATTGAGAAGGTGATTGAATACACATTTATTAACAAATTTAGTATCCAATATGAGTCATTACTATATGATTCTTTTCCCAATGCTTGAGGTTGGGATGATAGAAAAAATATACTTGAATAACTCTTACAAAATGCCTTAGCTAGGCTTGTACAACAATAAAAGAGTTCACTAGACACCACGACATCATGATAAATATCATTATACTTTTCAACATTCCCCTTTAATGATGACTAGGGAGATAGAACACAAATGGAGGAAGATGGAATGAAATTAACATTCCCCCTTGATGACAACTTCTTGCATTCCCAATAAGTCATGAATATGCACAAACTTTGCCTCTATCATGGATTTGGTGAAGATATCTATTGCTTGCTATTTCGTGGGACAATACTCCAAACAAATAACACCATCTGCAACAAGATCTCAAATGTAATGAGTATCAAGGTCAATGTGTTTGGTCTTGGAGTGATATAATATTGGATTATATGCAAGTTTAATTGCACTCTGGTTTTTACATCTCAACTTGGTAAGAGAATTCATAACCACTCCAATATCGAAAAAAACATGTCAATCCACACTGCTTCTTTAGTTGCTTCCTTAGCTGCCTTTTAATCTGCTTCACAATAAGAAAGAGAAACCATTCTCAACTTCTTATTGGACCTAAACCATGTTGAAAGATGTACCCTACAGTAAATATTCTATCTATAGTATCCCCTACCCAATCAAAATCTATATAACCAAGAAGTGACACTAAAGCCCTGTTGGAATAGAAAACACCATAATGTAATGTCCCTTGAAGATATCTAAGAATCCTCTTTGCTACTTTCCAAAGGCTCATGAGGATTTGCATAAACTTGGAGACAATGCTAACAACAAAAGAGAGATGAAGCTTGGTATGTGTCAAATATATCAAACTCCCCACAAGTTGACGATAAAGAGTGGCATCAACAAGAGGAGTGTCACAATCAACAGTTAATTTTCCTCCAGACTGAAATGGTGTTGGTGAAGGCTTACAATCACCCATATGAAACTGTGCTAGTAAATCATAAGCATACTTAAGCCGAGAAAATAAAATCCCATAAACCATGTGCCAAATCTCATGAAGACCTCGAAAATAATGCAATAAGCCTAAATCTATCATTTCAAATCGTTGTTTAAGATCAAATTTCAATTCCTAAATTAATGAAAGATGGTTTCCAATAAGGATTAGATCATCCACATAAAGAACCAAAATGAGGACATCATCTTCAAAGAAATCAACATACACATTTGGATCAAATCTACACCGCTTGAAACCATTCTTCAAGAAATAAGTATCAATTTTCTCATACCAAGCCCTAGGTGCATTTTTAAGACCATATACAGACTTGTTCAATTTGCATACGAAACTTGAAGTTTCAGAGGTGATAAAACCAAATGGTTGTTGCATATAAATTTCTTCATGAAGATCATCATTTAAAAAAGCACTCTTAACATCAATTTGGTGAATTTCCCATTGAAAATATGTAGCAAGAGAAATTATGGTTCTCGTAGTGTTCATTTTAGCAACATGAGAAAAGGCTTCAATATAACTCTATACCTTCATCCTGAGAAAAACCTTTGGTGTCTAGCTGGGCCTTATATTTTTCAATATGTCCTTCTGCATTAAAATTTGTTTCATAAATCCATTTACAACCAACTAAATTCTTTCCAAGAGGAAGGGGAAAAAGAGTCGAAGTCTTGTTCTCCATTAAAGATTCATACTCTACAGTCGTTGTTTTTCCCATTCTAGTTTGTCTTTAGCTTGATCATATGTGGAGGGATCATTTGTGGCTAATACTTTTGTCATGAGGAAAAAATATATCTATTTCGTCGAGTGTTGGATGGAATATCAACCTCATAACCTACAGGTTTAAGTGTTTTTCAGACCCAAACTGGAAGAGCAGTAGTAGTGGGAACAACTCTAGTATATTTACAAAGGTCGGGTGGATCACTCAAAGTAGTAGGTGAAATGGGATCTAGATCAGGAACAAAACTAAAGGGAGGGGTAACATATATGGGAGAAACTAAAGCTCAAGGAAAATTCAAGGTAACATGAGGTTCTAGTTTGTCTTTATATTGAGAATAGATGGAGGGATAATCTGTGGCTAATAATTTTGTCATGAGAGAAAAACATATCTAGTTCGTTGAGTTTCATATGGAATATCAACCTTGGAACCTTTCTGAACCCAAACTAGAAGAGGAGTAGTAGTGGGAACCACTCTATTAGCTTTAGAAAGGTTAGGTGGATCACTCGAAGTAGTAGGTGAAACATGATATAGATCAGGCACGTAACTAGAGGGAGGGGTAACATATATGGGAGCAACTAAATATGGAGGCAAATTTAAGGTAACATGAGGTTCGACAGACTCAAGTCGAGGAGAGACTTCATTAAACTGAACATCTCGTTGGATAATGACACTTTGGGTAGATGGATCAAAAAACCTATAATCTTTAGAATCCTCATTGTAACCAATGAATGTACATTTGTGAGATTTGGGATCTAAATTTTTTTGTTTTTCATCGGGAATATAGGTCCAACATTCATTGTCAAATATCTTAAAGTTACAAATGTCTAGTTTCCTTCCACTCCATTTTTGTTTGGGAGTAACCTACAAAACTACTTTAATAGGAACTCTGTTCAAAATATGATTAGCACAACAAATAGATTTATCCCAAAATATTCTATGTAATCCTTTAGTCGAATAAAGGATACATCTAGCCATTTCAACAAAAGTTCTATTTTTCCTTTCGACAACCCTGTTTTGTTGAGGTGTATAAGGAACAACCTTTTGATGTTAAATACCATGTTTAGAAAAGTATGCATTAAATTCATTTTAGTTTTCTCCCCAACATTATCAATTCTCAGCATGTCTTAATACTTTTACCAGATTCATTTTCAACTAAGGCTTTAAATTCTTGAAATACAACAAAGGATTCACTTTTATGTTTCAAAAAATAAACTTGAGTCTTCCTATTGTAATCATCAATAAAAGTAATGAAATAGACATTATGAGATAAAGAATGGGTTTCAATAGGACCACATATGTCACTATGAATCAATTGCAATTGTTCTTTGGCACGCCAAGCTTCATCCCAATCAAACTTTTCCTTATGATGCTTACCAAGCACACAACCTTCGCAAACACCTTTAGTGGAAGAAATTGTAGGTAAGCCAAGTACAATTTTAGATAACATTTGCATTTTACCATAATTCAAATGACCTAATATTTCATGCAATAATTTTCTTTGTTTATCAGTGTGAGTAACATAGGAATAAAATGGTTTCGTTTTAGGTGAATTAAAACCAGTAAATTTAAATAAACTAGCTTCATGATCAACAAGGTTGGAAGAAACAACTCTGAAGTTATTTTTAATGTCTTCCAAAACATATTTTGTTTGACATGCTTCAAATTTGTAACATTTTAACAAGCACAATAAATAGAAAGCAAAGTGAATTTTTTTTTCCAATGTATCATTAGGTACTTTAATATCACCAAAAACTATTACTGAAAGTTGTTTAACATCATTAATTGAAACTTTATGTGATGTGTGCTTTTTAGTGTCATAAGATGAAGTACTAATCATATGATTAGAGGCACCAAAATCCATAATCCATTCCACAGAAGACGAGGAATTACTTGGGTGAACAGAATAGGCACAAAGAGATACATGTTGTTCCTTGGAGGAAATTTTATTCTTTGCTTTAGCAAGTTCACTTCTCCTTTTAAAGCAAATCTTCTGAGGGTGGTTGGTTTTGCCAAAATACTTACAAGGGTTAAATACTTTATTTTTAGGAACATCATTAAAAGCATCATAGAAGTGTGATGGGATGGACCATTAGTATGTGGTTTATGGTTTTTATTAAAACTTTTATGTGGATTCTTCTTACTATGAGCCATAAGAGCTTTACCAATAACTAATTGACATGATGAGATAGGTTGATCTTGCTCACAAATAAAACTGTTACAAAAAAATTCAAAGGAGGGTTTCACAGTTCTCTTAGACATTTCAATAGACCTATTCCTAGTTTGGATGAACAAATCAAAGGAAAAAGGTAATTTTTGCTCTACAAGAATTTAAGGGTAGTATCAATTTTCTTATAATCTTTACCACAATTATTAAATTTTTAATTATAAGTTTTTAATTTAGCGAGAAATGACTCAATTCTATCAAAATATTTAGGATCAATCTCATGAATCTTCTTTTCGAGATAATAATCTAAAACATCATTAGATTTATCTTATAAAGAATATAAAGTTTTCCATGCCTCAATCGGGCTATCTTCAACCTCAATATGTACCTATAAACCATCTGATACGGTTTGACCAATGAGTCTTCTTATTTAATCACAACGCTCTTCTCACATAGCTATGTCTGTGGCATTGATAGGTTTCTGATGTTCACCATTGACTAAATGCCATAGATTCTTTCTCCTGAGAATGTCAATCATCTTTCTATTCCAAGCAAGATAGTTAGCACCATTGAACTTAGGAACATAAGCAATATCTAAACTCATGCTGATTAAAACTGAAACTACAAAAACTAATGCAATAAAGACAAGAAGCGAATGACTAAAAGAAACAGAGAAGAATAAATTAAATTCTCACAAATGATGAAACACTGAAGCACCTACCGAAAGATGTGCAAACCCTCAACAAAAGAACAGTAAAAAACTTCACTTACAACAAGTTTTATTTTTCAAAAAGGGGTATGTGCACTTTCCTGTAGGTGAAGACACGTGTGTACGTTCCTGTAGATAAGAAAAAATGAGTGCGTATAATGCTTTTGTGATTCCTATTCAATCTTTCTTTCAACCTCTCGTTGGGAAGCCTCTAAGTTTGTGCAGTAGGTGCAAATTTGGTAAGGCAAAACACAACATAGGAAACATGAACAAATTTGTGAAGGAGGAACCGACTCATAGACTCTCGTTTGTTGCAAGTACATGAAACACCAACAAACTGAGGGAATTGGCTTGCAAGCTTTTGTTCATTGTAGGTTTGTGATACACCATTGGATATGATAGCATGGCATCCCAGAGCCATTCAAGAAAATGCATCCACATTGAGATTCAAAAATTTGTTGAATGATGTGAACATATAAGTGACAACTACCAGGAGTAAAATGGAAAAAGGTCCCGAGTAAATGGGAACATTGGAAAAATAATTGGGAGAACCAAAATGCTAGGGAGGTTAAGGTTCTTAGAAGGAAGCAATTTCTATTGAAGGCCCAATAGAAAAGACACAAGAGTAAAATTTTAATGATGGAGATTAACAATGAGACTTAGAAAGAAAAGTTAGAAGAAGAAACAATTAAATTCTAGGAGCTCCAAGAGAGAGTCATGCATCTTGAGCTAGAGAGAGGTTAAAATTCGAAGAGCTAAGGATTGGGGCCTCACATGAAGCTTCAATAGGGTCTCCACGAATAGCTGCTATGGAGGAAGACGCATCGGAACAAACTTCGAGATCTAAGAAGCAACATGAGCGCTCCTTCCTTGCTTCAACAAAAAACATGAGGAATGGTTTGTTGGATCTACAATATTTGATACAAATGGTACAAGCCTGCCAATCTTTGATCCTTCTATTATGCACGGGAGGATAACATCTTTAATGCTTAGAGTTCCAAGCATGGGTGTGCAAATGTTGCGTGTGTTTCTTGGCTAATAAACTATCCATCACTAATTTCATTATGAGTAGCGATAAACCTTTCATGGAGAGGCTCTTGTCACCACAAGAAGCCATGCACACAAATTCACACAAATCGAAGGTCCTTCCTACCTCTGATAATTTTATGGTTGCTCATCTCTATAATTTTTAGGAACAAACAATAATCAACATAATGTCAAGTCTAGAATTTCAGCTTGAAATATACCACTCTTCAATCTAATATTTTGCTACAAAAAAAATATGGAAGTTGGAATTTTGGAGTGAGTATAAGCTATACAAACTTACTACTACTAGCACTCCATAGGTAGACACATGCACTTAACCCTACTGCAAGTATGTTATGAGATGACCAATCTACAAGATTTAGATATAAATCAACTTGAAGAGCAAGAGCATCCAAAACTTGCATAAAAAAGAAGGAAACAAATTTTTAGTCCCTAATATTTTTTCCTTGACAGAAAAAGGAAAAAATTAAAGAAGATCAATTATTTATAAGTGCCACTCACATTATCTACTAATTGTCTAGCACACTTCATAACCTGTGACAAGTAAATATCCTACCATTGCAAATATGAAATAAAAATAGATGTTTAGTTAAATTGCCTAGCATTACCTCTAACAACATAATTCCATCCATGGCATACATAAAATATCGGATATCCCCTATTATCCACAACAACTTATTCCCCACTGTGCATAAAAAAACCCTGCATAAAACATAAGGCAACAGCTTTTTAGTCCCTAATATTTTCTCCTTGACATAAAAAGGAGAAAAGTAAAGAAGAACAATTATTTACAAGTGCCACTCACATTATCTACTAATTGTCTAGCACACTTCATAACTTGTGACGAGTAAATCTCCTAGCATTGCAAATATGAACTAAACATAGGTGTTTAGTTAAATTGCCTCGCATTACATCTAACAACATAATTCTAGCCATGGCATACATAAAATATCGGATATCCCCTATTAGCCACAACAACTTATTCCCCACTGTGCATAAATTACACATGACCACCTACAACAACTTACTTTAAGAAACATGATCTCAAACTACAATAACTTGCTTTAACTGACGGGATGTGAACTGATAGCCTACAAATACCCACAAAAGCTTCTTTAGAAACAAAGAAGGAAAGAAATCATATCAAGGTCCACTAACAACCAAAATAGGTCAATGGAACTCAAAGTTACAAGAAGTTATTTACTCTATAAGTTCGTTATTATCATGCTCCATATTCAGAGGCTTTCCAAAAACTGACTCTAATCTTGCACACTAACCTATCTACAAGTATTTCAAGATTCTCTTTATGTTGCAGCAACAATCATTATCAAACTTCAAATGTGTTTCAAAATGACATAGGATAGAAAATTTAAGACAGCATTGATTTCTATAAACAATATAGGTAATCTTAACAAAGCATAGCTCCTTCTTTACCTCTCGACTCCATCCTGCTTTGTTTTACATATCCCTCCTGCATTGCTTGGAATTTGACAATCAACAAATAGAAACCAAGAACGGTGTTCAACCCGTGAAATTGGACGAGTAATACTCTGCAACAACCCAGAACTCTTTGTTAACTCGATCTACAATATTGACAAACTTATTAATCAAGAAGGAAGCAACAATCCCTCTACACCAAGTATCAGAACTACTATGATCAGCCAGACATGGAGCAACTTAAGTAAGAGGACTGTCTGAGATTTAGAATCGTGTTATGTATAGTTGTCTAATATTTCCATAATAACTTGGTTCAAGTTGCACTATACATCTATTACATCTAATCTGTGAGACTGTACCTATACTCAATCACCCAAAAAAATAACGATGTATCTATTAGCCATCCATTGGCAGGAAGGGAACAATTGCCAAATGACAGGGGTTTCTAGTATCTATTAGTTGTGCACACATCACCTATAGCTTATCTATTATTATAGATTGAACCATAGTAGCATACTTCGGCCGTATTGGCATTTCCCATACGGAAATTCGCAACAATTAGAATTCATCAAATATTCGGTATAGATATGATACGAGTATAGATTCTTACTAATTAAAAAGTAAATTTTAAAAATCAATTTTAAAAAACCATTTTTTTATTATTTAATAATTATAAAATATAAATAACATTCAATTTATTACTTTCTTATAAAAACGAATGGTTTTTAATGTACATTTATGCTAATTTGGTGTATATATTTGATTAAAAGTATTATATATAAGAAGTCTACTTCCGTATTTTATCCGTATTAGAATTTTTTATTAAGTATTTTTTCCGTATCGAATCGTATTCGTATCCGTATTCGTACTCGAATTATGCTACTATGGATTGAACATCCTGTAAAGTGCAATTTTAGCTATCATCTGTTGACGACAATGATGCAAAATTTTGCATACAAAGTAGATAAAATTATAGAGATGAGCAACAAATGCACACAAATCGAAGGTCCTTCCTACCTCTGATAAATCCATTTTGCATAGGAAAATGGTCAGATCGTTCAAAACATAATATCTACTCAGCTTGATTTAGGCGTAGTTCATAACAACACAAACATCAGGTCAAGCTATGATCAGTGGAAGGACAAAGGAGTGTTGTGGGTGCCGGATAGGTTGAAGGAAGCCCTTGCTACTTTAGACTATTACTCCCTTCTAGACATACCTAGCGAATCATACTTCTGTGTGGCTGAAGGAAGCGATTTAACTCTAGGTAATCAATTTTCTTCTCAAGATTGATTACGTGCTTGTTCAATTGTTCCAGACTGTGAATCCTTCCACAACAATGCTCTCTCCAATTAAATGCAGAGGATGCAGTGTCGTGAAGAATGCAGGGGAATTCCAAATCGCAGGGGAAAGGGGCTCCAACTACAACACAGTGTCTATGTGCCATGATCCCCTGTATTGAATGCAGTTCGTGGCCGATGACAACGCCATGCATTAAAAGATGGCAATCTTTTCGGGACTTTCCGACAATGGCCATCTTTTCGGGCCTTTCCGACAATGGATGGAGTGGAATCCGATTTTGAGTTGGTCACCACCGAAAAGACGATTGGCCGGGAAGCGGTGACAACGACCGGCTTCTGGTCCAAATCGTTGAATCGATAGACTACTCCCAAAAGATATAAACCTGGTCATGTTAATGATGCACATTTTGACAAAATCTATACACCAATACCATATCACATTGGATTCTAAGGTCTATGTTTCCTTCAACCTAAAAAGATAACCAAATATGGAACTGCAATTTCACATGGAAATCCAAGCTAGACATTGACAATTTTGATGATTTTCTACTTTTTAATTATGCAATACATGTAATAATTTGTGTAGTGAAATTTACAATTATGTTAGTGGATTAATAATATTTATTTTATTTTATTTTTAATTTTTATATAGTTATAATTAATATTAAGCATAAATTGATATATGAGATTTTTTCATCATTGTTACATTAAAAAAAAATACTAGTAAAGACAAACACATATTTTACTTCGTTAAGTCTACTTAAGTTGTTAACAATAGATATTCATGGATTTTGAGATTTCTTTCCTTGAGTTACAAGTAAAGTGGAAATAATAACAATATTAAAAACTATAAAATTTTAATCAATAAGTAAATATTTTTATAAAAATATTTATTACGCAATGAAGGTAATAATTTGTGTAGTGAAATTTACAATTATACGCATGGATTAATAATAACTTTATTTTTATTTTTATATAGTCATAATTAATACTAAGCATCACATCAAATTGATGTGTGAGATTGATTAAACATCACATTGATATAAGAAATTATTTTTTAGTCTATGAAAATATACGTCATTGTCACATCAAAAGAAATACTAGAAAACACAAATACACATTTTTCGTTTTAAGTGTATTTAAGTGGTTAACCATAGATATTCATGGATTTTAAGAATTCTTTCCTTAAGGTACAAGTAAAGTGAAAATATACATCATTGTCACATCAAAAGAAATACTAGAAAACAAAAATACACATTTTTCATTCATGGATTTTAAGAATTCTTTCCTTAAGGTACAAGTAAAGTGAAAATATACATCATTGTCACATCAAAAGAAATACTAGAAAACAAAAATACACATTTTTCATTTTAAGTGTATTTAAGTGGTTAACCATAGATATTCATGGATTTTAAGAATTATTTCCTGAAGGTACAAGTAAAGTGGAAATAATAAAAACATTAAAAAATATAAATTTTTCATTTTAATAAGTAATTATTGTCATAAAAATAGTTAAATATAAATATAAAAAATTACGTACATCAAAATCAAAACATCATATGAAATGTTATAATTATTTTTTGTTTTAGGTTTTTAAGTAAACAAAAATAAACATTGATTATCAATAACCTTTTAATATGATATTCTATAACACTAAAGATGAGGATGCATGATTGGGATGGCTTGAGTGCACCTAAACCTATGAGATATATATATATATATCCTTCGAAATACTTTGCATTTTATTAATTGAAATAAAACATCTTGTACAAAAACTTTGAAAATCATATCTTCCCTTGCATTCCTCTAAGAGGCATGCTATAGATAACTACACTCTATCAACACCTATAAGCTCACTATATGAGCATCTAAAAAGATGGTTGATTGAAACATAGATACAAACACCCAGTCAATATGAGCAGAAATTAAGTTCTTAATCTAAAAAGAATATTAGAGCCATCTATAGATTAGCCATAGTCTATACAAAAAACAAATAGTTCTCATATCACAGATATATGCTTGCTATGACAATAGAGTTCCCTTGAGAAGCTTTGTGGTGCTGGCGTATAACTAGCATTATTCCAAATATGGTCTAGGATCATGCTCCATAATGTTATCATTATCTTGATCCCATTTATGCTACATACCTTCAATCCCATGAAGGCCAAGTTTTGAAAGATGGTAAGCTAATGCACTTCTTTCTTAGAAAATGTGTTGAAGGCCAAGTTTTGAAAGATGGTAAGCTAATGCACTTCTTTCTTAGAAAATGTGTTGAAATCTTATATTTGGGAACCTGTAAAATAATTGGGAAGGACACACTCACGCACACATATTAAAAACATCCAAAAATCATTCAAAACAATTTTCGGTGATTTTAAACATAATTGTCTATCCTATATAATATTATCACAATACTTACACTATAAGTGGCATTCCATTATTTGTCAAGTAAAATGCAATTTAGATTTAGAATGCATTTTAGCTTTAGAATTTTACCATTGCATTGGAAACCACTTCAAAACTCTTTGGAACACACGTGCATGAATTAGGTAAGAGATCATTCATATTTCCTACTGAGAAGGTGGTTGAATAATAATTTATTCAAAAATTTAGCATCCAATATGAGTCATTGCTATTTGATTGTTTTCCCAATGCTTGAGGTTAGGATGATAGAAAAAATATACTTGAATAACTCTTGGACACCATGTACAACATGTAAAAATTAAGATCACCCGAAAACTAAGAAGAATAAGAGTAATATCTATGAAGATCAAAGCTTTGAGATACATGCATTATGGTTAATATGGAAGCTTTATTTACTAGAATGATGTTGTTAAAAAGAAAATAGTTAAATCATAGAAAATCTAAATCAAAACCCATCATACAAAACCTATATTTTGATTTGCCACTAGTATAAATTTAGATTTTAAAAAAAATAGATGAAAAATATTATCATATTGTCTAATCATCAATGTCAAATGTAAGCATTGAAAATACATGTCATAACATCCTAAAAATTTCCTTAGGACTTCCCTGAAATCTACAGGAATGTCATCGAAATCTAAATGAAACTTACTTGAAAAATACCTAGAGCATTTTGGGTATGCCAACAAGCAATCGAGTCTCGAGCGAGGTGTGTGGGGGTTCTCGTATAACATAGATAAATTCATTTTAAGAGGTTCTTGATGGCCGTATAAAGAGCTTATTGATGTTTTAATATGGCATTTTTTTTTGTGTGTGTGTTTTTAATCCAATCAAAGAGTAGTTAAAGATTTCCATTCTAAAAATTTTACTATTGGTATCATTGTTTAGGGATTCTCCATGATTCATCACAATTATTTTTAGCTACACGATTTATGTGCTCCATTATAAAAAATTATTGTGAAGATAATTTGATAATTTGAATTTTAGAAGAAAAAATATTTTAATAATAATTGTTCAAAAACACTATAGAATTTCGGTAAAGCTTTTTATAACACACAACTAATTGAGAAAAATAAAAGCAATATAATATTAACCAAAAAATAATATTACCAAAATCAATGATAATATTCATAATTTTCATAGTTAAAGTGGCACTTCCCCAAAATACATGGGGATAAATGAATTTGTAAAATGCCATCTTAGAGCGATTTAAACAACACGGATCTAAGCAGTGATTTCAGAGTGATCTAAGTTGTGACTGTATTAAATTTTACAATAATTTTCGATCTTGGAGCAATCTTGCATTTAAGAAGTGATATTTCATTTTGGAGCCACAATTTTGCACCTTCAAGCCAATCTTGGAGTAACCATCTTGCATCTTGCAATTAATATTGGAGCAATCTTGCATTTGGAAGCAATCCATATTGGAACTGATCTGAGCAGCCATGATGAAGTGATTTATATTGGAGCCAATCCGAGAATCTATCCTGCATATTCAACATTTATCAAAAATTTTGGGGGAAGATGGGGGGCAAACAAGTTGAGGGAGGTTGTACGGCTTACGACAACAACAAGAAAGGTTGTGTGAGGGAAGAGGAGAAGGGAGGGTGCGGGCATCAACCTAAAGGGGACCTAGGAGGAGGTCGTGGTGGATAGAAGGATATTGGCATGGTAATTTTTAGGGGTATTTCGCCAATTGGCTGTTTTTTGGGTTTTTTTTTCAAAAAATAAATTCGTTATTTGGTCAGTTTTACTCTTGAATATCGCCTATATTTACATAAAATATGTTTTTATATTGTAATATTCTCTAAAATTTACAATTTTGAGTAGTAAATTGTATGTTTCATATTTAATTTTCGCCTACCTATCTATATATATGATTTTTTCAATCCAAAATAATTGCCTAGAATACTATATTTAGGTATACTATTAGAATCCTTAAAAAATACCCTGGATATTGGTGGAGGAGTTGGTGGTTCTAGCGAAGGAGAAAGGGATGTGACTGCCTGTGCATGGTTGTTTAGTGGGCAACGCAATGGAAAGGGACTACGGGTAAGAGGAAAGGACCTACAAGAAGAGAAAAATATGGTTTATTTAGTTAATTCAATAGGTTTTTTTATTGATCGCATAGGGAATACTAGGATCCTAGCCATAGAAAATGTTTTCCGATGCCAGATTCCATCAAGAGAGTGAACTCCAAATTACATTCCTTTAAACCCTGATGGTGGGGTGAAATCCATAGTGCATTCACTCAATGCCAAGTTCAATGGTATCGAGAAGAGTACGATAGGATCCCATGACGTTGTTGGACCAGTTATTAGTTTGGCCCTATATCTAGAAAATATGGATAATGAAACCCCCATTGTGGTAAGCCGATAGGAGATCCCATCAAAGATAGAGTTAGTCCCCTCATATTCTATGGTGGAATCAAAAATAGGGGAGGATTTTCATGTGCATGACAAGGTTCTGATCAAGGTAGTGGATGAAGAGGTACCTACGCCAATTCTCTCCATGCCCCATCTAGAAAAGCCACCCCTACCTAAACAAGACGATTTTAACTTCTTTCTGGTAGGAAACTAGGAGTGATTTGAAATACATATGTGTCTCCAAGTCATGAGGAGTCATCCTATATTTCCTACATTGAATGTTGGATGAGGAGGCCTTTAATAGATAGTCTTTGTTGAATTGGGAAGCCAAAGGGATATCTTTGAACTCCTATTGGGGGTTGGGAGCGAAGCATGTTTTCCTCTTGTTCAACTCAGAAGTGGTTGCTCGCCATGTTTTGTAGTTTGGCACTTGGCACATTGTAGGATTGTTGGATTTTGTGCAATCGTGGAGGGAAAATTTTAACCTTGGGCATTGTGGTCAGGCTAACTATCCATTGTGGATAAAGTTTCCCCGTCTCCCCATGGACATGCATCTATTTGTGGATATGTTTACCCATATGTATGGTACAACATTTATTCTAGATGGTCACCATAAATTTTTTTGAGCTCCCCCAAGGATTTGTGTTGAGGTGGATCTAAAGTGGAAGCTTCTGCCATTCATATAAGTTTACATGACCAATGGAGTCTTCTAGCAAAAATTATGTTATCTGAAATTATGGAATGCATTTTTACTTGTCATTCTCAAGACAACTTGATTCACGACTTCCCTCACTATCAGCCTAGGCTTGGGGAAGGTAGGGGGGAGGGAGCACTATCCACAATTCTAGTTTCAGGGTTAGAGGGAACCTCTATGGCCTCAAAGCCTATGATGGGTAGTGAAATTTCTCAAGGTACATGTGCTGGTGGATTTCTACATGGGAGGTCATGCTCTAGTTCGAGCGACATTGGTAGTGGTATTGGTGGGGGCCAAGTGGGTGTCCCAATGATAGACATAGGTATAGGAACAAGTGTGGGCTCTAGGTTGGGTCCAAAGATAGATTCAAGGTTAGGCTCAGGAGGAGAAAATCCAAGAGACAGTAGGATAAATGGGCCTAGGAGATCTAGTGCCCCTAAGGGATCTTTTCCTTCTGTGGAAGCATCCTATGGTCAACCTAGCATTTCTCATCCAAGAGGCCTAAAGATGAAAGCTAAGGCGTGTCGAACGAGTACCAATAGTATGGAAGTTGAACAGGTATGGAATACAAAGTCGTCCAAGTGCAAGGTAATCTCTTCCACTGCACAGATGGACAAGTCTGCTAGCGAGATGAGTCCACAAAAAAGGTCCTAGAAGGATGAGTTTGTCCAATCAGTGAACACATGCATACCTGAGGGCCTTGAGATGGACAACTGTTATAGTATCCTTGGACAACATCTCCTATTGGAATGAAGTTATCCTTAATGTCTTGTAATGTGAGAGGGATGATGATTCCTAGTTGCAAGCAATGTGAGCAAAGTGTTGTATAGTGTTCCCGGATGGGTGTTGTCTTCTTATAAGAGGTCAAGTCAACGAGGTTTGAGCTACGAAACGGGATGAGCTATTGTTGGAATGGACTCTTTTGGGCCTCAAAGAATTTTCAGGGGAGTGGAGGGGTGGTGATTGCTCTTTCACCTTCCTTATAGAGTTTGGTAGTTACCTCAGGGTCGAACCCAGAGGACAAGTTTATCTAGCTCACCCTCTTGATTCAAGACCAAGTGATTGGACTTTGTGTTGTTTATGCCCTGAATTCCAACTCCAACGGGATTCAACTATGGTATTTTATGGCCTCTTCTTTACTAGGAGTAGAGTGGATATTCAACGATGACTTCAACATTGTCATGTGGGATGGAGACAGATGCAATGGTATGGGTCTAATGATCAATGGCTTGGAAAAACAAGCTTGGTGCATGTGCAAGGATGCATTACAGATCTTTGACCCTAATTGGAAGCAAAAGGAGTTGGATTATGGTGGGTGGTTCACCTGGACAAATTACAGATGGGGTCTGGACTGAGTACATGCTCAGTTAGATATATGCACGATATATTTTATGGAACTAGGGAGGAGGTTGTGTTTTAAGGAAAGCTTCATCATGTGGACATCATGTTGGATTTGACTAGCTCTTATCATATGTCAATCTAGTTAGTGATCTCTATATGATAGGTTGTGGATGCCCCTATGAATTCAATTTTTAAACTAAATGTGTCACATCCAGAGTAAGTTGACTTTCGAGCCATTGTTCAAAAGGCGTGGAACCTTTCTCTCCGCCTTGTCGAGTTCTAAAGTTGAATTTTATGGTGAAGGCGATAGTGCGACGCATTGTCAAGTTCATGATGGATTTGGACAGGATGATGGCCCATCAGAGGAGGAGGTAGCTATGGGAGGCTTGATAGAGGCTAGAGGAGGTTCATATCTTTTTGCAAGAGGACATTCATAATGTCACTCTTCAAGAGGATGTAGCCAAGTTAGATATGAAAATCAGATGAGGGGAGGAGTACATTGCACAAGGATCTAGGGTATGCTCATGTATACAGTGGATTCAGGAGGGTGTTGAGGGGCCCAAGTTCTATTTTGACTTCCTGAAAAAGAAGGTTGCAACAAAGAGGGTGCTTGGGATTTGTAGAGATGATGGATCCCTTATTGAAGTTCATAGCATGTTCAGTGATTACTTACAAGCTATCTTTGCACCTTATCCCTTATCCGATGTTGTTTTGGCAGCTTGGGATGCTTGTTGCAAAGTTATTCCCTGCAAATTTTATATTGGTGAGAGAGATAGATTAGAGCATAACTTAACGAAGGACGATCTTCATGCATCTCTTATACCAATGAAGAATGGTAAATCTTTCAGGTTAGATAGTGTTCCATGTGAGTTTTCTAATTCCATGTGGTACTGTATTGGGGAGTATTTCTATTGTATGGAAACTGAAGTGTTTTCTTCTAGTTTCCTTTTTTAGACCCTTAATTAGGGGTTGATTGTAACGATCTCGAAATCCTCGGTGCGATTTTGAGGAAATGGGGAGTAAATTTTTTCCTCCTATGTCCAACAAACCAATAAGTCAGTCCCAATGTTTAATGAGTTGATGCCACCATAAAACCTTTCCATCATTACATCTATAAAATACTTAACTCAATTCAAGGTATGATTCATCTTGATTATGGCTTAATGCCCAAACCAAATGGAAGCCATGCTTTTAAGTGTAACATCGATAAACCTATGTAATCAAACTTACCCTTTAACCCTTAATATTATATCATAACTTCACCCTTGTTTCGAATAGAAATAACATACGTCAAAAGACGGTTATTCACCTTTCTTTATTGTACATGATAGCAATAATTCCAGGGTATCTGTTTAGGATAGTAAAGTATATTTGTTTCATATAGGAAACCATAAAGCTCAAACTTTCTACACATTAAAATAAACTTATACTTTTTACAAGGGCTACAATGAACCCTTCTGTTATCTTGCATTCTCTCAGCATAAAAACAAGATCTATGGTATGCAATAGCTACCACAATGGAAATTGATTCCCTCTTGTGCCCACAATGCGTAAGAAAATAAGAGAATGGGTCGACATACAGATCGCCCATCTCCCTCTAAGCCAAAGCAACAATAAATATATAGATGTGTATATGTTGGGCCGGCACTCTACAGAGAGGTCTCCCACATTTCATAGGACGCACATATATAGTTAGAAGGGTCGGCTCTGAGAGGCCGTTCATTGTCCTCTCAATAATAAAAACCAAGTAGATGAGGGTTGATTCTCTTATATAGAGATCGCCCCTAAAAAGGAAAGCCACGGAAGTTTAATCGCAATTATAGTGCCAAACAATTCTACCCAGAGAACTCGAGTTTGTTCACGCATCAACAAGATTAACGCACAATTTTGTCGTCAAAGGGAAACTTAGAGCTTGATATATAAATGCCATTCCCACAAGTCACACAATCAGAAAATAAGGAACAATCAGTAGCTAGCGCTTTCTATGAGATCCACTAAACAAAAACATTGCAAATAGCAGACCCCCCCGGTCGTCCTACAGAATATTAAGAAATAGGATCCCAAAGAATGGCGTGTGTGATTCCATTGGTGGATGGTCTCCCATCACCCTGTTCTCTATAGCATAAAATATCATGGCCAAGGCTTTGGCCATGAGGCTGCAGGTGGTGGCCAAGTATGTTGTGCAGCAGGAGAAGAAGGGAGGTTCATTCTAAACATTGTAGTTTCAGCTTGGAAGGATATGGAGTGGGTCGAGGAGACTTGCAAGTAGTGTAGGATGCTCAAGATTGATTTTGATAAAACCTCTAACCAGGTCCTTCATTGTAGAGATGTTGGAATGCTTGGGGTTTTGCTCACAGTGTGTTGGCATGGTGAGCATAATGTTCTCCAATGCTTCAACCTTTATTTATGTTAATAAGGCCATGTTCCCCTATATATATATCTACATCATTCTATTAGATAGGGGTTCCCCATGGCATCGTACTTTTATGTGTTGACTTTATATGCTTTGGGATACTTATTGGAGGCATCTTGGATTGTTGGGTAGATTAGAGGGATTTATCTTCCAGATGGTTCAAAGATGGTCAATAATCACTTTGCATATGAATCCCTTCTTTAAGTTAGTGTGTTGAGAAGGCTTCAATGGATAAGGCTATGTCTTGTCTAGACACCTTTTGCATGGCTTTTGGAGCCATTGTCTATCTTCACAATTATGACTTTTGTTTGATTGGAATTTACTTGCCCCTAGCTTGTATTCCTGGAGCTTGATCATTTATCTTCCCATGAGTGATTGTGTCAGTACCTTGGTATTATTTTTGGGATAGGGTTATCTCCAATATCTATGTGGGATTGGTGCCTTCAGAGGCTACAGATCAAGCTTTATGTATGGAATCATAAGGATCTCTCCTTTGCAAGGAAGTTGATAGTTGTTAAGTGCATTCTTCAGGCCACACATATGTTTTATGTGCTTTCCTGTTTTCCCAACAAGGATTGGTTCAAACGAATTGAATAGATTTTGAGATCATATATTTGGTCGAGTATAGGGGGGAAGAGGTTGGCCTTAGTTGCATGGGATATATGTGTGCTCCCTAAGGATGAGGAGGGTTTAGGATTGATTAATGTGGTAGCATACGGTAGTATTTTTTTGGATACCAAGTGGGTGGTACGATGTCTTGGGGGTCCATCACCTTGGCAAGTTCTCTTTGGGCATCATATTATTTTAGCACAACATTTAGGCAGGGTGCGTGGAAATCTTGGCTTATGTGGAATCATCTCTTCACCCTATGTGTTTCAGGTTGGGGGATCTATTCTCTTCATGAGTATTTGGAAATCCTAGAAATCGATGGATGGATTGGTTCGCTGGCAGTGGGAAGGTAGCAAAGTTGGGTGGGACATTGCCTCTCATCTGATCTAGTGGCGAAATTAAGGAATTTGTAGTGCATAATTGTCAAGGTTTCAAGCGCACTAACTAAGTCAGAAGGGTATCTACCATTGGCAAGACCTTTGGGACTCTGATGCTCGCTCATGGAAGGAGTGGAGATCACTTGCTCATGAGTTGGTGTTGTTAGTCTCTGATGCTTGCTCATGGAAGGAGTGGAGATCACTTGCTCAGGTGTTGGTGTCATTAGACTCAGATCTCCCCTTGATCATGGAGTTTCAGTTCTTCCTTCCAGAGTCTGGTTTGTTTAAGATGAACATTGGGATGCCTAGTCCCTTCTAGAGGGATTGGCAGTGGATATTTGGTGCACTATTGTTACAGTATGATTCCCTTGTATGTATTCAGTTCTTCATCAAAGACACCCCCTCTCGCTAGTACTCAATGTGAGATGGGTATCATCAATTCCAAAGACTTAGTGGGTTTGTAGATTGCACAGTGTTTGGTTAGTGTGGCTTTCCTGTGTTTGCTTGGTTGGTGATTTATCAAGGGATCCCTGTTGGAACATGATTGTCATTAAATCAAAACCCGTAGGCACTAATCTCCACTACAATCGCCAAAGTTAAGATTCACAAGAGGGGGTTAATCCATGTCGTGAAACTCACGGGGAGTGATGGACGCAAATGCCAACAATCCCCCCCCCAATGTTACCTGGGTAAGTTTCAAACTTGAGACATGTTGCTCTGATGCCATTTGTTGGAACACAATTGTCGTTAGATCAAAACCCGCAGACACTAATCTCCGCTACAATCGCCAAAGTTAAGATCCAGGAGAGGGGGTTAACCCATGTCGCGAAACTCACAGGGAGCGCTGGACACAAATGCCAACACTCCCTCCCAAGGCTAGGTTGGATAAGTCTACCCTTTTGGATGGTCTATACTCAAAATGCCAAATATTGGAGACAGTAAGGCACATTTTTTGGGACTATAGATTTTCCAGATATTTTTGGAGCTTTGCGAAGGAGCAACATCCTAATCTATTCCTGAAGAAGCTTTGGTGGAGAGTTTCTTTATTTGGAGATGGTTATTCCCTCATGTGGGAATCACTTTCTAGTTTGTGGCAATGTTTGTGAATTTCTTCTTTGTTTGTCCTTTGGAAACTCAGATGTAAGTATGTATTTGACCAAAAAAGTAGCTTTATTTATACCTTTATTGCTCATTGGAAATAAGATATTTGATGCCAATTATTAGCCAAGGGCACTCTGTTAATCAAGGATGCCAAGGAGTTGGATCCTATTGTATATTCTTTTTTTTTGCCTTAGTAAGCTTCAGGAAGAAGATAGAGTAGGCATTGTATATACTTGTCCACTATTAACTCTTTTATTGTAAACAAATTTATGTAAATATAAAAAAGGTTTAAAATCCATTTCTTTTTAATTCATTGTAGTTATTTTTGATAATATAAAATATATATTTCTTTTTATTTATCCCATAAACTTTATTAATATTAAGATATTGTAGAGCATAAAAATCAAACTTTTACAAACATTTTCTCAAATTTTTACAAACTTTAAATAACTCTTCAAACAAGCTCTCAGAGCTTAAGATGTCTTAGTCCTTTGTAGAAAACAAATAGCTTGTAGATCTTGGGCATGCCATTAGTTACACCGATAGGTGTTTATATCTTAGAATTTGGGGTGGATTAGAAATCTATGTTTTTTCTAGATTGCACGAGGATGAGGCAAGTATACTATCGAGATTGATTTTATGGCAGTCGTTCCAAATTTGAAATAAACAATTATAAAAGAAAAAAATATAAAAAATAACTGGTAGTTGATGCATGGATAACTGATATCTAATGTATGGATAACTCTTAGTTGATGCATGGATAAGGTGCTCCCGTTTAACTAGAAAAAGGTGAGTGATAACATGTAGCTGAAGAATATACAATGGGTGATTACAACTACGCATGGAGAACAAGTTACATATAGCTAATTACTTATTTGTGGCACTTAACTTGTGACCTATCAGTGTTCACCGACCACAAATAAAGTGGTTGTGCTAGTAAGTTTTTAATGTATTGTAGATCTTGGGCATGTACTTTATTGATCTTAAGTAGATGTGCTTTTAATTAAATATACATATATTATTAGTGTCCAGTGTATCACATTGCTTCCCCATGATTTATGGGCCTTTTTATGATAAATTGACAGTTTCAGGACATCATTGATATTTCATGAGAAAAAGTTGTTGTGTTTTACATGGATACATGCAAATCAAGCAATACATATTTAATTTAGAAAAGAAAGAAACGTTTTGGACACATGAGGCTTTCATTCACTAAATTTCATGTTCAAATTATAGGCAATTTTGTAATAAGAAGATGAAAATTTCTATTGGAAACTATAGATTTTTATAAACAATAGTAAACCTTGCATATTGAGACAATACAAGGGAACACGGTAATACAAAAAATACTTGGCTTTTTGACAAGACAAAGTGTAGAACAGCTCTATGCCTTGAACATGATTCTTAACAGTTGAGCTTCAAGTGCCATGGAAAAATCACATGTTCAACAAAATATTTGACCACTCTCATCATAGTATCACAAGAATGTATACCCAACTTCATTACATTTCAAACAGTCCTCCATAACCACAATAGGCAATGATATAAAATGAAAAAAACAGGATCTTTTGCCTAAGTATCTAGCTTTATAATAAATTGAACATACAGAACACAGACTAACAAATCATAAGTATGTGAGAAATATTATGCCAGCCTTTGATTAAATAATGCACTTTAAAGTTCCGCGGATGCCAAACATAGATGAACCCCTTAAAGAATAAAACATCTTCTTTGCTTCTTTTAGCGTTTCTTTTGCCTCAGTGGTTGAAGAACCACTTTGATTGGGGCATCAAAAACAACCTTAGCATTCTGTAATAAAGGTAAAACCAAAATATCTTCAGGAAATTTGAAAATAGAAACTGATGCCACTATGATATAATAATATTGTACTAGAATGGGAATAATTGATAAAAAGTTGTAAGCAATAGAAGCAACTAGGCAAAGATAATTAGATTACGTGAAAAAAAAAAACTTCAAAACAAAAATGGATAATGCTATTCAACTAAAGACCTCAGGCTAATCTGTGACAGAAAGGGAGAGAAACATTTTTCTACATTGTGTTCACTAAATAGTTGCATGCACTTTAATACAATGGAAGAGGACTACAATGGGTATCAATCATAGGGCTTGATTTTGAATATGCTTGCAATATTGATTAAATGCACATAAAGATGACCCACTAAATCCACAACAAACATAGAGAGCATGATTTGAGTTCTCTTTGGTGCTATTAAACATACATTATTTAGTCTGTCTGACTTGCAAAGAAGGTTGTGATTCCCACTAAATGAATTGTCAAAAGAGTTTACCAAAATAAACTATAAGCTACAATATGGATTTTCCCTTCTAACCAACTTAGTAATTCAAGCTTTGAGATATGTGAGGTTGATTACCTTACGAAAAATACCACTATACTCGTTCTATGTAGTGATGTTGCAAGTTTATGTGTATTTCCTATTTAAAAGAATGAGTTTTCCCCTGAGTTGATATGCCTACAAAATCTCTCTCTATAGGCATACATGTTGTGTTTTAGAACTGCACTCAATGTATCCTGCAACCCTGATTTGTCTCTTCAAATCTTCACCCTGACAAGACAGACGTACGTTGATGTAAGTTATTCCTTACAAACAATGCACATAAAATTTAAATCTTCTAGTCAAATGGAAAAATGTAATAATTTTCACCAGGTTCCCAAAATAATCAAAACTTATGGGGAAGTAATCGGCCAGTGTATGATAATAGTATAATGAATGGAAAATGCACATAACAATCAAAGAGGCCCATATACTATAAAGGAAAAAATGCCAAAACCCATGCAACCCTCTTTTATTATTGGAAAACTTGAATGGAGTTCATGCAATAACAAGTCAGGCTTGCATGGAAACAAGTTGGGAACATTTATGTAAAATGAGAGATCCATGGTTTCGGAAAAAAGATAACAAAATGTAATTTATCACCTAGGTTTCGTGGAAGAATTGAAATTTTCAACAAGCTACAAACAACATGGTGTAAAAAAATACTCCCAAATATCCACAAGAAACTATACCCTATAACAAGGAACAAGGATCTCAATCACAACAACAACCACTGTTACTATATTTTTTCATCGAACTACAAGCAAAATGTTTCCAAGATAATCCTCTAGCACCAAAGGATGCAACATAAAAAGTAGTTCTATATAAATTATATTTATAAAAGACTTTATTGCAAGCATATATCCTGAAGAAAGAACACACTTGAGTACTCTAAATTGTAAGTGGTGGCATGCTTGAACTCATAGGCCTTGCATAAGGTCCTAGCTTCTGCATGGGAGGACCACCGGGGAGATATGTAGCAGAAGAATAGGGTGGAACTAACAAGTGAGCTTGCCAAGTTGTTCCTAAAGGTGTAGCATGTTGAGCAGGTGAGTTCATATACATTTGATTTGGTGCAGTTCCTTGAAACAATGATCTTGTTGTTTGTGACACAAGTCTAGTAACACTAGTTGGTTGTGGTGTATGTACAATAGATACAAAATAATTTATTGAATACATATATGGTACAGATGGAGGCTATCCACCAACTCCAAGAACCGACAATTGATTTTATACAATGCTTACTTTTGGAAGTGTGTAGTCTCTGCTCCAATCATCATTAACCTTTGTACATGTTCCCATTGGTCAAACATAGTCATTTGAAATAGTATCGGTTGTTAAAATCAAGTCTATTTATGTGTTTTCCTATAGGAGAAATATAAGCCTCTACTCCATATAATATCTTACATTGAATAGATTTAAATTGTATTCCACCAATCGATGAATATGAACCCATGCATATTCGAGGAAGGCAAGCTAAGTTTATGAACATTGAAGGTTTTCACATGCGGTTACCAATATTGGAGGGTATTGAACATGAGACATTTGTAAAATCCTTCCACTCCATTAGAAAACATAATGATATCATTAAAATTAAAACTCTAACAGCACGAGAGGGCAATGAGATCCAAAGCCTCTTGAACTTTATTCCGCGAGTAGCTTAATGAGGGCCCTTATGTCATCTAAATGGCTTCTAGTTGTGGCTTTATTCACATCCACCATTGCCAAGCTCATCAAAGTCACAAAAACCATGGATCGATTAATGTTTCTATAGGAACTAAGGTAAACAACTAATTTCATTGGTTATACCTAGTTTAGCTACCAATTCAAGATCTAGTACCATATTCAACATAGGTCACAACATTTATAAAAAATAGAAAATAGAAGAAGATGAAGGGATTTGGTTCATTAAAAGGCACCTAAGACATGGTTATGACAAGTTCTTCTTTCATTGCAGACTAAGTGGGAGAAGAGAAACCCACTTGTGATGCACCAAAATACTTACACTGTAAGCTCATATCATCCAAGTTGGCATATCAAATGCGCTCAGATTTTATCAATAAGAATTAGTAAAAGGCACATAACTTTTGTTTGAAGTAGAGGTACAACTCAATTTTTTTTATAATAAAATAAAATGATTTGATTGGGTCATGAGTTGTTTTGAGTCTCAACTGGGTATAATTCAGAGACATTTTTTCTTTTACAGCATTGTATTCAAGAGACTAGTCTACAAAGTGGAACCAGATTTCCAGTGGCCCAATATATTTTGACACAAAGAGTTCCATAAAACTAAGGATGGCTGCATGTTCATGTTAAAGTAAGTTCTGCATTGAATTTAGAAGATTGATGATTTTTTCCACAATGGGGGTGTTCATGCATCCTCACTAAATAAGGCCCTGATCGTAGCAACACTCGACCTCAAAGAAATTGCATCAACAATGGAGGGCTTGTCACCATCCAAAAATAACACTTTGCTTAATTTTGTGAGATCCTTGTAAATCAAGAGAAGATTACGATGCTTCCCTACATGTTTCAGTGCCATTGGAATTGTTGGCCATGCATATGGACTGTCACTTCTAGAAAGAGTTTTTTTAGGTCATTCATTTAAAAATAGTTAATCATTAGGTTGTCGCCCATGATCCGGGGTTTTATAAGCAAAATGTGTTTCATTAGAAACTTTAACCTGCAACAATAGAAGGATAACCAAATATATTTAGAGAAAAGTGAGATACAGAGGAAGTTATAGAATGGTGGAAATAGAGGAAGTTATAGAATGCCAAAAACAGAGGAATTTAGAGAATGAAAGACAAACTAATTTTGTTAATCCCAGAATGCTAAAGATGAAAATTTTAAATCCAGAATCGTAAAGAACCCTTACTGCTTGCTTCAAATCCTTTGAAACACAAGACAATTCATGGTGCCCGAGGTTGTTCACTACCTCTACTTGTAAAATAATTTCAAAAGAAAATTAGTCGCACCTATGAACAACACAACGCAACAGGAAGGGGGAAATAAATCTAGAGAAGTAAATACCACAAAAACCCTGCAAAATACGAGATCCAAAAAAAACCAAAAACTACATTTGAAAATTTTTACTATGGCCTGCGACTTCACAATCTGCGTTTGCGAGAAGGTCATTGTTCTTGGAGTAAACAACCATAGAAGGAGTTGTTCGTTGGCCCTCTGCATGTGATGTCCCCAACCCTAAATCTAAGACCAAGGTCACCCGAAAACCCAAGGGAAGGCTGAATCAAAGTAAATGCTCATCAAGATAAGGTTATCCAAGGTTGGGCCATCATGCCAACAAGCAAATTAAATAAAAAATTTAGCCTTCTTAAGACAAACAAACTTGCAATATAAGTCATTTCCCATATACACATGCACGATGCAAGGTAAATGCAAGCATGAATGTAAACGGATCTGAATAAGCTTTTACCATGTAATATAACATCAATTAATTAGCTCTTCCACAACCACATAACCATTAACAAAATCATATTTCCAAGCTAACTCTAACAATATAAATAAAAGATCTACATGCTGCCATATTCAACCATATTGACAGAGGTAGAAACTAGATCTATTAACTGTCGCCTACAATCATATTAACATAAGTAAAACCATATATGAGGGCTGCCATCTACAACCATATAGATGATATTAACATAAGATCTCATGGTTGTATCCTACATCCTTACAAACCATAAGCAAACACTAAATCCAAAAGCACATATACATTAGAATATTGTAAATAAGCACATAAGAAAATGTTAATCACTGACTACCACCCATAGCCATATCAACATGAACAAATTCAGATATGAAAGATGTCATCTACAACCATATGAAATCATATCTCAAGGCTATCACCTACATGCATACAATACATAAACAAATTAGGTCTATAAGCACATATATTTTATAAAATGCAGTAAACAAACATAATAAGAAATACTCATCTTAATCATGGGAAACAAGTTTCAATAGGACAAGGTGGGCTACCCTGCCATAGACATGCCATGATCATGCATCTTTCAACATGATAGTCACCCTTGAGCTAAGGCCATATATCCACAGGAGAGGTACTTTCAAACCAACAGGTATGGTGTGCTCATCTCAATACTGTAAACAATGCCACACAAAAAAAACCGTATCACAGTCATACAAAAATATTTTTCAATGAAACAAAAGGTGTTCCTTACTGGACACATCGCTCCGGGTGCAATGGAACAAGTCTCACAACCTAGAAATGATCAGAAATAGGTGAACCAAGACATATGGTTGTGCCATTTCCACATTGTCAAAAACCACAACTACACCTTTCTACATCTAAAATTTCCATTCCATCTACACTACCTGGTGCAATGGGATTCCTTTCACTACACAAGTCCCTCGGTACATTACCATCCACCATCAGGCTTCACGTTCATATATTCGAACATGGACAAGCAATGGGATGAGGACTCATGTTGTGTTATGCACAGTCAATCTTCAATCCCTATTACAGGGTCTTCATATCCCATTACAAGGCATTCAATCTTCTGCAATACCACGCATCTCCTCCTTGAGAGCATGCATTTCTCAACTCAAGAGGGCATTCCACTACACTGGAGAGCTCATGAGAAAAACTAGAGAAAAAGAATGAGAGAAAGTTCATTCCAATGCACAAATAGCCATTCAAATCCCCAAGTGAGTGATTCGAATTCCAAAAGGGGTATCTCCAAAGGTTAGAAGCCAACTCGAATTGGTAGATGAGTTACTCATTCACGAGGTTCCTTTCATGGAATAGCAAAAAAAAAATGCATCAAAAGTTGGGAGTTACACTTCAAAAAATACTAGCTAAATATAGCCAATGAAAATTCACTAATACATGAGAAGTTACGAATTACAGCAAGCCAAGGTCAAGGAAGAAGCAATAGTCAAGAAAGACCCACCAAACATTCTTCTAGATACAAGACTCTTTAAGATTCTTCTATGGATACAAAACTATTTGAGTGTTGTCACTATTATGTAAAAAACTTCTTGTTGTACTACATTTTTAACACGCAACGTTGTAATTGCCATTAAGAATTCGGGAATATATTTTTTATTTAACGAGTCTGACCAATTGCCTGTCTCGTCAGAGGCGACAATCCACGTCTCGTCAGAGGCGACAATCCACATTCTTTTTCAGCCCGCCCTTTCCAAATTTGTCAAGTCTATCGTACCCAGCGGCACGACTGCAGCCACCGCCTCCTTCCTGGAAATGTCGCGACTCGTAAAAGTCAACTCGCAAAAACAAAAAGCGGAAACGAAGAAAAACAGGTAGCTGTCACGTCTCTTAACAACGAATATTCACAAGTTTTGCACCAAATTACCATCTTATGGGATCAACTTGGACTGAGTGGATTCTATTTCAATGTTGGTTTAATTTTTCTATGTAGATATGATCAAATAAACAACTTCAAATACTTATAAAACAAAGTTTATATGTATAGTGGTTTGAATAAAGTTAAGTTCTCTGTGTCGCTATTGGATTTTCGCAACCACATAAGTCTCACAACAGTGAGTATTGGACTCTTGAATCTATGGAAATAATAGCTTTTTTACTAACTTTTGAGGTAGACATTTCACATGTAAGTCGCTATCATCAATATTTGAGACAGCTTTTAAAAGAATATGTAATACCTGAAAGTTATAATTTAATATTGGAATGAAACAATTTTATTTCTAATCCAAGAAGAAGTGCAAATATTAATAAATATTATAAATTTATGTTTGTACGATTAACATATTATTGATATCTAATTTTGAGATGAATAAATTAGCTAACAAAATTATAATTATTGGAAAATATAAAATTATATATAAATATCATTAATTACCATAATATAACTTAGAATCATAACTTTTATATAAATTGGTTTCCAAAGAAACAAATACAAAATCAAATTTTGAATTATCAAACATAAAACCTTTAAAACAGTTATTTCAAAAACATTACTAACAAATGGGAAAAAAAAAACATTTTAAATAAATCTTACAATTAATTTATTTTCAGATCTTTAAATATGAAATTTAACATAAAAATCAATTCTCAAGCAAGTCATTAATACTTATTAAATTAATATATCTATATTGATAAATTATAATATCGTTAATTTTTATGATAACAGAATAATATTACATGATTGTGATTGTGAGTCTTAATTTTAATTAGTATTTTGTATTTTAAAATAATTTTTACCAAAAAATAATTTAATATCCTTGTAAATTACGCTTCCAGGTATCCCGTTTCTGAAAGCCTACCCAACGGCAGACGAGCATTCAAACTGCGTAACCGTCATCAACATCTATAGATACACGCAAGCTCTAAGTAAACCCCAGTCAACACGTAAAGAATAAAATGATGTTCGGCTTTGACAAAGTCTATAGATCGGATAACATTGGATTCCAAGGTCTATATTTGCATTCAACCTAACAACATATGGAAATGCAATTCCAGATGGAAGCCCAGGAACTCGCAGTTTTGATGATTTTCTGCGTTTTATTCTGTAATTCTTGGAACTTGTGTGGTGCAGCCCAGAACGACAGCGTGGTCAATGTAGGCGTTCTACTGAACTACAATTCATGGGTAGGAAAAGTGGCCAAAACCGCCATTGAAATGGCGGGGGACGATATCAATAAAGACACCCAGCTACTCAATGGCTCTCGCCTGGTTCTTCACTTTCGCAACACTCATGGTGATGCAATTCAGGGGGCTTCGGCCGGTAATTTACATCTTCTCTGCTTTAATCCTAGCTTGTATTTTCTATAAATAGATAGAAATCAACCCTGTTTATGAAATTGTTTCATCTTTCAGATTCATTCTTTTATAATGAACGAATTGAGTTTCCGTTGGTGCGAGATTACTCTAATTTCTTCTATGATTTCCTTGCTGGGCAGTTTGATATTAATTAGTGTTTTGTTTTTGGTAACATCAGCTCTTGAACTGTTAGAAAAGGAAGTGGTAGCAATAATCGGGCCACAGAAATCTGAGGTTGCAGAATTCATATTACATCTGGGAGATGCAGCCCACGTCCCAGTTGTTTCCTTCTCTGTTACTAGTCCCTTTCTCTCGAACCACAGATTTCCATATTTTGTTCGCATGGCACATAGTGATGCCTTGCAGATGCACCCCATTGCAGCTCTCGCTCAGGCCTATGGCTGGAGAAGAGTTACAGCTGTTTATTCCGATGATGAATTCGGTAGTGGTGCAGTCGCCTCATTAAGTGACGCGCTTAGGGAAGTTGGGTCGGAATTAGAATATAGATCTGTCATATCGTTAACTGCGGACCAGGTAGCCATTGAAGAGGAGCTATACAAATTAATGACAATGGAATCGAGAGTTTTCGTTGCTCATATGCAGTCTGATCTTTCTTCAAAAATCTTTATGAAAGCCAGTGAAATAGGAATGATGGATAGTGGTTCTGTTTGGATAACTACAGATGAATTTACCAGCCTTTGGGATGTTCTGTTGAACTCTTCTTCCATGGCATACATGCAAGGTCTCCTAGGAGTTAAAACTTATATCCAGAATTCCAACAAGCTTAGAGATTTCAGTCAAAGGTGGAAACGCCAATTTAGACTCGACTATCCTCATGAAGAAAAGGCTGAGCTAAATGTCTACGGTTCATTTGCATACGATGCCGTCTGGATGATAGCTCGGGCAATTGGGAATTTAGGAAACACAAGTTTTCATTTCAAGCCCACAAGTTCTTCGCCAAGTTTTACACAACTAATGGTCTTTCAGGAGGGACCGCAGTTATTGACAGAGCTCTTCAAGACACACTTCAGCGGTGTAAGCGGGGTTGTTCAGCTAGACGATGGAGAAATTGTGGGTTCTACCTATGAGATAGCGAATGTGGTGGGTAATGGCTACCGTGTAGTTGGGTATTGGAATAATGAAACTCAGCTCTCCAAACAACTTCCCTCTACTGCATCATCGCTATCCATAGACAAACTTAAAACTGTCATTTGGCCGAGTGGATCTACAGAAGTGCCTGTTGGTTGGGAACAACCAACTAGTGGTAAGAGATTGAAAATTGGAGTTCCCGTAAAAGATGGGTTCAATGAATTTGTGACAGTAGCATTTGACCATAGCCGTAACCGAAGCAACGTCACTGGTTTCTGCATAGATGTATTTGAGGCAGTTGTGGATCGACTGGATTATGCACTGCCTTATGATCTCATTCCGTACGGTAACGAGAGCCATTCACACTCCTATAATGACCTTGTCTATCAAGTTTATCTCAAGGTAGCTTCTATAGTCCGTTGAATTATTAGATTTTTAATTCTTCTGATCCTGCCAATATTGATTTCTAGTTTGCTTGGCAGAATTTTGATGCAGTTGTGGGCGATACTACGATTTTCGCAAATCGAAGTAAATATGTTGATTTCACACAACCATTCACGGAATCTGGTCTAGTAATGGTAGTTCCTGTCAAGGCAGACGAAGCAAATAACGCTTGGGCATTCATGCTGCCGTTCACGCCAGACATGTGGTGCACAACAGGGGCATTTTTCATATTTACAGGATTTGTAATATGGCTCTTCGAGCATAGGGTCAATCCCGAGTTCAGAGGAAAACCCAAAGACCAAGTGGTGACTCTACTCTGGTATTTTACTCTCAATATTATATATGGTCTGCCCACTGTTTTATTTACGTTGGTAGTGTTTAATGTCCCCGATAACGTGACTTGACTTGACTTTTCTTCTTTTTCATTCGGCCTGCTGTTTCAGGTTTTCGTTCTCCACGCTGGTTTTCTCGCACAGTAAGCGATTCTCCTTCCACTTGAAATGCTTTGTTTTGTCTTCTGGTTGGAAAAATGAAAAAGCAGAATGTCACCATTTACATGGGTAATTTATATTAAATTTTCTCCTCTTACCTGTTTACTGTACTGCAGGGGAGAAGTTAGTGAGCAGTTTGTCTCGATTGGTGCTTGTAATCTGGCTATTTGTAGTTCTGATTTTAACATCCAGCTATACGGCCAGCTTGACGTCTATTCTCACAGTGCAAAAATTGAACCCTACTGTTAAAGATATTGAATCTCTCAAGACCAGTAGGGAACCGGTAGGGTATCAGAACGGTTCTTTTGTAGAACAATACCTGCAGCAGGAGCATGGCTTAACAAATCTGACGGCATATTCAACACTAGAGGAAGCTGGAGAGGCTCTCTCAAAAGGTCCAAAGAATGGAGGCGTTGCTGCCATTTTCGACGAGATTCCTTATATCCGCATTTTTCTAGCTTCACAATGCAACTATACAATGGTTGGACCAATCTATAGGACTGGAGGCTTCGGCTTTGTAAGTTCCTTCAAATCCTCCCTAGTTTATCTAAACTCCAATACATTTCACTTCTTACATGGTCTTTACATGGTTAGTATCTCACGATCAGGACTTTTGCACAGGTTTTTCCGAAAGGCTCTCCCCTGCTCTCCGATATTTCGAGGGCTGTTCTGTCTCTTTCAGAGGACAAAGAAATGCAACAGATTCAAGCCAAGTGGCTAAACGGCACCTCCTGCAGAGATTCGGGAGCAAAAATCAATTCCAATAGGTTAAGCATGGAGAGTTTCTGGGTTCTCTATTTGATCACTGGATCGGTGTCAGTGATAGCTCTGATTATATTCTTTTCCATGCTTCTCTACGATTACTTGAGGGATCCTAATGTTAAAGATAACGATAACAGTGATATGGGTGATCCATCAACAGGGAAATCTTTGAAAAGAGCAGTGAAATCGTTCATGGTGTACGTTGACCAGAAGGAGGGGTCAACCTCATCTAGCAGGCCAAGAGTATCAGAAATTAGCCTGAGCCAGAGCAACAGCCCGTTCTCTCCGCCCACATTCACAAATAGCCCTTCCTCTCTGGGAACGAGCCCTTTCAGCACCGGCTCGCTTTCCAGGAGAAGCTTCTCCGTCCTGGATCATGAACATGTGGTCGATGTAGATGAAAACGCAATTGCTCGGGCTTCATCCGCTTCAGCACCTGATCGGATAACAGAGGACATTCTTGCACACAGACCGAGATGAACGGAGACTTTTACCCAAATACTTTTGCATATACAAGCAAGACCTTTCATTTGAGTCTTGTATCATGCCATTTCTCTTGCTTTGCTTCGGTGAAATTTATCCTCTGAAATGCTCAGAATTTAGTTGTTGGCTCCAGATTATCCCAGATTGTACAGTGCTGTATGTACGCAAGCGAATCCGCAGAAGAATGATAGACTAAAAACTAGCAATGGAGAATTTGAGAACATGCATGCATGCATTTTAAAACAAGTTATGTTCTTCCACATTCTTAAGCATAAAATGTACTTTTTTTTAAGAAGAAAAAATTGTACTTTTTCTATTAATGTAAATAAAAAAGTATATATTCACTCTATTCAAGTACACTTACTTCATAGAGTGTGCATAAATACATGGCACAAATATTCCAAACTTTGTTCAAAATAGCAAAAGCGAGACAAACCCAAAAAAACAAAACAAGAGACCAAAAAGCATGGAGGAGAACCCTCAAAATCAGAGTTCAATGACAACACCTCAATGAGTAGGAACAATAAAATAACTAGTGATCAAAAAACAAATCAAAACTCCTTCAATCCATTCTTCCTAATGAATCCAACCAAACTCACCATCCAAATCTTTCTTAAAAAGAGCATCTGCTACGGCATTTAGTATTCTGTAAATATGATTTATCAGCGCAACCTGGTTTAGTCTTTTATTTTCCCATTAAATAATCACCAATAAGTCCCCAAAGATCCAAATAAAGTCAATACCACACAAATTTGCCACTTTAATTAAACCCCATAATGTTATTAATTCAAATCTCATATTTGTTCCAACACCACAGCACAATCGTATTTTGAAATACAATTCTGAATTTATAACGATGTATATACCCGCACCACTTTTACCTGTTGTAAACCCGCCATTGAAAAAACCTGTGGACATATTGAAATGTGGTATATTCTTAATAGCTCTTGGATGTTTGGAGATATGGTTGACAACACTGTTCACAACCAATTGGATCGATGGATAATGTTAATAAAAAATGGTCTTATTCTGGCAATTCCAGAACGCCCAAGCTACAAAAGCATGTAACATTTTATAAGACCCATGAACATGAATCCAACAATGAAAAGAAAGTTCAAAGTTTCCTGAATCCCAATCATTTGTAAAAGCAGCACAAACGTTTTTCCAAACTCCTTTGCAAACTTGCACAGCACAAATAAATGTAGAACCAACTCACCATCCCATGCTTTAGAAACACATATATGCTATTTTTAATATTTAAAAAATGTGTTGGGGAATTTGAGAACATGCATTCATTTTAAAACAACTTCAGTGCTTCCTAATTGCTGGGCTGCCATGAAGTTTGCCAAATAAGCATCAAAAGAATGTGCACAGAAACATATATATGTTATTTTTAATATTTAAAAAAAAAAGCGTTTAAGAAAATGTGTAATTAGAGCCTTTTAACATGACATATTTTTTTTGGTATTATTGCGTCGAGAGGTGTTCTACAACTCAGTATGAGGGAGATCTTGTTATTGTGTCGAGAGGTAGGGAGATCTTGTTAGTCTAGTGTTTGTAGATATTGTTGGCCATAAATAACATTTGTATGAGGGAGATCTTGTAAGTCGAGTGTTTGTCATATTGTCGGCCATAAACAAAATAATACAAAGTAAAAACTAATAAATATTATGTTGGCCATAAACAAAAAAAAATAATACAAAGTAAAAAGTAAATATGAGACTTAAACTAGAGACTTTAGAGCTTACGATTAGGTGATAAATATTATGTCGGTCATAAACAAAAAAGAATAATACAAAGTAAAAAGTAAATATGAGACTTAAACTAGAGAATTTATTTTTACTTTTAATACAAAGTAAAATGTAAATATGAAATTTTAGAGTGTTTGTCGAGCTTGTCGAGTAACAAAATAATACGAAGTAAACAAAAAATAATAATATAGAGTAAAAATTAATAAATATTATGTCGGCCATAAACAAAAAAGAATAATACAAAGTAAAAAGTAAATATGAGACTTAAACTAGAGACTTTAGAGTTTATGATTAGGTGGCTCACTTATTGCACTCAAGGAGCTATTCAAGGAGACGTTTGCACCTGAGGAGATTTGATCCCTCTCGGCGCTTGATAGAGTCTAGGATTTGGATCTATGTTGGTTTAGAATGTGTCAGAGTTTTAAAGTGTTTATGTTATGGATTTTTATGTTTCTACATAGAAAATTTAATGTTTTCAAAATATTAAAAAATGAATCTCTTGGTCATGAATGTAACCTCAAACCAATCATAGTCTTTTTATTGGGAAATTTGGACTTCAATGGTAATATAGGTATTCTTAGGAGGTTTTGCACATGAGGGATGGATATTGGAGACTTGAACATTGTGAGGGGGGGGAGAAAATGGCATTGGTCTTTAAATGAATCTTTTAAGTCTCATGGTCCATGAACAAGTCCTCAAACCATCACAAGGGCCCTCTAAAGGGGATATTCAACATCCAAATGGAATATGGTTGCTATTATAATGCGTTGAACAATAGAATAGGTCTCAAGGCCTTACGAATAGATGAGGGAGGAAAAAAAACATAGGCCCCAGAAAAAATTTCTAGGGACCAAAGCCCATGAGTAAGGCCACAAACCATAAAACATGCCCTTTATAGGAGATCATTGTCCTCCAAATAGGATATGGATTCCATTAAGAGGTTTGGATTTTTTGTGCACTAGGGATTGTTTCAATGCCTTGACCATGGTTGGGGGAGAAATAGAGGGAACTAGATCTTAAATTAATATTCTCGAGCTAATGGGTCATGGTCAAAACCTCAAAACACAACACAACACAAACCCTCTAAAATTGATATTTGGCGTACAACTAGGATATGGAATAATATTTGTGTTTGCATAATAGGGATGGGTCTCAGGGTTGGGATTACACCATGAATGGATCTCTAGGTTTTATTAGCCATGAACATGACTTCAAACCACAAAACATGCCCTTTAGAGGTGATCTTTGGCCTATGAGTGGAATATGGCTACCATTATGAGCTTTTGCATGAGGATGGGTCTTAAGGCATTAACCATGGTTAAAAGAGGAAAATAAGGTCCGTCAACTCTAAAATAAGCTTATAGGTCTTATGGGACAAGAAATATTTATCAAACCACCACAAAAATAATCTACATAGTATCTTTGTCCCTCAGTGAGATATGGGTGCCATTAGGAGGTTTTGCACACAAGGGATGGGTCCCAAGTTGTTGGTCCAAAATAAACCTTCTAGGGTCATGGTCCCTAAACTAGGCTTCAAACCACCACATAGACCCGGATCATTCTCCTCTTGGTGGGATATGGAGATCATTGAGATATTTTTCATCTCAGGCATGGCTTTGGGGGGTCTTGACCATTGTTGATAAAGAAAATCAAGGGTCAGAAGATCTAACTTGGGCTCATAATCCATTAATGACACTTGAACCACCACAAAAACCATCTAGGCTGAATATTTGGCCTCTAAATTACATATGGGTAATATTATAAAGCTTTAGATATAAGGGATGGGTCTGAGGACGCTGACCATGGTCATGGGAAAAAATAAAGGATCTTAGGAAATCAATGTTGCATTTAAGGGTAATGAGCCATGAATAAGTCCTTGAATCATTATGCACGCCCTTTAGAGGATATGTTTGTCCTTCAATTGGGATATGGGTTCTATTATGAGGTTTTAGGCACTAAGAATAGGTCTTGGGGTATTGATCGTGGTAGGGGAAGAAAATAAAAGGCCTCAAGTCTGATCTAATTCTTTTAGGGATCTAGTCCATGAACATTACCTTCAAGAATCACATAGGCATTCTAAAAGGGATGATTGATCTCCTAGTGGGACATGGGCACCTATAGGAGGTTTTGGATACAAGGATATAATGTTTTGTGCACAAGGATGGGTCTTTGGGCCTTAACCATGGTTTGGGAAGATATAGAGCACATTAGACCCTAAATAAATATTCTTGTACTAATGGGCTTAGATCAGGGCATTGAACTACAACACAAATTGTAAAATGGAGATCTTGCATATGAGTCTAAGAGGGTGCAATTAGGAGATTTTGGTAGTAGGGATGGGCCTGAGGGATTTGATCATGATTGGGAGAGAAAAAAAATCTACTTAGCCCTAATATGAATCTAATTGGTCTTATGGAACATGAAATATGTTAGAATTGATCAATATACATTAACATATAACAACAAATAGCTAACATGTAAATCAATAACCATAATCTTACTAATATAATTTCCTATCAACACAAGCATAAAAAAAACAATAGAATATGCAAGACAGGAAAGAGAGAAGAGAAATTCGATTTTACGTGGTAAAACCTCAAGATGGTGAAACATCCACGAAAGGATCTTGTTATTCTTTAGTAAAATTTCACTCTTACAATCTTTGGCATCCCCACATAAGCATCACATCACATTCCATCTTGACTTCATGTCACAACATTGTGTCATGTACCAAATGAGTATCCTTCGCCTCTATTATATATGCTAAAGTTATGGAAGATCACATCCCAATGCTAGAGGTATGGGAAGGAAGGCTATTGTATTAGGGGGTAGGAAAAACAATATCAGGAAATAAGTTGGTGATAAGAGGGAAAGTCCTAGCCAGGGATATATTTGGGTGGCGACCTCAAAGATGGTGACCCATTATAGTTGTATTCTTATCTGATAAGACACTCCACTAGAATATATTTAGTAGTGATATTTCTTAGGTACAAGACAAGTTATATATATATATATATATCGTTGTTAAAATTAATGGTATAACAAATCAAAAGAAAAATTCAAAATTGGTATCATGATAAATTTTGCATGTGAAATTGATTACCCCATGGTATCCATAGTGGAAATAGGTTTCCACGTACATGTGACATTTTCTTCCAAAAAATTACAAATTTCCATATACCATTCCTTGTAAGCATCTTCTAACTCATACCATGCATATCTTTCCTAGTTATATTCTTCAATGGTGAAAGAATATGTGCTAAAAATAACACATTCCTCCAAAATTTATGAAATGTTTGTTCCAAAGCTTTCAAATTTGCACACATATCTGGTAAAGTTGTGGCCAACCACATTCATTCCTCCTGTCACATATTCCACCTCCTTTCCATTCTTTAATTCTATGAGGGTTTAAGGGTGGAATTTTGCAGGGGATATAGCATACTGAATGTTGATTGGAAATATATCATATAATATGTCTTATCAAAGCCTTATAGATTTTCTATCAAATGGAATTGATATGGTACCAATATAATCCCCTAACAAAATTTATGTGCTCTAAATGACTTATGGCCATTAACAAAATCCCTAGAAAAGAGTAGATTTTTTAGCGATTTTTTTTTGAACTCATGTAGTTTTGTGAGACAAATACAAATATATATTATTTTCTAGAAATTCTATTGAAAAATACTCAAAAGTTAATCTGATTGTCCCGACCCTCTTTTTTCATTTGAAAACATGCAAAATCAAAGGAAAAAAATATTTGTTTTTAGCCTTGGAAAGTGCTATGATACCACTTGTTAAGTACCTTACATCTAACTATGAAATCATAGAAGATAACACTACTACATTTTTTACCATTAGGGGGGTTTTCTTCGTCCCCCAAAAGTGACTTCTGGGGGTTGTCTTCCACCCCCAAAAGTGAATTTTGGGGGTGGTTTTGGCAAAACCACCCCCAAAAGCACCGACATTAAAAGTCTAGGTTTTTAGGGGCAGCTTTTGAAGAGATATAAACCGCCCCTAAAAGTGACTTTTGGGGGAGGTTCTAAACCCACCTGTAGATACCGATGGGGGATGTTTTGAACCCCCCCCCTCTTAAACTCCTTCTTACAAACCTAGGGGCGGTTTTGACTCCCCTTCTTAAACCCCTGTTACAAACCTATGAGGGGAATTTTTAAACCCCCACTTACAAACCTATGGGGGCAGTTTTGAACCCCTCTCTAAAACCACCTCTTAAAAACCTACGGGGGTGGTTTTGAACCCCCCTCTTACAAACCTAAGGTTCGGGGGTGTTTGGAACCCCCCTCTTAAATACCTACAAGGGTAGTTTTGAACCCCCCTCATAGTAACATACTAGAGAAATTTCAAATCCCCCTTGTAGCAACATATGAGGGCAGTTTAGAACCACCCTTGTAGGAACACACCAACGTGGTTTAGAAAACCCCTCGTAATTGCATACAAGGAAAGTTGAGAACCCCCCTCGTAGATGCATATAGGGGTGGTTATGAACCCCCTCGTAGCATCTTACAAGGGCACTTTAGAACCCCCCTCGTAGCATCTTACAAGGTAGGTTTAGAAACCCCCTTGTAGCATCTTACAAGGGTGGTTTAGAACCCCCCTTGTAGCTTACCAATAATATAAGTCAAGATATAAAATATTTTATTAGAAATACATTGCAATATCATCAGGGCATGGAGGAATTGAACCACCAAGCTCCTTCAACTTGTAAGGAAGGAACTCTTCCATTGAGCTAGCACCCTTTAACAATTGGGGAGAATAGAAATATTAACACCTAGATTGAATCATTTGTAATTCTAAGAAAAGACAATAAGATACAAATTTAGTATATGTATATCCTTGTATTACAGTATATGGTCTCTAGCATTAAAGCCATAGTTGAAGCTGTTGGAAAGAAGGAATGGGGTAATGGGGGTCCAAGTGATGCTAGTCAATACAATAACTTGCTTGAGTACACACCATTTTTCTGCAGAGATGATGGCTGGAACAGTCCTTATGGTGAGTTTTTTCTCAAGTCGTATTCTAGTATGCTTGTTGATCATGGAGAGAGAATCCTAACAACAACTGAAGTGATTTTTCGTGGCATTGGAACCAATCTTTCTGGTTAAGTGGCTGCAATACATTGACATTATGGAACCATATCTCATTTCGTTGAGCTTATTGTCGGAGATTATAATACCCGGTTCAAATGTGGGTATCTACCAATATCTTCCATGTTTGATAGAAATGGGGTGATTTTCAATTTTACTTGCATTGAAATGAAGTATTGGGAATATCCAGGAGTTGCACCAGAGAAGTTGATCAGATAAGTCATCCCTGCAACTCGGAAAGAAGGGGTCCCTCTTGTTGAGAAGAATGCTCTTCCAATATTTGATCAAGATGCATACAATCAAATCATTAGGAAAGTCGATCTCTAACGACTAGAAGATGGTTGAAACACCAAAGTTGAATTGTCCAACTGATTCAGGTCACTACAATAAATGGATTGAGTACACACCATATTTCTATAGAGATGGTGGTTGGAACAGTCTCTATGGTGAGTTTTTCTCAAGTGGTATTCTAGTATGCTTCTTGATCATAGAGAGAGAATTCTAATAGTAGTTGAAGTGATTTTTCATGGCATTGGAACCAATCTTTCTGGAAAAGTGGATGGAATACATTGACATTATGGAACCATATCTCATGCCCCTGAGCTTACTGTTGGATATTAGAATACCCAATTCAAATATGGGTATCTTCCAATAGCTTCCATGTTTGCTAGACATGGGGTGATTTTCAATTTTACTTGCATTGAAATGAAGGATTGGGAATAACTAGGAGTTGCACCAAAGAAGTTAATCAAACAAGTCATCCTTGCAACTTTGAAAGCAGGGGTCCCTCTTGCTGAGAATAATTTTCTTCCAAGATTTTATCAATATGCATACAATCATATCATTAGGAATGCCAATCTCTGATAACTAGAAGATGGACAAAACACCACAGTTGAACCCATGTGTGCATTTACCTATTTGAGAATGAACCTGCATTTGTTCCAGCCTAAAATTTGGAGGTTCTTTATCCCATTTGTTAGAAAATTGGCATGAGGAGGGGGCACCTCATATTCATGGGAGAAAGAACACAAAGATACAGACTCATTTGTCCACACTATGGTCCCAATGGTCCAAGAGGTTGGCATTCCAACAAGCATGTATTCCTTTTTGCCAGAAAATAACAGAGGCAGAATAACAAGGTTCAAAATCCCAATTATGCTAGTTCCTCAATGATTCTTAGATTTAGGACTTGGTTCAACTCTTAAAATGCACAAATGAAACAGACTCTTTTCAAAGACCTTGAAAAAAAGGAAAAAATAAATGACTTAATATTGTGTAAAATTAGAAATCCATTGCCACACATAGAGATGATAATCACTAAGGATAGACACATTTTATTCTATACAAATTTGTTCTCCCATTTTAGATCTCCTACTATTGCTACTTCTCACCCTTGTCTCTTTTTCTTAATTTGGCAACTTTCATAGTTACTCTTAGAATCAATTTTAGACTCAACTTCTCAAAAATGTATATTCCAAAAAAAATAGAATCATATTTCAATTCAATAGAGGCTGATTTCTCGACACTGAAGTTATAGGAAGTTGCACCATGTAAACCACGAGATCCCTCTGATCTCAGTTTTATTTTTGAATTCTTATGGAGGTGGCATTGATTTCCTTAGGAGGTATCAGGATGATTTGCAAATCATGATTTTTTTGTGAGAAATTGTAGTGTTTCTTGACATATCAGACTTCTTTGTCTTAAAAGATAATTTTGATCTATATAGAGATTAGAGAGAGAAAAACACACATGCCCCAAAGTCCCACAATTCAAAGATACTCTTTCTTTAGCCTAGGTCTTGCATTTTATGACCATTCATGTGTATTTTTCAAGCTTAAGGAAAAATGTTGAAAAGCGGGGATTGCCATTTTCATTGGTCCCATGAATTGCAACAATGTGTCATCAGGGGATGTTTATTATTGGAACCCAAATTCCCAAATAGCATGGCAAATTGTTAGAACTGAAACACTCCACAATATGAAAGTAGAAAAGTCTATAGTTCTTACTAATGATCTGGTGAAAAAGGTATTAGATTTACTAACCATGATACATTGCTTCCGAAAATTTCCAACAATGACTTGCAAAATGAAAGCATGACAATAAGGTAGCAATGGAGTTCAACAATCTATGCCACTTGATCGCTCATTGAATAAATTCCATGTGTGTAGAAGTAAATTTTGGCTAAGACATCATTTCAAAGGAAAATGGAGTTTTCTACATTCGTCTAAAACCACCCTACCAAATATCATGCTAGTTCAAAAGAAGCATGGTAGAGACAACCAATATGGAATGATAAATTTCCCACTCTAACATTGGTTGTCACTTGTCTCAGAGATTGAGTCTCCTGAGAGGATAGAATATCAAATGCTTGGGATTCCTCAAGCACTAAGCCACCAATTAAAGGGAAGGGATTTTATAATAAAAATGATCAAAGCTCCATTGGGAAGTAGTAGGTTGCTTTCTAAACCTAAGCTATTGTTTCCTGTTGCTCTCATCGTTATGGAATTATGTACTTTGGGAGACTTGATGGATATTCTTTCTGTAATCACTTATTTTGATCACCTCGGTTTTGATAATCGTGATAATAATACTAGCTTATAATGTGTACATCCAAAACTATTCGACAATGAAGGTGTTCAAGGCTAGTTGGCCTCTCCCATGCCCTACTTTTCTTCCTATTTTATTGTAAATACTAAATACCAATAGCTATTTACAGTTTCCACCTACTATTGTGATAAATAAAAGGAATTTAGATTATATAGAGAGAGAGATATTACCTCGGGAAATTAGGGATTTTAAATGATCCTGAAATCAACTTTAAATAGGTCAGTTTGGAATTTTCACTATAAATTTTGTTCTGGGAAGCTTCAAATAGTGACCCTTAAAGGAGATAAAGAAGAGATCTTGAAGAACCTGTGGTACAATTTTAAGATGTTGTCTTTCTATATTTTCAGAGATATGACCTTGGGAAGTTAAGGTTTCCGAATGATCCTAAAATCAACTTCAAACAGGTCAAGTTGGAATTTTATCTATATCTTTTGTTATAGGATGTTTTAGATAGTGAACCTTGGAGGAAATGAAGTAAAGATATTGAAGTACATGGGGTACAAGTTTTAGATACTAGTTCGCTATAGTTTCGGAGATATGCCCTTTGGAAGTAAGGGTTTCTATATAGTATGAAGTAGATCAAAAGAAGATTATGAAGCAAATAAGAGGCAGATTATGAAGCAGATCAGAGGAAGATTATGAAGCAGATTAGAGGCATATTATGAAGCAGATCAAAGACAAATTATGGAGATGATCTGAGGCTGATTCTATAGCATATTGAATTTATATTTGAGGTGATTATGTCAGTATTCTTGTACTTGGTTCTTCAGTAGGTTGGTGCCGACATATTACTGAGTTGGTGCTCAATTGAGGAGGTTGGTGTCTCTAGTAGGTTGGTGCCTACATATTACTGAGTTGTTGCTCATTTGAGGTGATTGGTGTCTCCAATAGGTTGGTGCCTGCATACTGTTGAGTTGGTGCTCATTTGAGGGGATTGATGTCTCCAGCAGGGATAATTTTAACAACACCCTTGAAATTTATATGTATAATAAATGGGTGAATCTCCCTAATATATAGGAAAATTTGAATGTTATTTTATCAATAATATAATATGTATATATAATTTTTTTGCTAATCTTTCATTCTGTTATAGAATCTTGTAAAATATTGAGGAATCTTTCACTATATTATAAGATATTGTAAAATCTTGGCAAATATTTCACTAAATTATAAAATAATGTAAAAATTTGGCGAATATTTCATCAAATTATAAAACCTTGTAACATCTTGGTGAATATTTTGCTAGGAAGACTCAACTTTTAATTATGTAGATTACTAAGGTAGTGCAATAGAATACCATATACCAGAGCTCGACTCTCTCGACTCCTAGACCCTCAAATGAACAAATGCATGAATGAGGAGAGGAGGGATTTATTTATACATTTCACAAGTCGTATTGGGTCACTCACAAATGGAGGTGTTGGTGAAACACAACTACACTAACTAGATTTAGGTCAAGTGGGGAATCCACTTTTTTTATCTCGTCCCTTAATGGTCCAATGGCATGTGGGAACACAAATCTTGACATACAGACAAACTGATAGAATTGAACACTTTACACCATGGAGTGATTATGGAACCCATGAACCATTATTACAACGTGGAGTATTATCGAGACCCACAACCTTAATATAGTGTATGAATTCCCAATTATCTTATTTTCCAAATCTCTCATTTTTAAGCTACCCTCTAAAAAAAAATAACCTTCACCCTTCAAGACCTAGGCTTTCGACAAGGGATATGTTGTGAGAAGATTAAAATGTCGATTAAGCTAAGAATGAAAAGTGGAATCGCATCAACTAGAACCTTCACCCTCCAAGTTCAATCCAATGTGGGTGAACCATGAATCACTGTAGCCTTTATATGACATAAAATAGCCCTGATTTTCCCTCCAATACTGGAAATTGAGGGCTCAAAGAAGGTATCACATGAAATTGACTAATAATACAAGTGAATGCAACCATATGCCATAATTATAAGGAAAATGGAGGGAGAAATAACCCTTGGGAGCCTCCATTATTGAAAATTGGGGGTGAAGGAATGGTTTCACTAGAATTTCTCTAGAAATTGGGGGCAAAAGATAGATTGGAGGGAGATTTTTCTGGGGAGAAAATAGTTTTTTTCATTTTAATCATTAATATACAGGAGGCTATTCATTTTGGATTGTTTTTTTCTAATAAATATTGGGCGAATATATTTTAGCTGAAAAAGCTCTTTCCATATAAGAAAAAAGCCCACTAAATTTTTGTAACCCCCTTAATATAGCCCGTGAGATATATATAGCCCCTAAAATTATCCATGGTCTCCAGTAGGTTGGTTCCTACCAAACATCGTAACAGTAGGTTGGCGCCTACATGAATTTATGAAGATAAGATTTTGTGATTTTCTCCTGGAAGGATTTCCATTTAAAATCTATGTATTTTGATTTGATTTGATGTATATTTACTATTTTGAAGTAAATGAATGATTGATGAATAGTTAAAATAAGAAAAAGTAGTTTATACTGATTCACCCCCCAACCCCCTCAAAATAGCCATAATTCCAACAATTTTTATGATTCATGAAATGTATGTAGTTGTTGTTTGTGTGCATGATCTAGGAGTGCTTAAGAGATTTTGTTTCCCCTCTCTCTTAGAAAATTCCAAAACAACAAAATCTTGGTAGGAAATGGAGTTCAACTATGAAGCATATTCCACCCCTTTCTTTGCTTCCCTCCATTCACATGGAATTTTATCTCTCTACGTAGCTCGAGATAGTTGTCTTAGATACTCTATATCAAGACACATGTATTTGAAACTTTTTATGTTAAGTGACATAGTTTTTGGCCCAATAGACATGTTGACCTTTTTTCTCACCAAACTAATGTGATGGGACCACCTTCTTAGGGTATCTCTCTCTCTCCTTCGGATACACATGAGACGTCACTAGGATTTTACCACTTGAGTGGATTCTTTAGGTTTATGTTCCCCTTTCATGTCTAGTCCATCATCATTAGTTTGGTTCATTTTGAACCCTTGGGTCACTCTTTTAGGGAATTTTCCAACATCATGGGTCTGATCAAAGGAAAATACCCCCTAGTTGGGTCCATGATCACTTGAGATGTGTTAATCGATGTCCATAACCACCTAAACTCATTTGGGAATTTTTATTTATGGATTCAACTTTGGGCCAAACCCTAAACCTTCTTGATCTTTTGGTGTTAACCATATTGTATATTTCTTGGGGTAGCAAAACTATCAATTTTCAAGTCACGTAATAGAGGGTTGTTTTGGACCTCAAAACTTGCATTACTATTATACCAAATCCATGAAAAACAATTAATATACATGGTATGATGGTTCTATACAACTCAGGTACCCCAATAGTCAATACAATGTCCTCTTACTCCTTTGGGTCCCTCCTTTGTTTATTTAGACCCTTCTATTCTTCTTTAAAAATCCGTTTGGATTCTTTCAACACATTTTATCTTGTAAAACCCTAATTTTTAGGCACATAATCATATTAGCTATTAATTTCCCTCCACCATGTTCAATTGCATAGTTTTACTTGCACTTGCCATATCAAACGTCTATACAAGGACTCCCTTAGCTAGTTTGGATTCAATATTGTAGGTTTGAATAATTCATCATATGTCATGTTCATTGGCATAGTTCCACTCATACCTTGGAAAAATAAACCCTACAACCTTAATGGAAGTTCCATTATAGCTAGGGATTTAGGGACACCTTAATGGGAGTTCCATCACACCTAAGCTTTTAGGGAGATACCAATCACCCCATTTAAGATCACTAAGCCTCTCTAATATACACATTTCATTAAAAATTTGAACTAAATTATGATATGTTGGAACCAAAGGCTATGCAGGTTCATAACATTTGTGGAGTTTCTAGAGATAGTCAACTGAAAGACAACAATTGACTAGTAGAGAAGTCGAATGGAGGCTCGACTAAGTGGTCAATTGATCAGTCCACTGAATGGTTGATGAGCCATTGGTCGATTCGATTAAAGAAGTCAACTAATCAGTAAGATTTTGTAGATTTCCTAGAAACAGTTAGAACCGATGACCCTTACTTGTGGACCAAATCATCCTCACTTCAAGGAATTTAGTTAGATATGGAGACTATAAAATAACAACCCTATGGGTTATATTTATATCGATTTCTATGAATGAATAATTCATTGTAATGTTTTGATCACAATGCATTGTGTTTAAGTGTTGTAAACAATGTCTTTAGACACCACCCTTCTTCTTGGAAAACTTATCCCTTCTGTTATTTTCTTTTGTGTCCTGTTCTTCAAAAGGTGTTTTCCCAACATGGTATCAGAGCTATTGGTTTTGACCTAGCCTGTTGTTTCATAATTGTCTGAGTCAAATTTAGAGTTGATCGAATCTAGGATGAATATTTGTCGAAAGATACGTTTTTGAACTTGGATTAGATCTGCTTGATATCATAAGGATGGCATCCAAGATAGAGCCTGTTATTTTGTATGGTCATAATTATGCAATATGGGCACTAGATATGGAAACATTGTTGAAGAGCAAGGGACTATGGAAATATGCTAAGGTCACTATTTTGGATCCAACTAATGACCGGGATAAGTTTGTCATCAATGGAAAGAAGGATGAGGTTGTTGGAGTCATTACAATTTACATTTTAAGGGAGATTCACTTTTATACAAGTGGAATCGATTGCCTTCATGTTGTTTGGAGTAACTTGAATTTATTGTTCAACAAGTTTAATGAAAGTCAAGTGATGCAGATAGAGAAATAGTTGATCTCTATAGAACCCCATTCCTTTGAAAGGATTAAGGACTATTTGGCTCGCATCAAAGAGATACAACTGAAATTGGGCGAATGTGGCCATAGTTTTCCGAAGAAGGGTGGACAAATAATTGAGCTGGTCTTGATTAATCTGAGAACACGTTACGATGTATTCTACTCCTCATTTCACTCCAATTGGATGTCGTGGAAATAATATGGTAAGGACTTCACCTATGATGTACTATGTGATTTATTAATCAAGGATCAACAAAAGATGCTTGATGAAGGGAAGCTTGGTAGTAGACACTAGGCTCACTTGCTCAGGGGAAAGGTTAAACAAAATTATAAAGAATGAGGTTGACATCGACCAAGAAGAATCAAAATAAGAAAACCTATCACTACCATGGAAAGGTGGGACATGTGGAGAAAACCTATTGGAGGGAAACAAAAGATTAGAAGAAAAGGTCAAGCATCTTGAAGAAGGCATGTTGACTAGTCCTTCAATCAACCAACCTGCAAATAAATTTACCTTTTCTGTTAGCACTTCCAAAACATAACATGCTCACACCACTCAAACTGAGTGGATAGTCGATTCTAGGTGAACTCATCATATGGCTAAGGATGTTTCTCTGTTCTCTTCCATAAGTGGAGCTCTAGAAAAGAATATTTATGTAGTTGATGATTATTCTCTTATGTTTGTTGGAATTAGAGATGTTGAATGTCGACATGGTCAAATATCAAATGTCTATAATGTTCTTAGCTTGAGTGGAAAATTGCTATTGGTTTCACAATTTACATAGACTGGTAAGATTGTGAGAGTCTATTTCTTCAGGATATTTCAATCCAAGTGATGTACTATACAAGTTTTGTCACTCTTCCAAGAATGATTTCCAACCGTCTGAACTCATTGCTCAGACCGACGACATAATTCAAATTTGGCATGAATGGCTTGGACATCTAAACTTTTGAAGTGTGAAGATGATGGTAACAAAGAATATGGTTACTGGTCTCCCAAAGACTATTCCATCTGGTTGATTTTGTAAAGGATGTGTACTTGGAAATTATCATCAAGAAACCTTTGATTCTAGGAAATCATGGAAAGCACAAGACCGATTAGAAAATTTTCACAATGATATATATTGCATGAATAAACCCTCATTAACAGGTGTAAAGTATATTTTAACCTTCATTCGTGATATCTCTAGATTTACATGGGTTTATTTCTTGAAAAATAAGAGTCATTCCTTTGAAAGATTCAAGGAATTTAGGGCATTGGTTGAGAAGCAATGTGGTCGACCTATCAAGTGCTTGAGATTAGACAATGGTGGAGAATATGTGAGTCAATAGTTTGAATAATATCTATTGTAGAATGGTATTTATTGGAAGAGATCTATCCCTTACACCCCTCAACAAAATGGACTTGCAGGGAGGAACAATAGGACTATGGTAGAAATGGACCAGTGCACACTGCAGGCCAAAGACCTTCCAACTAAAATTTTGGCAGAAGCTGTTTATAGCTCAACCTATCTCCTGAACTTGGTTCCAACTAGAGTTGTCAATTACAAGACTCTAGTTGGGAAGTGGCATGGAAGAAAACCCTCTATTGGACACCTCAATACCTTTGGATGTGTTTCCTGGGTGCATATCAGTGATAATTGCGGGAATAAATTGGATGTAAAGAGTCATGCTTGCACCATAATGGGATACTCTAATGAATCAAAATCCCATCGACTAGTTGACCTGGTCAAACAAGAGACATTTTGAGCAGAAATGCGATTTTTTATGAGAATATTTCATGTATTAAGTTATTGAACTCCTCCTTTGGTCTATTGCATAGTGATCCTTTTGATATTTTTGAAGAATATGGATTGATTTTACCTTCCTTTGAAGTCTCAACTAGATAATCGATCTTGTTCCTTAGTCAACTAGTATTCGATCTACATCAACTGAAAACATCAAAACACCTACTCATTTGAATAACAATTAGCGATATGATTCATTGTCGACTTGTCTACCTCGGTGGGCTTCTAAAACTTTAGAAGCTGTAGGACTCAATGTTGTAGATGCTAGTATTGGATGGTAGACCCGCATTCATAAAAAACATGGCAGTGTTACACTAATGGCACATGTTCTTGAAACATGTGATCCTAACATTTATGATGATGCTCAGGGGAGTGCCTAAATGGTAAAATTCTACATATACTGAACTTTATTCTTTGAAAAAGAATCACACTTGGGAACAAATTCCCTAGCCACAAGGAAATAATGTTGTGAAGTGTAAATGGGTCTAAAAGACCAATTTTACTTCCGACAGTGTTATTGAACATCATAAGGCTCAATTGTTAGCCAAGAGATTCTCTCAGTAAGATTGCATCAAATATACTAAAACCTTTTCCCCTGTTGTAAAGATGAACTCGATCCAAATGATCTTTTCACTTGCTGCTCAGTTTGAATAGGAACTTCATCAAATGGATGTAAAAAGTGCCTTTCTTCATGCAGACTTGCTTGAAGAAATATACATGGAGCAACCCCTTAGCAAGGAAAATTTTGGGGGCGAATCTTCGCCCAAGGGAAAAAAATAATGGTGTTTTAAATTTTGATGGGGCAAATTTTATATAGAAATATTTTAAATAATTCTCCCTAAAATTACATTTTTTTTAATATCTAAATTGTCTCACCCATCCAAAATTATAAATGAAATTTATGTTAATATATTTTTTCCCTCCAAATTAATCATGGATCCTCCATTTTCTCCCCCGATCCTTTGGATTTAGTAATTTATAGGGAGTAATTCGCCCACGATTTCATTAAAAAATCCTTAAAGATAACCTTTATTCGGTAAAAAAGGTGTAGTCTAAATATTCTACATTTTCAACCTTTTCCAAGCATATTTTCCATCTCATTTTGTTTGTATTCTGAGTGGAAATCTTTAAAAAATCTTCGAATCATAAATATTAGCTATGGAAATTGCATAATTTGGGTGCCAAGGGAGTATTCAAGGGTGTTGAATCTATTTATGGATTCAGAAACACAATTTAAACAAGTAAAAATATGGATTTTACCAAAATATTTTTTTATCTAATTCCGACCAAAACCCACCGTAAAGTCGAAAACGTAGAATAAATAGACTGTAATGGGTTTATCGTTGGTTGTTTATGGGCCCATGGTTTTGGGTGTCCCATGGTATTTTCCCATGTTATTATTCCATGGGATAAATCCTATTTAAGGACTTGAGGTACTCTATTGTATTTAGAAGATCCAATTTTTTTCTTAAGATATATGGTAAATTACATGGAAACACATTGTTTCAATTTCAATGTTAAGAGCCTTTCTCTATTTTATTATATTATTGAAAATAGTTACCAATCCAATGTTTTACTTTCCATTTGATAAATTAGACCGTTATTTTATTTGATAAATTCATTTTAGAGTATTAACTTCTCTTAAAACTTCAATTTCATTGAAGTCATTACAATGAGTAAATAAGAGATCATAATATGCAGTGCACAAAACCACAACGATTTTGGAGCACGAACAAATAATAACTATGATTAGTGTTTTAAGTGTTTTATTGTTTCAATTAAAAATAATAATGACTCATTCCATTCAATTCTACTTATTAAAATTTTCTTCTTCCATATAGTGTGTTTTTGTATTTTCAATTCAATTCTACTTATTAACATTTTCTGTTTGCATATAGTAAGTTTTTGTATTTTCAATTCAAAACTTTTTTGTTTTAAGCTAAATCATATTTACTATTTTTAAATTATGTAAGAACTTCTTCAATGATTGGATTTGATGATGTTAAACAGTTGGTGAATAAGGTTTGGTTCATATACATATTATAATAAAATGGATTTCAATTGATTGTAGATATTTTGTAATATAAAATAATTTATTTTTTATTTTTTGAATATATCTATTAAAATTAATAAAATGGATTAGAATATATATTTCATTTATATTTATTATTGTATTTAAGATCAATATTCACAATATTTTATAATTTGCCAATGTTTTACAAATATTTTATAAATCAATGAATCATTCGCCAAAAAATATTTGAATACATATTTTATTATTGATAAATTAGCCTTTGAATTTTCCTACTAACCAATAAGATTCACCCATTTATTATACATATAAATTTATGGAGGGTTCTTAAAATTTTCCATGCCCCCTAGTTTTGTGACATATTTTAGCATTGTTTGTCGACTGAAGAAGTCCTTGTATGGTTTGAAATAAGCACCCCATGCTTGGTATGAAAAGATTGATAGTTTCTTCTTGGCTTCAAACATTGTGAATCTGATCACAGTATTTATATATTACATGTTCATGATGATACTTTAATTGTGGAATTGTATGTTAATTTTTTATTGATAACCAGAAACAATGTCAACTTGATTTTGAGGTTGAAGAAACAACTTGCGGACACCTTTGAAATGACTGATCTTGGTATGTTGCATTTCTTTGGGCATTCAAATTTTGCAAATGAATGATGGTATCTTTCTTTCTCAACCAAAATATGCTTTGGATATTTTGAAGTGATTCAAAATGGATGGATGTAAGTCTTGTGCTACACCTTATCAGTTGGGCATTAAATTGTCTAAGGATTGTGACTCTCCTCGAGACAACACCACCCTTTATAGGAGTTAGTTACTAGCTTGATTTATCTTACTCGTAGTCAACTTCATCTCTCCCTTTTTATTAGTGTGGCTTCTCATTTCATGCAAGATCCTCGCAAAAGCCAATAGAAAGCTACAAAGAGAATTGTTTGGTATATTAATGGAAATTATCAATATGGTATCTAATATTGTCATAGTTTAGAACCATCGGTTAGGTTTACTAATTCCTATTGTGGAGGTGGCATTGACGACCGTAAATCCACTTTTGGCTATGTGTTTTGTCTTCCTTCTGGATTGTTTGTATGGTTGTGTAAGAAACATAAGTTAGTCTATCTTTGATAACAGAAGAGGAATATCATGGATCTATCAATGTAGGTACATAGGCAGTTTGGATCTGTCATCATCTTTTGGAAGATATTGGTTTTCCTGTTCTGGCATCGATTGTTATCCATTTTGACAATCATAGTGCAATACAGGCTAATGATAATCCTATTGCACACAAAAAAATGAAGCATGTTGAACTTCATGTCAACTGCCTGAGACAATTGATACATGATAATTTTGTAACACTTATTTATTGTAGGAAAATTGATCCGATTGTTGATATATTTACAAAGCCTCTACCAGAAGCTAAGTTTGTCATGAAACTTTGGTATATGCTTGGGATTTAGTCAGTTGTAATTATGGAAAGTGTTCGGAGAACATAATTCCACCTCCCGAATCTCTAGAGTATTGTGCATATTAAAAGCCCCAATTTTGCACTTAATTTTCAATATATATATATACATATACATATATACTTCATATATTTACAACAAAATATTTTTAACCAAACCTACTCTTGTTTTTGGTTTCAAAACATTTAAATAAAATACTAATCCATAATTAAATTGGTCATTCTTTTGCTTTTCATAATTCCCATTATAATTTGGACAAACAAAATTTCAACGCAATAAATACACATTTGACAATTTTTTTTTTATATATATTGGATATTTATAATTGGAGTTGTATATCAATATTTATAATTTATTCATTAGATGTGAATACTATAAAAGGATTTAAGTTTCTTATAATTTTTCATTAATTAATTTTGTTAGAGGGAAATACTATACAAAGATTTAAGTATTACTAAATTGATTATACATGACTAAAAAAATGAAGACCTCATTAATCATAAGTAGTTCCAATAAAAAGTATTGTAAGAATCCATAAATCTATTAAAGTGTAGAAGTTTTGGAAATTATTACTAATTTTTGAAATGCCATCTCAAAAAAAATCATTCTACAGAATTTGAAAAAATAAAAAAATATAGAAAGTTACTAATTTTTTTTTTATAAATATGGAAAATTAACCCAATGAAAAAAATAGATCTTAACATTTTCCTATATAAAACATTGTGACACATTGAAAATAATAGAAGAATATACTACATACATGATTTAATATAGCTTCGAAGTTTTTTACAATAAATCTCACATAAGTAACGCCATTCCAATCACTATTGACAACAAGAGCAACAAGTTGCAATGTCAATGACAATAGCAAGGAATAAATGAGAAAAAAAGCATGGAGAAATACTGAAATCCCAGAATGAGTTTTTACTGAAAGTGAGGATGCTACAAGGAATGGATGAAATTTGAACAATTTTGAAAGACCAGAACCAAATGCTGTCTGGAAAGTCAAATGCTTCACAATAGCAGAATGTTCATATTGAAACCTTGAAAGAATCCCCCTCTATCTTGCAAGACTAGAACAAAACATTGTCAGATCAATTACTGGAGTCCAGAAAGATACATAGCTTGGTTGAAACGAGGTTTAGAAAAGTTGAAGAAGAGAATAGACAGTTGCAAAGTGAACTAATGGTTGGGCTAGCGGTTCCCCGGATGAGGGTGAGAGCCAAGGGTTGGCACGTGAAGGACATGCACAAGTTAGCCTGGCGAATAGACATCTGGGCATCCAGCATGATGGTGCAGTTAATGAGGAAGCCTCATGATGCGGGGGCATCGGGGCCTAGGTGAAACAATAGAAGTTGATAGACAAAAGTGGGTCGACCAGGGGGATTTTCGATGACCACTAGTGCAAAGAAGGCTGGCAGTTGAAGCCAAGTAGTCGAGCAAAAAGATGTCGAAGTAGGGTTGACATGAGTAAAGGTCGAAGGTCGACGAAGTCTAAAGTCGACATCGACAGAAGCAGAAGTTGACAAAGTCAGAAGTCGACAAGGTCAAACAACGACATTGACAAAGAAGTGGTAGAGGCCAAACGTGGGGGACGGGGTGAATCGGCAGCCGTGGAAACTAGGTGAAGACCAAGTGAATTCGACAGGATTAGTCAAGGATCGACAAGGTTAAGGTTAGTCGAAGTGTCGAAGTTTCAAACGGTTGAAAGTGGATATCGACGGGAAAAACTAATGCGATGAAGTCAAAGGGGGCGCAGAGACCGAGGAGTGAAACAGTCGGGGCAACAAACCTCCAGCTGTTGTGGGTTGTTGAGGAAGTTAATGGCAGTTAAGAAGGTAGTTGGAACTATGATAGGTGTCACCACAAGAGGAGGTTTTGCAGAACGGTCAGGGGGCGCTGACAACTGCAGGATCTGCCGGAATAGAGGTAGAGCAGGGGACATAGTAAGGACGCCTCAGGGAATCTAGACAGAGTGGACCTCGGGAACAACAATAGATCAGAGTAGAATACTAGTGCGAAGGCACAGAGGAGGGGATCATTCTTTTGTTGATCAGAGGATTAGTCTTTCGTGAGATCAGAGGATCATCGATGATAGAGGATCACACACAAAGAGAAAACACACTGAGAGAACATATATTTACTTATGTATATTGTAACAAGCTAAGGCAGACTTGTTTATTTTACTTTGTATGTAAATTTGTAATTGATTCAAGTAATAGAAGCCAACTTCTTGGCATTTCTAGTTCATGTCTAGTTTATGTAAGCATTTGTGTGTTGATTGTGTGTTATTGTTAAGCAAGAGGGTCTGACCGGCCTGCCTTGCGTCAGGTGGTATCAGAGCATGGTTGAGTCCTGTGAACTGGGAGAAGAATCTAGTGAACGGTAGAGAACCCGATACCGGCTGGCATAACGTCAAGTGGTATTGAGAAAAAGAACCATTAGAGCAGTTTGATCATGTGTATGCATGAACAGCTCCAGCTACAATTGGGTAGAGTTGTGCGCATGTGGTGAAAGTCTGGTTGCGATTGGACGAGAAGATATATCAACTACAGTTGAAAAATGGCACAAAGAGGTGTAAATGTTCGTGGTATAGGACGAAGAGCATGAGGGGCAGGAGTTACAGTTTATCGCGAAATGTTCGACGAGTGCATGCTAACAATGAGAAGTTTGACCAATGATGTTGCAACGATCAAAGAAACCCAGAGACGTGGATGCATTCCCGATGCACTTGACCATAGCGATGAATAAGTCGATGAAGTGGAAGCTCGGGAAGCAGTGGAAGAAGAACCATAAGATAAATTCATCAAGCTACTGACAGAGATGAGGGGTAAGGAAAAAATGGACGTACCTACCTACTTAGGAAGTATGGATCCAAAAGAATTTATAGATTGATTCAGAGAGATGGAGAAATACTTCGACATAGAGTAGCTAGAGGATCCTAAACGGGTTAAAACTGCATGTTTGAAGTTGAAGGGTCATGCCTCATTGTGGTGGGACAATGTACAGGCTGGCAGAGTTAAGAAAGAAAAGGAGAAGATCAAGTCTTGGGACAGAATGGTTTCCAAACTGAAAGGGAAGTTCCTGCCTAACGACTATGTGATTTCTATGTTTAGGAAGTTACAAAACTTTCGACAGAAAGAGATGACCGTGAAGGAATACACAAAAGAGTTCTACAGATTGTCGATTAGATCCGATCAAACTGATGAAGGTGAAGAAGCAGTCGCAAGATATGTAAATGGCTTGAAGTATGTCATACAGGACGAGCTGAGCCTATCAAAGTTCAGAACGGTTAGTGAAGCCTACCAATTATCCTTGAAGGCAGAAGAAAAGCTATCGAGAAGAACCGCATCGACCATAGGAAGGATCACTGGCTGAGGTGCGAAGACTATTTCCATGAAGGGTTAAAGTAGTGGGACCGGGAGAGAATCCATTGAAGACAACCGACGTGCGGAAGGGACAATGAACAGAGAAAAGCGTAAGGAAAATGATGGGAAGGTTGAGAGACCTACGGTCGGGGTGCGTTTGGTCGAAGTGGTCCATGAGAAAGGAAAAGTGTTGAAAGATCGTCTGTAGTATGTTATAAGTGTCGCGGAGTGGGACACAAAGATTATGAATGCCCAAAGAATCTACACGTGGCGGAGGAGTTGAAACCCAGACGTCGACGAGATGACCAGGGCGACAAGAAGACATATTCGACATCTGAGAGTGGCGAAGATGGTAGAGGAAAAGGTAAAAACATGACGACCAAGAGAACGTTGGTCCAGGATGACTAGGACGATGAGAAGAAGCCAGAGCAGTGAAAGGCCATTTTTTGGACCAGAGTGTTGATTGCTAAAAAATACTGCAAGACCATTGTCGATGGTGGCAGTACCGAAAACTTAGTGTCGACGGAGGTCATCGACAAGTTGGGTTTGAGATGTCAACAACACCCAAATTTATACAAGATATCATGGTTACAGAAAGGACATCATGTGAATGTAACCAGATAATGCATGATCAACTTTAAAGTTGGGAAACTTGAAGACAGTGTACTATGCGATGTAATCCTAATGGACGCTTGTCATCTGTTGTTAGGAATACCATGGCAATATGATCGAAAGATGATCTATGATGGTTGAGCCAACACAGTCATAGTGTGTAAAAATGGAACGCGGAGGATGCTGAAGCCAAAGCAGGAGGATCCCGCCGACTGCAAACAAGGCGAGAGAAACTATTGGGAGAAGAAGGTGTTGCGCTCAGCGAATGAATTCCTAGCAAAGGAAGAGAAACAATTGGGATTTTTCACCATCATTCTGAAAGGACCATGTGTTGGAAGGTCGAGGAGGGATAAAATTCCTATCGAAGTTGAAAAATTGCTTGACAAGTTTAAGAGAATAATGGTCGATGAGACACCGACGGGATTGCCACCGATGAGGAGCATATCCCATTAGATCGACTTGATTTCAGGGTCGAGTTTTCCAAACAAGGAACCACATAGAATGAATCTGACAAAGGGTCGGGAACTTAATTGATATGTCCAGGAGTTTTTGGACAAAGGATTGATCAGAGAAAGTCTGAGCTTGTGCGCAGTGCCAACTATACTAGCGCCGAAGAAGGGAGGAGAGTGGAGGATGTGTACAGACTCGAGAGCTATTTATAAGATCACGATCAAGTACAGGTTTCCATTACCAAACATGGAGGACTTGATGGATTGTTTGAGTGGAGAAAGATATTTTACCAAGATCGACCCGAAGAGTGGATATCACCAGATCAGGGTCAAAGAAGGCGATGAATGGAAGATAGCCTTCAAGACGAAGGAAGGACTCTATGAGTGGGTAGTCATTCCCTTCGGACTAACTAATGCAACTAGTATGTTAATGAGGTTGATGAACGAGGTATTGAAGCTGTTCTTGGGAAGTTTCATCGTAGTATATCTCGACGACATCTTGATATTCAGTGTAACCAAGGCCGAAAATTTGGAGCACATTCGACAAGTGTTGTAGAAGCTTCAGGAAGAGAAGCTGACGGTGAACCTGTAGAAATGCTTCTTCATGTAGGAAGAAATGGTGTACTCGGGATTCATAATCTCGGGTTAAGGGTTAGTGATGGACTCAGAAAAGGTGAAGGCTCTATTAGAGTGGTTAGATCCAACGATCACGACAGGAGTGCAGAGTTTTCATGGACTTGCTAGTTTCTACAAGAATTTCATAAGAGGATTCAGTCGGATATGTGCATCGTTGACAGAGTGCATGAAGAAAGGGGAGTTTAAGTGGAAAGAAGTTTCCTAGAAAGCCTTTGATAAGTTGAAGCAGAAGGTGACAGAGATCCCAGTGCTAGCTCTCCTGGATTTTGACAAAGATTTCCAAGTCGACTGCGATGCGAGCAGAATGGAAATTGGCGCAGTGTTGAGCCAAGAGAGCTGACCAATTGCATTCTTCACGGAAAAGTTGGATGAAGCAAATAGGAAATATTCATTCTACGACCAGGAGTTCTATGCTATCATGTAAGCATTGAAGAAATGGAGGCATTATTTGTTGCCCAAGGAGTTTGTGTTATATACGGACCACCAAGCACTGAGATACTTGAACACTCAGTCGAAGTTGAATCAACGACACATGAAATGGGTTGAATTCTTGTAGGGATATACCTTCATGTTGCGACATAAGTCAGGAAAGTTTAACAAGGTTACCGACGCGCCGAGATGAAGAGTTGCATTGCCGAACACGACAATAGTTCAAGCAATGGGAATAGAGTCGAAAAAGACGGAGTATGAGACCGACGAGGATTTTGCAAAGCATGGAAGGCTAGTCGTGAACCATGGAGTGTCGACATAATTCCATATTTGGATTTTTTATCCAAGAGGGATATCTGTTCAAGAGACAATAGTTATGTTTCCCAGGGGATCCGTAAGAGAGAGCCTAATCCGAGAACTGCATAATGACGGATTAGCATGTCATTTTGGCATTGACAATACCAAGGCGTTGGTCGAGGAAAAATACTATTGCCCAGGGATGGCGACAGATGTCGGTAAATGGGTACGTCAGTGTCGAATTTTCCACTTGGCAAAGGGGTGAAGTCAGAATATGGGGCTGTATGCACCATTACCAGTTCCAAATGCTCCATGGGAGCACCTGAGCATGGATTTTGTGATAGGATTTCCAAAGACACAGCAAGGTAACGACTCAGTCTTTGTGGTAGTCGAAATATTTTCGAAAATGGCACACTTCATTCCATGTGGGAAGACAAGTGACGCCACAAGCATTGTTGGACTATTCTTCAAGGAGATAGTTAGATTGCATGGGTTTCCAAAGAGTATAACATCGGACATAAATACCAAGTTTATGGGTCATTTCTGGAGAACCATGTGGAAGCAGCTGGACACGAAGTTGCAATTTAGCTCAGCATAACATCCACAAACTGATGGATAGACCGAGGTAATAAACAGAAGTTTGGGAAACCTTCTGAGATGTTTGACGGTCGACAGACCCAAGAAGTGGGAGGTCGTGTTGGCGCAAGTAGAATTCGCCTACAAAAATTCTGTGAATTGATCGACGAGTATGAGTCCATTCCAGATTGTTCAAGGTCGAAGCCTGCATAGTGTGGTGGATTTGGTCGAAATACCAACAGAGACAAGAAAGAGTGTGGATGTGGAGACATTTGTAGAGCATATGAAAGAGGTGCATGAAGATGTACGCAGGCGAATTGAAAAGAGCAACGCGACATACAAGTTGAGAGCCGACGGGAAGAAGAGGCTACAGTCATTCCGCAAGGGAGAATTAGTCTATGTGCACTTAAGAAAAGAGAGGTTCCCAATAGACACATACACTAAGATGAAGCTGAAGAAGATTGGACCATGTAAGATTCTGAAGAAGATTTCGGACAATTCTTATGTGTTGGAGCTACTGAAGGAATTGAAAATCTCTCCTACATTCAACGTCTCAGATCTGTACAAGTATGAAGAAGGTTCAACAAGCAGCAATGCAGAAGTGTCGAACATCAACTAAACAGGACAAATTCCAGATCGACACAAGGCAGAGATCGTTGAAGTAGTGGATGAGCGTGGAGTCAAACGCACAAGGAGTTTGAGAAAGAAAGAATACTTAGTCCGATGGAGGAATTTTGAATTGAATGAGGCGACATAGATCTCAGAGGAAGAATACAGAGGATTGACGGAGCAGTCAAGATATTTTTCACATGGGGAGACTGATGTAGGGGAATCGGGGCCTAGGAGAAATTGTCAAAGTTGATCGACAGAAGCGATTCGACCAGGGGGATTGCCGACGACCACTGGTGCGAAGAAGGATAGTAGTAGAAGTTAGGTAGTCGAGCAGAAAGCTATCGAAGTAGGGTTGACAGGAGTAAAGGTCGAAGGTCAACGAAGTCTAAAGTCGACATCGACAGAAGCGAAATTCGACAAGGTCGAACAACGACATTGACAGAGAAGCAACGGAGGCCAAACGTGGGGAAAGGGCAGATTGACAGCCATGGAAACTAGGTGAAGACCAAGTGAATTCGACATGATTAGTCAAGGATTGACAAGGTTAAGGTTAGTTGATGTGTCGAAGTGCGAACCGGTCGAAAGTGGATATCGACAGGAACAACTACTGCAATGAATTCAAAGGGGCGCAGAGACCTAGGAGTGCAGTAGTCAGGGAAACATACCTGCAGCCGTTGTGGGTTGTTGAGGAAGTTAATGGCAGTTAAGAAGGTGGTTGGAACCAAGACATGTGTCACCACGAGAGGAGGTTGTGCAGAACAGTCAGGCAGCGCTAACAACTGTAGGATCTTCCATATCAGAGGTAGAGTGATGGATAGAGTAAGGATGCCTTGGGGAAGCCAGATAGAGTGGACCTCCGGAACAACAACAAAGTATAGTAGAATACTAGTGCGAAGGCACGGAGGAGGGGATCATTTTTTCGTTGATCGGAGGATCAGTCTTTCGTGAGATCAGAGGATCATCGACGATAGAGGATCACACACTGAGAGAACAGAGATTTACTTATGTATATTGTAATAGGCTAAGGCTGACTTGTTTAATTTACTTTGTATGTAACTTTGTAATCAATTCAAGTAATAGAAACCAACCTCTTGGAATTTCCAGTTCACGTCTAGTTTATGTGAGCATTTTTTTTGACTGCGTGTTATTGTTAAGCAAGAGGGTCCGAACAACCTGCCTTGCGTCACCCCTGGGCTTAGCGTCCCCGGTAATGGAAATTAATTTGCTGGCCTTTCACATGGGGAAGGGGATGGAGATTAGCATTGTGTCAATTCGATCCAACATGATGTTGTGATAGGATTCTCGTGTGAATTTGAGGTTTAATGAGAAAGTAGGGGTTCAGATGGATCTGAGGTTCTGGTTTTTTTATCTTTGGAAATCTTCTCAGACACTAGTGATGTGCTACAAGGTGGAGAAGTGCGAAGTGGAAACCATCTCAGCGTCAGCAAGGTACACCAAGGCGTGGAAGCAGTGGTCGTGGGGATTGAGGACGCAAATATTTTGGTCGGTCTGGGAGTGATGGGTATGTGGAATCTGTTTCGATGTCAGTTCATTGCGTTATTGAAGATTGGAAGGCTGGCATTGTTGCATAGCAACTAGCCTCATCCTGCTCAGCTGGGAAGATCAATCATTATTGGGTGGTTAAAAACATGATGGCTCTCTTGATTGGAGGACATTCAAGCTAAATGGAGAAGATCCAAGGAAACAGTTTTAGATATGCATCTAAGCATGGAGCAGATTATTGATGATCTAAATAGCGTTGATGACAGTTTCGATTGGGAGCATCCTTTGTTTGGGAAGCGTTTTGAGGCTGCTGGAGTACCGACGCGGGGGTTATTTGAGGAGAACCTTATGGGGGGGGCTCTCAAAGTGTGTCTTCAGGAGCTTATGATAAAGCAACGCAAGGAAGCAAGCCACCAAACCACGATCCAGGTGACCAGCTGGTGACTTCGGCTCTCCTCGAACCTAGCCTCCTCTTTGCTAAGAAGATACGACACTTGGATTTTGACAACCTGGTTCAACCACATAAAAGGGAACCTCTACTGGCCAAGCAACCTGCTGTGGGATCCTCGAACATGGAGATGGAGGGCTCCCCAATCACTGAGGAACGTGAGGACTCTTCTCATGGTGCACATCCAAGCTAAGCATTGTTCTATAATTCTTTGACCATTCCCTGTGCTATTCAGTTTTTTTGGTTTTCTGTTTCAGATAGTCTACTACATAGTATGCCCTATAGATTGTTGATAGCTAGTCCAAATTTGATGGTCTCATACTACTATTCTACCCATTTTCCCTCTGTTGGGAAGGCCTTATTTTTTTAGAAAGACAATCATGATAGTATTTTTTAGCATGTGGGGTGGTGGTTTCACCACCTCAAGACGCCTTAAGAAACTGTGAATGCTAATATCTATAATCTTGTACATTTTTCTTTATATATATAATAGAATTGTTGCAGCTTTACAAAAAAAAGGTTGGGATGGCGGTTGATAGCTGCAGCACGCCCAGGGAAATCCTGACTACGCATGCAAGCGCTGCCAAGCATGGAAACATTAGTATCTTTAACCCAAGGTTAAAATGTTATGGAAGTTGTATCAGCACCACAAAAACGTTATAATAATATGAGAGGGCTATTGTTTTTACAAGTGAATTTTGAAAGGGGCAACATATATTGTAATGTCATGTGTCACTTTTAGAGGCAAGAAAAGCTATGATGATTGATATTTTGTGTATAGTGAAAGACCAAGATCCAGAAAGCATCACGAGGTTCCTTTGAATAACAATAATTCATTTTTAATAATATCCAGTTTTGGGATTAATTAGTCCTCTTAAGCACTTAAATTTTATGAATAAATATTTTATTAATTTGTTTTGTTTTGTTTTATTAATTTATGATTTTATATTTGTATTTTTTAAAATGGTTATTTTTATTTTTTTAATTAGGTAGAGATTATTGTTTTGATTATTTTAGTGGTGGATGTGGAAATTTTTTGTTATATAAAAATTAAGAAATTAAGAAATATTATAATTTTTTCAAAATGGTTTTTTGATTTTTTTAATTAAGTAGAGGTTATTGTTTTGATTATTTTAGTGGTGGATGTGGAAATTTTTTATTAGATAAAAATTAAGAAATTAAAAATATTAAAGACAAGGATATTGTGCGGTGTTGTTCAAACAGAGAGCCTGAGGCATCCCAAGGAGACGATGAAAGAAATGGAGAGAGGCCGCAAACACCCCCGCACAACAGAAGACAGTGGAGGTGGCTTCAAGGAATTTATGTGTTTGTTGGAGAGAATCGAAGCAATGAAGAAACATTTGAAAAGAAAGCGCGGTACTAATTACAGTGGCAGCCATTGTAGTTTGGGTGTTTCAATAGAGGAGGATCAAATGTTGATGAGTAGACAGAGTTGTGATTAGCAGTGCATGTCGTTGCATGGAGGATTCTAGAGCAGAGTAGGCTCTTCACAAGATTTTGTTTTCTAACAATACAACGATCATCCACGACAGGAATCTTAGATAAAATATCGAAATAAAGTCATGTGAATATAGTGATTTTAAAACCATGAGTAGTGATTTTAAAACAATGAATATATCACTCCCTAAGAAATTATTACATTAACAAGAAAGTTTATATTTTGTTTAATTGATAAAGAAATAAAACATTTATTAAACAAATCATATATAACTATTATGATAATTATTGATATAAAATAGAAGAAAATTAAAATGTCATAAAAAAATATTTAAAAAAAAATGAAAATGAACTCGTCCAACTAATTATCTTTAAACTATATATATAGTTTAAAGAAAATATTAGCTTTTGTAAAGTAAAAATAAACTTGTTCAATTAGTTAAATTTTCTTCACTTTTTCCATATTGTTACAAAATGTAAAAACAAATTATTTGAATTGTTTATTAAATTTTATTCTATTTCAATAATAAAAAAGAAGCTCGGCTATATAAAAAATTGAATCTAAATGATCCCAAAAAAGTTGATGATATGAGGAATGTGAGGCACAAAAATATACTCGATTGTTTGAATTCTATTACAACAACAAGAATTCTCTCATTTGTTTATGAGTTCATGCCCAACAATAGCCTAGTCGACAAATGTCGTGCTAGACTGTCACATGTAGGTCATGCTAGACTGTCACATGGAGGCTCGACTCAAATATCAAACAACATATGAGAAATGACATTTTTAATGTAGATGTTGGACGATGGTGATGATGACGATGATGATGATGATGATGATGGTTAACATCCACTGAGACAAACATTGGCCTATTGGACATTAAGAAATTACTTGATTTGTTGTAACAATTTATTCCTATGCTCAAAAAGCTTAGAGAGAAGTGTACCGAGGTCACCATAGTTTTAACTAGTTAGAATATTAGAGAGGTTAGAATTATGATAAATATTTTGGAATTGCGATCTAATGTGGATGTACACAGGGCACTCTAAGAGGAAGTGGAATTCATCATCAACGTTCTTAGACTCACAGAGATGGAAAATCCCTTCCTTCAATGGAGTTTTGGGAATTGTCCAGCGCCCTATTTCACTTCGAAGCTCATGAGAGTTTGTTCTTATTTTGGCTATGTTAGTTGTTTCTTTGAGTTGGTTAGAATATAGCGATATTTTTGGTCTTCCAGATTAGGGTTGATGACCTCCTTGTAGTATCTCAACTTCCTTTTAACCTGTTGGCACCCCAACAACCCCCCTTAAAAATTTTGCAAAATTGAAGGGGGCCCCATTTTTAACCTTGTAAATATTTTGCTTTCACATGGTTTTAATCTATTTTGCTTGATTCTCGAGAGTGGCTCTTTGACTTGGTCTTCATTTCATTGTTGATTCATCATTCCCTTATCAATTCTTTGGGCTTATTTTTTCGACATTTTGTAGACTTGAATTATTTGAGTGATTGATTATTTTGATCTTTCCAATTTATCTCTTGAAAAATGGCACATTAAAGAATGCAATCATGCATTTATTCCTCATTTCGAATGATGAACCAAATTTTATCAACATTAAATTTTCATTAAAATAATACGTTATGTTAGCAAAATTTAGACTTTTGACAAAACTTAGTAAATTCATTTAGAGCTTATTAACTTACCTTTATCTTGTGTTCTTAAAGAGTTTATGTTAAAATTTGAAGATGAACTATTTTTGGTCAATTTAAGCAAAGTGATCCAATTATTTTATAAAACTTTTATTTAGATGTTTTCTCAATGTAAACTTGAATATACTTTTGGTTTTATTTTGATTCATTTTCGAATACATAATCATATCAATATTATTATGAATCAAAAACTTATTTTAGCAAGGTAGCAACAATACCTGACGAATTGCATGATTTGGTGCATTGACAATCCAGTGACATATTGATTGAAAATTTGAGGTTGTTGACTTCAGTTTACCGTTACAATTGTCCCTCCACTATTGCAATGAAGAACAAATGCATTAATCAAAAGGTAGCCCACAAAATTGACGAGGACAATACCATGAAGGTTTTGGTGATCGATAGAGTGGGCACATAGGTTGAGCACGTCTCCACTCTAGTTGCTTCTCCTACATCTTATTGTTCTGGTTATGCCTATTACTGCATAGATCTGCACATAGCTAGAACACAATCGTGCATGGAGGCGTCAGCCATTGCTCCCTCGTCGTTGCATAAGCCGTGTATCTTATCTGGGTCTAGTACTGGAAAGAGTAATTCTTGGGCCAACTACAGATCTTGTAACCCACGGGTACTAAAGAACTCATGCAGTGTAAGAAATTTTGGAAGATAGATGTCTTCATGATTTCCCTTCCCAGTTGCATGCATGCATAGTTATGTCCTCGTTAAACTGGTTACAACAAGCACCCATTTTAATGTGATTATGGTCTATAACAATATAGTATTCTACTTTGAAAAATACATTTGTGTAAAAAGTTCTTCCTTCTCATTTTTTAAGTTTGAAAAAATAGTTTTATGGAAAACCATGTGTATGGTTAATTAGCGTGATCAGACTTGGAAATTAATGCATTTTTATTAATAATATTTTTTCTCATTGTTGACCAAAAAACTATATGTGTCCAACTTAAATATTACAGTAAGGATATTTGCAATATGTATCTTACTCATGATTATGAAGATAATTTTGGTTTGAATTTGTTGAGTATAAGATTATACGATCTTATTAATTTGATGATTGAACTATAAGCGTAATATTTTACTTTTATCTATATAATGAGGGACTATATATTTATTATATAATGGGTCATGAGTGACATCCAATAATTTATGCTTATATTTTTGTGAAGACATGGAAAGCAACAACGAAGAAAGAATGAAGACTGCTGATGCATTGGAGGAGGGAAAAGCAGTTGACTATATTGCTCGAGATTTAATTTCCAAGTAAAAGTAGTAGTTTGAGTTTTATATTCTCTGGTTCTGGATCCTCCATAAGCTTGTTTCATATCTTGAGCCCAGAGCCTTAGAAGAAGTTAAGGACAATACAATCAGCAGCTTATAAAACACACGCAGAGGCATTGCTATTAGATAGAAAAAAACAAAAAAAGGTTACTCTTAGGTAAAACTATTATTTAAACAATCGGTCGCCATCATATGAGGAACACCAACACGGAGCCAACGAGATGATGATGATTGAATGGTAAACCCACCATTTAAAGAGTTTAATTAATAAAACAACGATTATTTTCTGTGTTGTTTAAATATTATTTAATTAGCATGAGCTATGGGATGAGCTGCGGGGAACTCTTTACCGGATCTAGCTGGGAACCTATGGTTTAAAAGTGAGCGAGGGTGTTATAGAGCTTGGGTTGAGGTTTTAGAGCAATGAACTACCAAGGAGAGCAGCGCTTGATTATCCTGGAGTTGCAGAGCATGTAAGAGACCTTACACAAATAATATAAATTTGGATCGATGTAGAAAACATGAATTTCTTTAATTAACAATTTTTAAATGATAAAATGCAAATTTGAAAGTGTTGCAACAAAGTGTGTCAATTGATGAAGAATTGGCAAACTTTATGTAAAGAATCTCTTCCTTGATATTGTCAATTATAAATCCAGTCACAAATGTGTTTCCATTGACAATTGTTATGGCAATGGAAAGGGAAAAGCAGCGTGCCCGAATCGAGCATATAATGTGTTGATTTTATTAATTGGGTCCATTATTAGATCTGAGATAAATCCTAAAGGGCATACTAATCAAGGATTTGTTTAATTAAGCTTCAATTATGTACACCTACTCCACAATGTCGATTGCGATGCATCTTGGATAATAATTAAATGTTCTAACTCAAGCATCGATAAACTGAATTGCACAACGTGGCGTTGCAATAGAATTTGGCATCCTCTTTCAAACTACATGCGGCTACATGCATGCCTTCGAAACTCAACAAACACAGAATTGAAGCCATTACTCAACCTCATCATGCTTTGCATGTTCCTCCAAAATATTCTAGAGTCTGGTTTCAAGCACCGAAGCAAAGTTTTGAATATGGTCGGATATTGATCCACCCTTCAGATCCTCTGCATTTTTCTATGTGCAAAATTTGTTGGTCAATATAGATGTTAGTCATGGTATGGCAGCGAGCATGGAGATTTTAGTGGCTAGCTCGTAATACTATAAAATATTGGACTATACTCCTATTCCCTTCCAATGTCATAGACATTTTGCAAAGGACTATGCTTACTAGTGCACCTATACACAGGTAGAGATTGAGGAATTTCCTACTTCTGGAGGCGTTGAACATGGGCATGCACATAAAGTCTACTAATGGACGGCTTTCCTTATGGTACTGGAAGCAAGGTTTGTTCAAAGAAAACACATGGATCTTCTCTGCAAAGGATGTTTCTAGAAAAGAAATGTGATGTAATACAGGTATGTGTTTTAGATTTGTTTAATAGAGAAAACAAATAATGGCTGCACTATTACCTTAAATAAATATTCTTTGAACTTTAATAATTGCAATAAAAAAATTTTATATCATCCCCAAGAAAGCAAGTGAACTCCGAGTAGGTTATTCACAAGAACATGTGAATGCACTCATCGTAGGCGAGGAGAAAATGGTGCTTGGCCTTTTGCTTAGAGAAAAATGGTTTTAAAAAACCAATCCATAGTAAGAAAACAAAATTTGCAAGAGGATAGAGCTATGAGTTTGCAGAATTGCAGAAGTGATCTATAGTTGATTGAAAATTTTATTTTCTTTATTACATTACTACCTACCACCATACATTATTTAGTTGTTATATCAATGGCCTCAGGTAATTTGGTTGGGGCAGAAGGGTCTGTCTCAATAGAAATAGATATGCTAGCATATCTATAGACGCTCCAGGATATGCTTTGTTGCAGTTGCATTAGTAATTAATGGCATAAACTGTGACTCAATCTACATCTACAGGATCTACTCAATCAAGGTCAATTACTCAGCTAGCTCTGTTTCCCTTCAAGTAAGAAACTATTTATTTAGGTTTATTTATGCCTTTGTCTGTTGTTGAAGCAGGTTATCCTGCTATTAGGCTTATGCAGATGCCTCCCATGCTTTCCGAATTCCAGCAAGTTCACATGTTTCCCTGCCAGTGGGGGGGCTATCCTAGCTGTCTGGTTGTCTGGGCGTCATATCCTCTCAATGTAAGAAGCCCATCCAGCTTCTTCAGAAAAAAAAGGCGGTGAAAGGTGAGGATTGCATAGAAAAAATTACAATTTCTCTGGTTCCTTCCTGGCTAAAGGTTATAAGTAAACTATCCCATTATGTTAAGCAAATCCGCTCCGCAATGAAAAAACTGAATCAGTTTTCCTTTATTATTGCTCTGTCAGATGACTAGATGAGTGTTCGAGTCCCTTTCCATGCCAAGGAATCCTCAACAGCAAGACAGGACATGGATGCAATCCTAACACTACACACATATTGGATTGATTCCGGACAAGCAACGATTCAGAGACATACTGGCAGCCGAGGCAATCCTTCACATCACAGCAATATATAATAGAGCATATGACTAGTTTAAGAGATAATCACCCAACATTAAAAGCATTTATATATCAAAATGGGGGTCACAACCGCACCATTTTACTTCTGTAATGCAATGAAACAACGGAACTTGTACATTGAAGAGGCAGAGTAAAGTACATAGTATATAGAATACTAGAGCTTCGAAGCGCTAGGTTATGGAAGACACTGGTACCTATCAGACCTGTACATAAACTGACATGGAGACAACAATTTAGCCTACGAACACCTCCAGCTCCATACGAACAACTCCAGCATAACAGGTACGTTGATTGAAATATGCTTTATTAATTCAGTGCGACGTGGGATCCTGCATAACAGGTACAATGGATACGACATTAAATGCAGATATGCAAGGATGTGGGACCTTCGGTATGCAGCCAAAATAATAGTCACCAAAAATTAATAGCTTCTTAATGGGAATGGCCATCATGGTCTTCATTGAAATGATTGATATCCACATGGCAATTTTTAAAAATTTTAAATTTATTTTAATTTTAAATTATTTTTAATATCTGACAATTCCCCTCACACCAGGGGTATATTGTCAAATCAATCTTCTTAACCAATGATAAAAAGAAAATTTCAAATTTCAATAAATTTATAAATCTTTTTAATTTAATATTTATATTTTTTAAAACTTTATAAAACTTTTGATAGAAAGCGCTGTTAATGTAAAGTCAACACATCTAGATGACCAATCGATTGCTAGAATCCCTGCTACGCAAAGGCTAACAATCAAATTACAACTTTATAATCAAGGATGGTGGTTTCAATAATTTTAACCACCACTTCATGTTTAGACAAAGCCCCATAGGATTCACAAAACAACAATAAATTGTTTTTATATTTCTATCTATTTCTGAACCATGAGATGTTAATTTGATAGCAATTTGAAGGAATATTCAAACACAAATATAACATTGCGAAGAATATGTATTATATTTCCCTTTGTCTGCTACATAGATCTTATTGGTATCAACGGAAATAGTAAATAAATTCAAGGCTAAGATGAATATATGCTTATTGTATAGGAGGTACACTTTTCATTTAAGGTGAGAAATGTTAAAATACAATTAAAAAGAAAATACCATTTGTATAATATCATCTTAAAAAAAATGAAAATAAATAAATTAGCATAAATCTATCTAAATCCCCAAAACTACTAAGTAGCAAAATTTTATTAAAAAATGAAAAAGTAAAACAACCACCTTTAATGTGAAAAAAACACAACCATAACATAAAATATATATATATATATATATATATATTTTTTTTTATCTCACCATTTTTAATCATAAAAAATTCATATATATTATCTTAATCCTTATTGATATTTAATAAATTCATGAAATGGCCAAAAATATATATCTAAAACTTTGTTAGTTACGCGTGGGAGAATTACATTCCCACATAACTAAAATTATTATTTTTTGTTAATTATTAATTAGAGAATTACTTTCCACTAGGTGTAGTAGGCGTTAGGGGTGGAGGGAGGTGCTCTTTGACCATAGAGGAAATCAAGTAATAACATTTTCTTGGGGATTGAACAACCCCACCAACAACCAATTTGAAGCACTTGGTCTATTGCAAGGGATAAAAATAACTAAACACATTAACATAAAAAAGATCCTATTCTTTGGATATTTGACCATCATCATTAGGCATATGATTGGTCAATCTATTTCTAAATATTGCGGGCTTAGCAAAATCATCTCTTGGTTGCAATTGGATGTTCTAGAATTCAAGGATATTGAATATTACCATATCCTTCATGGACGACATGCCAAAATCGACAAAATATCAAATGTAGCATGTCACCTCCCATATGGTGAGATAGAAAAAGGTGGGGGTAGGGGATTCACCCTCTTACCCTAAGTTTACTACCCACTTTCAACATCATAAACAAATTGAATCTTCCAACAAGTGGCTTCCTTCCACCTCGCATGGCTTGATCAGTCTAATAACTCTCACACATCCTCTCCCCCGGTCACAAAAAAAGTGTTAATGAACACATTGGCGATGCAATGGCATGGACAATGTGGTATCATTTCATCTCGTTATTGGGACTGGTTCAAATTTTTTAGAATGGATAAATATCTAGCTTCTATATAGAGTTGTGGCATTGGTCATGGTGTGTATCCAAGAATAAATTTGGTAATTTGGTTATGTTTCATTCTCCGTGTTTCAATTGGTATCATTCTTCTAGTGTAAGGAAACAACACCTCGAAACAATGGCAAGGGGAATGCGGAACGCGGTGATGGTTGAAGAGTTGGCAGCTCAAATTCCAAGGGAGCCTGCCATCATTGCTCCACCCTGTAACCAACTACGATATGATGGATCGTCTTAACTCCTTCATCGCTCTCTAGGTTCGTTGTTTTATGGCGTTGAGACGGGTGGAGAAACTCATTTAATCTCCGGGCTTGAGGCTCTGCTCTTATATTTGTTGCAAACCTTGGAGCATCTATTTACATGGGGAAAATTGTGTTGTGATGTTCTTCATGGCGCGGCATGGGTGCAGAGGCAGGAGGGGTGTCAGCACCACTCAACCGCGCTAGGACAACTCCAACTCCAGTCTCCCTGGGCAGCTTGAGAGAATGGCTGATGCTATGCTTCTCCTTTGAAATGATCTCAGCGAAACAGAGGAAGATCGCCAAGCACGCATCTTAGAGCTGAGGGATAGAGTCCAAGCACTTGTGAACTGGTGTGCAAATGTGGCCGCTCATTATCGCATACCTTCGTCGCTCCTCCGGACCGTTGTTGCGGACGACACCATGCATGGGCTCTTTGAAGGAATCGGTGGCTCTCAAGCTGATAATGAGGGCAAGGATCCAGCAGTCAAGGTCGAACTAGAGAATCAGACCACTAACACCATTGACAAAAAATGCAACAACATTGAAGTTGTTAAGAGTGAGGACACGTCCAAAGCCTCCATGTCGCAGCCATGCACAGGTCCACCTGTCAAGTAGTTTTCTCTACTGTTATGTTTTCACTTCTTTTTGAGCTCTGTTTTAAGCCAGTTTAGGCCACTAAGCATCTTGTCTCTTTTTTAGTTTTCTGGTTGGCAATTTTGATAAAAATGGATCCTCATATTCAAACATGCATAATTGATTATATTAACAGGTTGTTTTCTCCTATGGGGAGGCCTACGCATGAGCATAATGGGTTGTTTTCTCACTATAGGAGGCCCAGAAACTCTGTATATTTTTATACTTGTATCTCTATGAATTAATGTGATTACTAACTTAAAAAAATACAAATATATTCTATTCTATTAATAATAATATCACACTTTATTACTTAATATTTAAGGTTTATTTTTCCAAACAACTAAATTTAACAATATTATTTTATTTTATTAATAATTACATCAAAATTTCAAACATAATTTAAATAATAATATATAACCATTTAATGTATAACAAAATCTTGATCCAAAAGTTAAGTGGTAAATTCCATCAAAGTGATAGAAAACTGTTACAAAATTAACATATACCTTTTACAATGATTTTTTATAAAATATATTTAATTATAAATTATAAATTCATGACGATGGTCCCTTTTAATTGACCATTCACTTTCGGGATATTGATGTCTTTTTTACAATGATTTTTTTATAAAATATATTTAATTCTAAATTCTAAATTCATGACGATGGTCTCTTTTAAATGACCATTTTTGGGATATTGATGCCTCTCAACAATATTTAATGTGATTGTAATGGTCAATTGTACAACTTCAAAGTCAAAAGTCAAATCTTTTTAGGGGAGATGATTTGATATGAAGTTGCTTAGAATCTTCATTTTTCCATTAAAAAGGGTTTTGACAATAGAACACCCCGTGACTAAATGCTATTATTAAGGCTAGGAAAAATCTTTTTAATTGATTACATTCATTTTTAAAAAGATTCTATGAACTTCCCACCGACTTAATTGTTATATGGAATATAATTATGATTTTTTAGAAGACATTTTATTGATTGTTCAAACGTAACTTACGCACAAGAAACAAAATCAATTTGTAAACATTGTTCACAGTCAACCATGCTTATGTTGACAAAATATATACACCGGATCATGTTAATGATGCAAATTTTGACAAAATCTATACCCCAGATCACATTGGATTATATTTATGGTAAATATTAAATATCACATTAAATTAATGTGTGAGATTGATTAAACTTCAAATTGATGTATCATATTATTTTTCAGTCTATAGAAATATACATCATTGTCACATAAAAAAAGACTAGAAAACACAAACACATCACATATTTTTCATCATTAAGTTTATTTAAGTTGTTAACCATAAATAGTCACGGATTTTAAGAATTCTTTCCTTCAGTTACAAGTAAAGTGGAAATAATAAAAATTATAAAAAAAATTATATTAATAAGTAATTATTTTCATAAAAATAATTATATATAAATACAAAAATATTATTCACATCAAAATCAAAATATCATACGAAAAACTATAACAATTTTTTGCTTAATTTTTTTTAGTAAACAAAAATAAACCTTGATTATCGGTAATCTCTTAATATAAAATTCTATAACACTAAGGATGGAGCTGTATGAGATGGGATGGCTTGAGTGCACCCCACAAATTTTCCGTAAATAACCTCTTAATATTAAAATTCCATAACACTAAAGATGGGAAAATTAGTAATCGGGAATGTCACTTTTATATATATATAACATTCAAAAATCACCCTAAACAATTTTAGTTCCTTTTAACATAATTGTCTATCCTATATAATACCATCACTTTAGATTTAGAATGCATTTTAGCTAAGATATCATGTACAATATGTAAAAGTTAAGATGACCTTAAAATTAAGAAGAACCATAACAATATTTACGCGGATTAAATTTTTGATATATGTGTATGGAAACTTTGTTTGTTAGAGAAATTCATTTTAAGAGGTTATTGATGTCTGTATTAAGAGGTTCTTGATGTTTTAATATACAATTTTGTATTGTTTTTTTGTGTGTGTATGTGTGTGTTTTAATCCAATCAAAGGGTAGTTAAATATTTTCATTCTAAAACTTTTACTATTGGTATCATTGTTTGGGGATTATCCATGATTCATCTCAATTATTATACAATTTTGTATTGTTTTTTTGTGTGTGTATGTGTGTGTTTTAATCCAATCAAAGGGTAGTTAAATATTTTCATTCTAAAACTTTTACTATTGGTATCATTGTTTGGGGATTATCCATGATTCATCTCAATTATTATACAATTTTGTATTGTTTTTTTGTGTGTGTATGTGTGTGTTTTAATCCAATCAAAGGGTAGTTAAATATTTTCATTCTAAAACTTTTACTATTGATATCATTGTTTGGGGATTATCCATGATTCATCTCAATTATTTTTAGTTACATGATTTATGTGGTCCATTATCAAAAATGATTGTGAAGATAATTTGATATTTTTAATTTTAGAAAAAAATATTTTAATAATAATTGTTTGGAAACACTATAAAATTTGGATAATTTTTTACAATTCATACAACTAATTGAGAAAAATAAAAGCAATATAATATTAAACAAAAAATAATATTAACAATATCAATGATAATATTCATAATTTTCATAATTAAAGTGGTGCGACCCCAAAATACATGGGGTAAATGAATTGGTAAAATGTCATCTTAGAGCAATCTAAACAATACAGATCTAAGCAGTGATTTGAGAGTGATCTAAGTTGTGAGTTGTATTAAATTTACAACAATTTTGTATCTTGGAGCAGTCTTGCATTTGAGAGGTAATATTTCATTTTGGAGCCGCAATTTGGCACCTTCAAGCCAATCTTGGAGCAACCATCTTGCATCATTCAGTCAATCTTGGAGCAATGTTGCATGTTGAAGCAATCCATATTGGAACTGATCTGAGTAGTGATCATGCAGTGATCTATATTGGAGCTAATATGAGAATCTATCTTGCATCTTCAGCATTTATCAAACTTTTTGGGGGAGGATGGGAGGTGAGCAAGTTGAGGGAGGTCATATAGCTTACGACAACAACAAGGAAGGTCGTGCGAAAGAAGAGGAGAAGGCAGGGTGCGGGCATCGACCTACAGGGTACCTAGGAGGAGGTTGTGGTAGATAGAAGGATATTGGTGGAGGAGTTGGGGGTTCTAGAGAAGGAGAAAGGGGTGTGACTTCCTGTGCATGGTTGTTTATTGGTAAGTGAAATGGAAAGAGACTATGGGTAAGAGGAAACGACCTGCAAGAAGAGAAAAAGGTGGTTTATTTAGTTAATTCAATGGTTTTTTTATAGATTACATAGGGAATACTAGGATACTAGCCATAGAAAATGTTTTCGGATGCTAGATTCCATCGAGAAAGTGACCTTCAAGTTATATTCCTTTAAACACTGATGGTGGGGTGAAATCCATAGTGTATTCACTCAATGCCAAGTTCAATGGTATTGAGAAGAGTACGACAGGATCCCATGACGTTGGTGGACTAGTTTAATTAGTTTGGCACTAGATCTAGAAAATATGGATAGTGAAACCCCCATTGTGGCAAGCCGAGAGGAGATCCCATCAGAGATAGATTTAGTCCCCCCATAGTCTATGGTGAACTGATGCAGGAGCATCAGAGCCTAGGCAAAGCAGTCGAAGTTGATCGACATAAGAAGTCGACCAGGGAGAGTGTCGACGACCACTGGTGTGAAAGGGAGATTGGATGTCGAAGTCAATAAGTCGTGTAGGATCTGTCAAAGTGCGTCGACGGGAGGAGAAAGGTCGAGAGTCAACATTTCTAAGGTCGACAGATGACAGAGTTGCAATGAAAGAGGTCGAGTGTGAACATGTTGTCGAACTGTGACACTGATAGGTTTGAGGCGGAATCCAAGCGAGGAGGAAGGGGCGGACTGGCGAAGCCGACGATGCGAAAGGAAGCTGGTAGAAGATAGTATGGTCGACGCAGGAGATGGGGCCGACTACTGTAGCAATGTCAGAGACGTTCAAAATTCAAGGCAAGTACTTGGTAGCCGTTTGGGGTTGTGTTGTTGCTGCAACATGCCCCCCAAATTTTGTAAATATTAGGGCCCCTCCTTTATTTTTAAGAAAAGGAAAGTTTGCCTAGAAGTCAAAGACATCAGAACCTTTCCCTTACTTAGTTTTTCGGGAGAAAAACCTTTTGCTTGCTTCCTTTGATTTTTATTTTGTTGTTTTTGCCTAAGTAAACTCAAGCTTTTGCGCTGCAACGATGGAAGAACTCACCGAGTTCCACAACGACGGGAACAAAATGGCTAAGTTAAACAACGGCTGGAGAACTCGCTGAGTTCTTCCGTAATGATGGGAGAACTCATCCAACTCGGCCGCAAAGGCGGGAAAAAATGGATAGATGAGACCTGTGCGGATGGACTCGCCCAGCTCTTCTGCAACGATGGAAGAACTTAGTCAACTTTGCCGCAATAGCGGATGGGCTCAAATAAATCATCCGATTCGTGGCTTCACCTCTTGCTTGCGACAAAGTTCCTTGTTTCATTTGCGGATGAACTCGCCCAATCCTCCCGCAACGGTGGTGCAAAATCACGATTTCTTGCCGCAATGGTCGGGGGAGCTAGCCGAATTTTCCCGGTTTTGACAGTCGCACTTAAATGCCAAATGTGCCGATTTGACCCGACCGCCATTTAAATTGTTACAACCACCCTATTAATTGCCCGCATGTGTCGAATTACTATAAGTAGGGTTAGAACCCCGTTTGATGTTTCATTGTTTCATTTGATTGGAGCTTATTTTCTGTCTCGTTTGAGACCAAGAGTATATCTATTCTAAGATTGTTGGCTCCGCAGCAACGCTACTATCCTCGAATACGATCAAAATCTATCAGGTTGGTACCCTTCAAACCTTGTATCTTGAATTGTAATGGTTAGTTCTTTGTCTTTTTGAGGTGAGCGCCGTAGTCATGATTCTATTTGTTTCATCCAAGCCATTTTAGATTTTACGGTATTATTCAGTCTTATTACAGCTGAAGCCGACCCACGCCCCTATCCAGCTAAACACATCCGAGCTTAGTTTCTTTTTCATAAGAACATAGGAGTTCAAAGTTACTTGGGCCATTATCACCTATCACATAGTTGTTAAGAAAGTCCGCGGCATACTTTTCCCCGTGGTGAAGTCACTAACAGTGTGAAGTTAGAGCCGGTCGTGTCTACCCTTGCGAGAAGATCTTTTGTGTTCCTATCTCGCTACGATTTTTTCATGCCATTTTTATACTATGAAACATATTGTTATCATGAGAATGCATTATTATTATGCTCATTACTATATCTTTTAGAGACACTTGTTATATTCAGAATGTTAGTCTAGTAAATGTTTTCTGCGTTGAGAAAGTATCTTATATACTTACGCATGATTTTGGACAGGTTTTAAGTCAAAATGCCTAAAGGTGGAAAAAGAAAGTCGAAGGAAATAGAGCCAGAATCAACTGACACACGAGTAGAAACTCTATTTGAAGACACTAAGTGTACTACAGGCATACCTCCAGAAGTCAAATGGGGAGACATATATCATATGATAAGAGACCAGGACATCCCTGAGGCACTTCTGGAAGAAGGATATCTATACCAGAACATCAAAAACTCCTGCATATCTAAAGAAGCCACATGTCCTGATCTTTTTCCTGGCTCAGAAGTAATTGGATGGATCCTGCAGCATGCAAATGCTGAGAAAAGAGTCCTTTCCGACGGCAATAAGGAAGCCTTTGCATCATTCCATCCAACCTACATAGCAGGGGCTTATAAGTTACCTTGTCTGCAGCAGCAGATGAACGATGAATGGCTCAGGCAAATCAATATGGATAATATGGAGATGGCCAGGAAACTGCTAATTGCAGGCAAACAGATTAAGAAGAAGGACAATGACGAGTACGAGGTTCAAAATCCAAGGACTCCTTTCAGGATGGTTGCTCTCATGCTGAGTAGAATCTTTGGTATGGTTGACAGAACTGTTTTTAGGGTCCAATGGGTCCCCATCATCCATTATGTGGCATTCAAATGAACAATTTTTAATTGGGCAGATATTCTCTCGGACAGCTTATCATCGGCTATAAGTGCTGCACAAGAAGGGTTAGTGGCAAAGAAGTCAGAATTTTACATGTCTTCCTACTTAATAGATTGTATTTTGTCAAAGCACCCTTTCCCAAAGTTGGGTTGCTTTTGGGACCAAGCCAACACCCCAATGTTCATTGCCTACAAAATACTTTGGGCCCAGAATTACAGCTGGAGCTACAAGATTATCTGTGAAGAATTCATCATACCTTTATACGAGCTGATGTTTAACAAAGTACCCAATTGTTTATCTGAAAATTCCATGGAAGTCATGGAAAATTATGGTGATTTCTATTTTTCGGGGGATGGAACTTTTATAGGGATGTATGGAGGCTCCAAAGCCCCTTATATCCTGCCCAGATATGCTACTGATTACATAGTCCACAAGGAGGCAGTAAGGAAAGTCTTCCTTGACAAAGTTGGTGGTAACTTGTATAGGTCAAAGAAGGCTTCTTTTCCCCCTTTACCTTTTTTATCTTGGGGCTTATAAGTTTTCAAAAATTGCCTCGGCGGAATATTTTATTGCAGAACTGAGGGACTTCCACTTTGGGGAAAGGAACTTTCAGAGGAATGATAGACGAGGAAAAGCTGCAAAACATTGCAGGGAAATTCACGCGCCACTTTGAATACACTCATTATCATGATGAAGATGAAGAAGCGTATAGAGGGGTCAGTAACATGACCGAACTACAAATTTGCTGACTCAGCAAAAGGGGAGTCAGTTCTAACTCTGGTGTTGTCAAAGAAGCAGAACAACAACAAGAAAGGGAAACATTAGAAGCCGCCGAAGCTCTCTCTAGAGAAGAGCAAAGGCTCAAGAGAGAAGCCGAGAGAATCCAAAGAGAAGTTGTTGAAAGAGCAAACAAAGAACAAGAGGATGAACTTCGAGAAGAAGAAGCTCGAAGAGTTCAAGAGGAAGAAAGAGTCAGATTGGAAGGAGTTGCCAAACAAGAAGAAGATGAGAGACAAAGACAGGCACAAGAGGAGGAAGCCCAGAGAAAAGCGGAGGAGGAAAACAAATTGAAGGAGGATGCTGAACCAAAGAGCCCAAACATCCAAGACATGGATGTGGACATCCCCATAAGAGACCTCCCGCTTCTCCCTTTTACACCATCAAAGAGTAGTACGGTGTCCCAATGGGACAAGTTTGCTTATAAAAAGAAGAGGAAATCCATTGTTAAAGAAACAGTGACTAGCATGAAGAGACCTTTTTAACAAGATATTGTCACCAAACATGTAACCACATTCATGCAAGGCACTCAGCATGCACCCAAACTCATGGCATCTATTTATGTGGCCTCTGTTCAAGCAACTGCAGACAATGTCCACATGTTAGCGGACGAGTTAGAATTAGAAAAGAGGAGAGCTCGCCAATTGCAGAAAAATCTGTTCAAAGAATAGAATTATACAAATTTGATGGTTGAGAAATGTGACAACCTTGTGTCAGAAAAGGGAGAACTAAACAGAAGATTGCAGCATCTATAAGCTAAAAAGAGAGCTTTAGTGAAACAAATAAGGACCCTAGAAGCAAAAAAGAATAACCTTGAAGGAAAGAATCTGCAACTAGAATACGAAAAGTTTGATACTATTTAGCATATTGATGATATGAAAGAGAATATGGAGAAGTTGGAAAATGGCAGGGAATTGTTGGAACAACAGTTAGAACACGCGAGCAGCAAGGTTGGTGATGTAAGTCCTTTTCACGAGCAAGCTTGTGAAACATTAAAAAGGACCCTTAGGATTCAGGAGCTCATGACGGAATAAGTTTGCAAGTTGAAAGCAGTAGTGGCTAGGACCAAAGAAATTAATGTTGAAGCCACTAAGAGCAGGAGGAAATATGCACGCATTAGTGAAGACATTAAGAAACACATGGAATGGAGAGAAGGAAAGTCGGGGTTCCCCGTGAAACTCCCTCTTAAATCCGTCTTTGGTTTTAAAGCAGATGTGCTCCTTTTGGATTTTTGCAAAGATTGTGGAGTAAAGCTTAACGCTGTAGCCATGACCACTCTTGAACAATGTGGAAGTTCTTTCGCAAAATTTATGTGCCATATGAGTAATGGAATGTTTTAATTAAGTCAAAGTTATCTTTGATACCATTCATCTTCTGCTGGAGATGCATTTATATGATTAAATGGCTATCTGTTAAATCTTTTATTGTTTCTTTCAGTTATGGCTCATACTTTCAGTTCGCTCCTTGCAATGATAGGTTAAATTAGTTTAAATAAGTTTAGATCAGATTTGTTTTGTCGCATGCATTTAGTTTAGAAGCACTTGCATATCATCTTAAAAAATAAAATACATAAATGGTGGATCGGGCCGCAACCGGTGAAAAAAAACAAATCTTTAATCTTACACGGTAGCCGGAACTGTTAACCGGACGGATTCCCCATAACAAACGGTGAGCGATCCAATTTGGATTCCCCATAACATACATTATTTGGTCTGTCTGACCTGCAAAGAAGGTTGCGATTCCCACTAAATGACTTGACAAAAGAGTTTACCAAAATAAACTATAAGCTACAATATGGATTTCCCCTTCTAACCAACTTAGTACTTCAAGCTTTGAGATGTGTGAGGTCGATTACCTTAAGAAAAATACCACTATCCTCATTCTATACAATGATGTTGCAAGTTTATATGTATTTCTTATTTAAAAGAATGTGTTTTCCCTGAGTTGATATACCTACAAAGTCTCTCTCTATAGGCATACCTGTTGTGTTTTAGAACTGCACTCAATGTATGTTGCAACCCTGATTTGTCTCTTCAATCTTCACCTTGACAAGACAGATGTACGTTGATGTAAGTTATTCCTCATATACAATGCACATAAAATGTAAATCTTCTATTCAAGTGTAAAAATATAATCATTTTCACTAGGCTCCCAAAATATCAAAAATTATGGGGAAGTAATCGGCTAGTGTATAATATCAGTATAATGAATGGAAACTGCACATAACAATCAAAGAGGCCCATATACTACAAAGAAAAAAAATGTTAGAACCCATGCAACCCTCTTTTCTTATTGGAAAACTTGAATGGAGTTCATGCACTAACAAGTCAAGCTTGCCAAGGCTGGAAACAAGTTGGGAACATTTATATAAAATGAGAGATCCATGACTCTGGAAAAAGATGAAAATGTAATTGCTCACCTAGGTTTTGTCGAAGAACTAGATTTTTTAACAAGCTACAAACAAGATGGTGTAACAAAATACTCCAAATCTCCACAACAAACTATACCCTATAACAGGGAACAAGGATCTCAATCACAACAACAACCAATGTTACTATATTTTTTCATCAAACTACAAGAAAAATGTTTCCAAGATAATCCTCTAGCACCAAAGGATGCAACAGAAAAAATAGTTCTTGAGAACTTATATTTATAAAATACTTTATTGCAAGCACATATTCTTGAAGAAAGAACACACTTGAGTACTCTAAATGGTAAGTGGTGGCATGCTTGAACTCATAGGGCTTGCATAAGGTCCTGGCTTCTGCATTGGAGGACCACCGAGGAGATATGTAGCAGAAGAATAAGGTGGAACTGACAAGTGAGCTTTACAAGTTGTTCCTAAAGGTGTAGCATGTTGAGCAGGTGAGTTCATGTACATTTGATTTGGTGCAGTTCCTTGAAACAACGATCCTGTTATTTGTGACACAAGGCTAGTAACACCAGTTGATTGTGATGGATGTACAACAGATACAAAATGATTTCATAAACACATTTATGGTGCAAATGGAGGCTATCGACCAACTGCAAGAACTGATGGTTGATTTTATACAATGCTTACTTTTGGAAGTGTGTAGTCTCTACTCCATTGGTCGAACAAATTCATTTGAAATAATATTGGTTGTTAAAATCAAGTCTATCTCTATGTTTTCCTATAGGATAAATCTAAGCCTTTGCTCCATATAAAATCTTCCATTGAATAGATTTAAATTATATTCCGCCAATCGGTGAATATGAACCCATGCAGATTTGAGGAAGGTAAGCTAAGTTTATAAACATTGAAGGTTTTCCCAAGCAGTTACCAATCTTGGAGGGTATTGAAGATGAGAAATTTGTAAAATCCTTCCACTCCATTAGCAAATAGAATGATATCACTGAAATTAAAAGTCTAACAGCATAAGAGGGTAATGAGCTCCAAGGCCTCTTGAACTTTATTCTGCAAGTAGCTTAGTGAGGGCCCTTATGGAATCCAAATGGCTTCCAATTGTGGATTTATTCACATCCACCATCGCCAAGCTCGTCAAAGTCATGGGCGCCATGGGTCGGTTAATGTTGCTATAGGAAGTAAGGAAAACAACTAGTTTCATTGGTTATACCTATTTTAGCTACCAATTCAAGATCCGGTACCATATTCAACATAGTTCACAACATTTATAAAAAATAGAAGAAGATGAAGGGATTTGGTTCATTGAAAGGCACCTGAGACAGGGTTAGGCCAAGTTCTTCTATCATGCAGACTAATTGGGAGAAGAGAAAATCACTTGTAATGCACCAAACTCAGATTGTAAACCCGTATCATCCAAGTTGGCATATCAAATGTGCCCATAATATCAATAAGAATTAGTAAAAGGCACATAGCTTTTGTTTGAAGTAGAGTTCCAACTCAATTGTTTTTATGATAAAATAAAATATTTTGATTGGGTCATGATTTTTTTTAGTCTTAGCTAGGTATCAGTCAGAGACATTTTTTATTGTACAACATTGTACTCAAGAGACTGGTCTACAAAGTGGCACCATATTGCTAGTGGGCCAATATATTTTGACACAAAGAGTTCCATAAAACTGAGGTTGGCTACATGTTCATGTTAAATAGTAAGTTCTGCATTGAATTTAGAAGATTGATGATGTTTTCCACTATGGGGGTGTTCATGAATCCTTGCTAAATAAGACCCTATCTGTAGCAACGCCCGACCTCGAAGAAATCATGTGCTCAAACATCAACAATGGAGGGCCTATTGCCATCCAAAATGAAGACTTTGCTTAATTCAGCGAGATCCTTGTCAATCAAGAGAATATTACAATGCTTCCCTACATGTTTAAGTGCCATTGGCATTGTTGGCCATGAAGATGGAGTATTACTTCTAGAAAGAGAATTTTTGGGTCATTCACTTAAAAATGGCAAACGATTAGGTCGTTTCCCATGACCTGGGGTTTTATAAACAAAATGCATTTCTTTAGCAACTTTAACCTGCAACACTAGAAGGAAAACCAAATTTATTTAGAGAAAAGCGAGATATAGAGGAATTTATAGAATGATAGGAACAAAGGAAGTTATAGAACACCAAGAATAGAGGAATTTAGAGAACGAAAGACAGGCTAATTTTGTTAATCCCATAATGCTAAAGATGAAAATATTAAATATGGTCCAACTGTAAAGAACCGTTATCGCTTGCTTCAAATACTTTGAAACGTGAGACAACGACTCAAGTTCATGGTGCCCGAGGTTACAGATTTCCTCTACTTGTAAAATAATTTCAAAAGAAAATTAGTCACTCCTATAAACAACAAAGCACAACAAGAAGGGGAAAATACATCCAGGGAAGTAAAGACCACCAAAACCATGTAAAATACGAGAGCCAAAGGAAAACCCAAAGCTACATTTGACAAATTTTACCATGTCCTACGGCTTTGCAATCTGCTTTGCGAGACGATTGTTATTCTTGGAGTAAATAACCACAGAAGGAGTCATTCGTTGGCCCTCCCCATGTGATGTCCCCAACCCCAAACCCAAGACCAAGGTCACTCGGAAACCCAAGGGAAGGCTAAATTAAGGTAAATTCATAGCG